>CM042401.1:2162282-2642282 GCA_023634145.1 Thymallus thymallus | reverse complement strand
CAGTCAGGTGTGTGGTACAACTCCAGAGGAACCCGTCCTAGTGCTACCAAGTCGGTGTCTGTCTGGGGGAAAATGACTAACAGCAATTGACAGGCATGAATATGTTAGGCTATTAGGCTTTAGATAAAAACACAAACATCAGATCCGTTAGAGGGAGCTTAATGGAAGAATATACAGTCGCTGAGTTCTCTGAAAGATAGCGGCATTTAGGTATCGTTAACTGAATGTGTGCAAGTATGCGTGTGTGTGTGTTTCTAGCAAAAAAGATTCTGCGCAGACACTTCATTCTGAGCGAGGGAGTGTTACTCAAAACCACCATCAAGACTGAGAGGACACATATCTATTCTAAGTAGAAAGTTTGATAAAAAAAAGTTCTTCCTCATCTGTCTTCCATCCCTCCACTCAGTCATAAATCATGTTCAAAGTGCAGACTGTCAACACTGCTCCGTTGGACCACAAGAGAGCTCACTGAAAGACGCAGAGAATGTGAGCGTGTGTCTAGGCTGTCTTAACTAGACACGGAGACTACAAGGCCTACTGACACATTTATGTCTGAGCTTCATGACAAACTAGGCACCGACAGAGTTTTCCTAGATAATCTACTCATTCAAATAATTCTGTTCACTGAAATCCATTAATTTAAATCAGAGTGAACAAAATAACAAATTCAAGTTCTTAAATACGTATTCCTCTGAAACAGTACTGAGGTAAGGTTTAACCTGGCACCAGTCTCGTTGTGCACTCCGTACAAAAGGCCCACATTTCTCACATAAACATGACATTAGAGGCCCACCAGAAGCCTTTTAGTGAGGTGCATTTCCATCTAAAAAGGAACCATGAGCACCAACATGTGAAGTTCATATGGGTTTAAAATGAAAACAAAGAGACTATATTTTTGAGAAATTAAGGCATATATACATTTTTAGAAATACATCAAAACACAATAATGGGAAAGTAAAAGACCCCTGCCAACTAATATCAACACTTATTTAGTTTTGGAGAAATTATTTGCCTTCTGTAAGTTCAAGAAACATTCCTTAAAATTCCATTACCAAAAACCCACATATATTTTGGATAGGCCTATTTTCTCATTTCTCTGCCTGATTAGGAGGGAGGATAATGACATTTTAAATAAGTAACCTACCAATTAGCTAGTGTTTTTACTGATATCAAGTTTGTTTATGAATTAAGTGATTAAAACACATAATTTGGTTACCAAATCTGTAACTAAATTACTGCTATTAATTGGCTACAATAGGAATTCATAGTATTCACAAACCACAGTAGGGTCTCCTGCTACAGTCCTCCCTTCCACTGGTATACTGTTATGTTCAGATCATAGGGTCTCCTGCTACAGTCCTCCCCTCCACTGGTATACTGTTATGTTCAGCTCATAGGGTCTCCTGCTACAGTCCTCCCCTCCACTGGTATACTGTTATGTTCAGATCATAGGGTCTCCTGCTACAGTCCTCCCTTCCACTGGTATACTGTTATGTTCAGCTCATAGTGTCTCCTGCTACAGTCCTCCCTTCCACTGGTATACTGTTATGTTCAGCTCATAGGGTCTCCTGCTACAGTCCTCCCCTCCACTGGTATACTGTTATGTTCAGCTCATAGGGTCTCCTGCTACAGTCCTCCCCTCCACTGGTATACTGTTATGTTCAGCTCATAGTGTCTCCTGCTACAGTCCTCCCCTCCACTGGTATACTGTTATGTTCAGCTCATAGTGTCTCCTGCTACAGTCCTCCCCTCCACTGGTATACTGTTATGTTCAGCTCATAGGGTCTCCTGCTACAGTCCTCCCCTCCACTGGTATACTGTTATGTTCAGCTCATAGTGTCTCCTGCTACAGTCCTCCCCTCCACTGGTATACTGTTATGTTCAGATCATAGGGTCTCCTGCTACAGTCCTCCCCTCCACTGGTATACTGTTATGTTCAGATCATAGTGTCTCCTGCTACAGTCCTCCCCTCCACTGGTATACTGTTATGTTCAGCTCATAGTGTCTCCTGCTACAGTCCTCCCCTCCACTGGTATACTGTTATGTTCAGCTCATAGGGTCTCCTGCTACAGTCCTCCCCTCCACTGGTATACTGTTATGTTCAGGTCATAAAACTGTTTTTTTTTTCTATTTCTGTCAAAGCAAGATTGTGAAAACAGTCTGAACAACCTCTCCCTCTTCTCCCTCACTCCAGCTAATGTCACCTCTCCCTCTTCTCCCTCACTCCAGTTAATGTCACCTCTCCTGGCTCTTACAGACACCTACCCTCTTTCCATTAACTGTAACAAACATCCTCACCCACTGAGCACTGGCCGACACTGGACACGCACATGGACGTTGAAATGTGGTCAGTTCGCCTTGTCCGGGCCAAATCTGAACAAATCATAGACGTCTAGGTTAGACAGCACAGTACAGTAGTGTCCAGTACAGTATAATATACATATCAACTTTACTGTACTCTACACTGCTGTACTGTCCAAACTTCTGTAACATAGGCGTCAATGATTGCTTCAGATATAGTCTGGTCCGCACGTAACAATAACAGCCAGTGTGTAGAAAAATACACAAATATGCAAAATATGGATATTGCCTAGTTCAACCTTTGTGTACCTGTTCAGGATATATCACCGTCTGTATAGAACAGATCAGGGACTCTTTACCGTAATTCCGTTAGCGAATGTAAATCCACCACCTACTGTAGTTCATAAACTCATTGTTTGTATTTTTACCCCATTCTTTCTGCAGATATCTTTGAATCTTCATTCAGAGTAGATATTTGAGTTTTTGAAATACGAGGTCACATTAAAAAGATTTTACTGTAATTAATTTTTGTGAAATGTTATATAACCTTTTCCAAGTAATGGTTTGTTACACTTTTAAAGCAAATGGTTTTTGCTTGGCATACATTTGAAAGTGTAATTCCGTTGACTTGCCCTGAGGCAGAACCCCTTGGAAGCTGGTAGAGTAGACTAGACGTACGCCATAAAGATTCCCCTTGTATTCATTTCGAGACTGTGGGCCAACGGTGGGCAGTGAACTGAATGGGCTGAGTGGACACTTTCTAACCAAGAACTCTTTTTATCTATCTGTCTAGTCTACAGTCACCCTGACTCACACATTTGCTGGACTGCACTGAGACCTGCCACAGAGCATCTGCAATGCAAATAGACTGCACACTTTGCACTGGCAGGTAATTGAATCTCCAAACTTTTCAGAGAGTTGTCTTTCCTCTCTCCCCCACTTCTTTCCTCTCCTCTCACAGCTCAATCACATCCCAGCTACAGCCCTCTATTAGTCCCTCTGGTTCAGAATCAGCAAGTTTAAATCTGAGTGTGAGTGGGTAAGAACCCGTAACAGGACGACGCAGACACACACACAGTAATATCAGCTCTCTGTCCCAGGCTCCCTTAAAGAGACCTGTGAGTTTCAAAGGGACGAGAGGGAAATAAATAATATGCTTTATTGCTCAGAGATGGTGTGGGGGGGAGGGGGAGCGAAGATGCAGAGAGAGGGCCAGTGAG
This sequence comes from Thymallus thymallus, assembly GCA_023634145.1. Lineage (NCBI taxonomy): Eukaryota > Metazoa > Chordata > Actinopteri > Salmoniformes > Salmonidae > Thymallus > Thymallus thymallus. Next base: position 2,638,761 of record CM042401.1, on the reverse strand, counting down.
AGAGGGAGGAAGACAGAGAGCAGGAGGAAGACAGAGAGCAGGAGGAAGACAGAGAGCAGGAGGAAGACAGAGAGCAGGAGGAAGACAGAGAGCAGGAGGAAGACAGAGTGTTTTGTGCTGTATTTGTCCTTATCATAATACTTTTACTGAGGGAGAGAGAAAGAGACGCAGACAGCCTCCCTGGTCAGGCAGTAACAGACCCGGCAGTGAAGGCCTCTAATAAATGAGCTTCTTAATTCCTCCTGTCAGCAAACCTGGGGGGAGGGAGGGATGTGGAGAGGTTTCCAACCTTACGGTAGGAAAGCAAGTCCTTCCTCTGTGCTTGCTCTGGCCCTTTCCTTCTCTTTCTCCCTCTCTGATCATGAAGGAAAGGTTCAATTAGTGTGTTCACCACTCCTTGGTTCCGGTAGCTGCATCAATTTACAGACGACGCTTAGCAACGTGTGTGTGTGTGTGTGTGTGTGTTCCCCTCCAGAGGCATGCTGCTGTTGTCTCTCTGTTGATACCGGTGTCACTATGAAAGGATAACGAGACCAACAGGGATGAGCGGCCCGCTGCCTTCACTCCTCCACCTCCCTCTTTCGATCTCATTTCCTATTTCTGACTTTCTCTGCAACGCTCTCTTCATTCACTCTCTTGCTCTCTCCATTGCACGTTGTCTTACAATGTTTTCTGTCTCTAGCCAGTAAGCACACAGAGTAGATACTAGGAGTTAGTGGGCCATAGGTTTGAGTTCGTTGCAATACAATATTCTAGCCTATCAGTTTCCCTTTCCCATGCCCCAGAGAAGAAGGCACAACGTCTCCTTACAAAGTCACTCGTGAAAGTCTACATACCGCTTGCAGTCATCAAAATTTGACTTCCTTTAAATAACATAAAGGGATTCAATTGGGATCTACACGAAACTTCTCCACATTTTCAAATTTAAATAAAATGTTTTTGAAAATGTTCCAAATGATTAAAACATTTAAAATGAAGATTTATTGATTGCATAAGTCTTCACAAACCAAAGTTAATACTTAATGGAAGTACCTTGGACAGCCAAAACAGCTGTGAGTCATTTTGAATAAGATTCTAGCAACTCTTAGTGCAACGTATATCCATTGTTTTTTGTCCAAACAGCTCAAGCTCAGTAAATTAGGTTGGGAATCATTGACAGACAGCGATATTCAAAACCTTGTCTCTGATTTTCAAGCAGATTTAAGTCAGGGCTGAGATTGGACCATTCAAGAACACTTAATACTTATTGGAAATAGTAGTGTTTTTTCCCCATTTAATTTTATTTCAAATTGGAAAACTATCCCATGGTTTTCAGAAGAATATGGTGGGTTTTCCTCTAACAGAAAACCTGGGCTTTGCTCCTTTGTTTTTTATTTTGATCCTGACAAACTCCCCCAGTCCGCGGTGACAAGCATACTTATAACATGAGGCTGCCGCCACAATACTTGAAAATACAGAGTGTTTCACTCTGTGTTGTATTGGATTTGACCGATGCCTCAAGTTTTTAATTTAGGCCAAAAGGTAACAATTCTTTGCCCTGTTGATTTGCAGTATTAATTAACAGCCTTGTTGCAAACAGAATGGGTGATTTGGAGTGTTTTTTTTTTAAAGTAGCAAAGCCCTGATAAAACCCTGCCTCTGAATACCTAACCCTGAGACCGTTTTATATTTCAGCAGGTTTTTAGATAGATACGTACTTTATTGATCCCCAAGGGGAAATTTCTATGTCAAGCAGCTACGAGAAAACACAGCGCAGGTGCAAAATGCCAGAACGAAAAAACACAAAAGACAGATACATAGTATGGGTGGATGGCTGAATATGTACACTATACATTGTTACAGATTACAGAATGTTAGGTGAATAAAAAAAATAATAATAATAAAAAAATAAAAAATAAATAATAATAATACTAATAATACAAATAATACAAATATTGCACGTTTTACATTGTAATGCCAGACACACCAGAATCGTTTTGTAAGAGGTGTTGAGAGTTCCAGTCTCAGTCCGGACTTAAGTTTGCTTGAAAAATCTGAGACAAAATATTGCTGTCCATCAATGATTCCCAAACAAATGTATTAAGCTTGAGCATTTTTGACTATATATATATATATATATATATATATATATATATATATATATGTTGGTTGTTTAGCAACAAACCAGATGCGTGCAAAACTATGGGGCAAAACAGACAGGGTTAGATTGTTGACAACATGTAAACTATATTTAAGCTTACCGGTAGTCCCAGTCACGTGTTTACAAGCACACAACATCATGAGACCGGGGCCTTGTGAGTCAGGTGATCTATTAACAGTATGGAATTCACTACTTAATGTTCGCCAGCTAGATATCTTATAACAACCTAAGTTAACAGTCTGACTTGTGCTAAATGCTCTGTAGCTGTGCATTTGGTTTGCTCATTAAGTAGCTAGTTAACCATCTAGCTGTGGTTAGCTTCTTACTAAATCAAGCTTCACAGCATTATAAGTGATACAATTTTCTCTCCACGCGATGTAGACCATCTGCATTGTGAATTCGCATTGAATTTAATAAACTTTTTCTTATTGTTTTAATGGAAAACCCCCCCAAAAATGTTTGTTTAAACACTAAAGAGAGAGAGAGAGAGAGAAAGAGAGAGAGAAATAGAGATTACAGTTGCCTTAGGCCTAGTAAATACTACAGAATTATGGTAGAGGGTATAGTACAGTATTCTCTAAGTGAATCAAAGGAGAGAGGTACTATAGTTGTATAAAAGACAGCCTGTCTGTCTACTGGTCTCTCTACTAGAACTGCTGCCATCACTACTTCCCAGCAGCACAGCTAACACAGACACGCACACTGACGCACACCTGCCACTGGTTCATATTTATGGCATTTTCAGCCCTTCTGACAGCCGTGGCTGCCCAACACACTGATGCAAATACACACACGGTGGCTACTTAAGCAGTCATGGTTCATATTTCCTTCCCTGACTCTCTGTCTGTGAAAGTAGGCCATCTCCTGCAGTTAATGGGGCATGGGTGGGGCACACACACGCACTCCTGCAGGTAACGTGGCATGGGTGGGGGCCGAGGATTTAGCCACCTGCATCTCAATGACAACATCGTATCCATGGGGATTTATCTAAATGTAAATCAGCTGCTTTCACTCGGCGACACACACACACACACACACACACACACACACACACACACACACCTTAAATCCACACAAAATGCGCCCAGCTCTCTTTCATCTGTGCCCTATGGAGCAAATTCACTATAACTAAATGCACTTCTAATTGAGGGAACTGATTCAGCTTAACCCAAAATAAACACAGTGTTGGTAAGAGATGAGGTGAATAAGCGAGGAATAAAGGTGAGATGAAACGTGTAATAAAGGTGAGAGATGAAACGTGTAATAAAGGTGAGATGAAACGTGTAATAAAGGTGAGATGAAACGTGTAATAAAGGTGAGATGAAACGTGTAATAAAGGTGAGATGAAACGTGTAATAAAGGTGAGATGAAACGTGTAATAAAGGTGAGATGAAACGTGTAATAAAGGTGAGATGAAACGTGTAATAAAGGTGAGATGAAACGTGTAATAAAGGTGAGATGAAACGTGTAATAAAGGTGAGATGAAACGTGTAATAAAGGTGAGATGAAACGTGTAATAAAGGTGAGATGAAACGTGTAATAAAGGTGAGATGAAACGTGTAATAAAGGTGAGAGATGAAACGTGTAATAAAGGTGAGAGATGAAACGTGTAATAAAGGTGAGAGATGAAACGTGTAATAAAGGTGAGAGATGAAACGTGTAATAAAGGTGAGAGATGAAACGTGTAATAAAGGTGAGAGATGAAACGTGTAATAAAGGTGAGAGATGAAACGTGTAATAAAGGTGAGATGAAACGTGTAATAAAGGTGAGATGAAACGTGTAATAAAGGTGAGATGAAACGTGTAATAAAGGTGAGATGAAACGTGTAATAAAGGTGAGATGAAACGTGTAATAAAGGTGAGATGAAACGTGTAATAAAGGTGAGAGATGAAACGTGTAATAAAGGTGAGAGATGAAACGTGTAATAAAGGTGAGAGATGAAACGTGTAATAAAGGTGAGAGATGAAACGTGTAATAAAGGTGAGAGATGAAACGTGTAATAAAGGTGAGAGATGAAATGTGTAAAGGTGAGAGATGAAACGTGTAATAAAGGTGAGAGATGAAACAAGGAATAAAGTTGGCAAAAGCAGAAGGATGTCAAGAAAGTGCAGGGCTCACACACCCTGTAGCCTTCCATCGCGATGGAACAGCTTCATATTCCCGTCAGTGATGTAGTGATAAAAAACTAAATAGGTGGGTAAACCGCTAAATAGGCTTCCGCCCCGAGTAAAGTAGCGCTCCCTATATTTACAATGCGTTTACCCTCCACTACAACACTGGTTCACATGATGATTACCTTGTACAAAGGCAGGCAGTGAATCACAACTCGGCAGACTACAGCGTCTATAAAGCCAACGGCCCCTAGGGACTAGTGGCCCCAATGGAAGAGTTACTGTAAGAGATCTATGCTACAGGGTTATCTATGTAGGTTCACTCTCCCCCTCTCTGACCCCTCCCCCCAGTCCTACCCAGCTGTTAATTAGCTTGGCTAAGTGCTCCATTAATGGATTGGTTGTCCTGAGGCTATACCTCATAACGGGTGTTACACTCTCCAGAGAAATATGAGGCTCAGGAAGTCACACCGTCTCTGGAGAGTTACTGGTCCTTGGTGGGAGTAAAGGAGTATGGGTAGACGGGCAGTCCTACCTAGGTCATTATGGGGGACAAATGGACGATGATTAGACAACCCCCTTCCCCTCCCTTGCAATGCACAAAATGTAACCTATGTCCAATGCAGTATAGGCAGACATCACCAAAGTGACAATTGTATGAGTGACCACGGTTTCCTCGGAGTTCCGTGTCAGAATGTCTGAGAACTGTGTGTGTGTTCCAAACATTCTACAATACATTTAATCTTTGACAGCAACTGTAGGCCAAACTTTCCTTGCTGTCAATCATTGGCTGGTAGAACAGAAGATCTACAGACAGCCGTCCAGCCAGCCCTCCACAGTCCAGCCATTTGAAATATTGTAGGGACCTTGAAAATATAAGTCTCTTCTCAGAAGCAGGGTCCTTGGAAAAAAAAAAAAGTTTGTGAAGCCAAGTTCTCCTTCAAAAGATGGACTGTCTTATATGTTACTGAGTGAGTGAGTGAGTGAGTGAGTGAGTGAGTGAGTGAGTGAGTGAGTGAGTGAGTGAGTGAGTGAGTGAGTGAGTGAGTGAGTGAGTGAGTGAGTGAGTGAGTGAGTGAGTGAGTGAGTGAGTGAGTGAGTGAGTGAGTGAGTGAGTGCGTGAGTGCGTGAGTGCGTGAGTGCGTGACAAAGAGCAAACGAAACAGAAAGAGACACAAAAAGACAAAGACGGGACAGAGAGCGAGAGAGAGCGAGACCGATTACTGTGACCTCGTTAACCCCTCTGGCTCGTTAGCGTCTCGTTAAGGTGTTAGCGTTCTTCTGGCCCGTCATCTGTCACACCTTCATTAAAATCCCATCGACCCACAGAGCTTATTAAACACATTCATTACAGCCCAGATCGAACCACTACCAGGCACCAGCACAGGACCAAACACATCAGGAGAAGGGTGTTCCCACTTTCACTGTTGGGAGACGGTGGAGATATGGAGGAAGACGAAAGAAAGGGGATGAGGAGGGGGAGGAAGACAACACACACTCACTAAGACAGGCACACACCTCTGCCTCACATCTACCATTAGCAATGAAGCCAGTGATTAGAGAAACTCTGGTCTCTCAATCAACAGGAGAGAGAAAGAGAAAGAGAGAGAGAGAGGAGGCAGACAGGGAAGACTTGGTGAGAGGAGAGCAGTCTTTCCACGTCTCTTCACCTCCTTCTTTCCCCTCCTCTCATATCCCCCGCTCTCCTCTCCCATGACCCTACAGATTCCAGTTTACCCAAAGCTATTTATCACAGACTATCACATCCCAGAGCACTAAAGACTTCCATCTCACTGTCAGGCTAAGGGGGCTCCCAACTCCAGCTTTAGATGATGTCATCAGAGCTGCCCTTGTAAAGCCAAAGGAAAACCCATCATAGAGTGGATACAAGGGTGAGGGAAGGGGTAAAGGGTGAGGGGGGCTAGCCCATTCATTATTTGGACTCCCCCTGGCACAGTGTCAAGACCCTGTGACTGTCTGATACTCCTATAATACTGTGATACTCCTACAATACTGTGATACTCCGACAATACTGTGATACTCCTACAATACTGTGATACTCCGACAATACTCTGATACTCCTATAATACTGTGATACTCCTACAATACTGTGATACTCCTACAATACTGTGATACTCCTACAATACTGTGATACTCCGACAATACTGTGATACTCCGACAATACTGTGATACTCCGACAATACTGTGATACTCCGACAATACTGTGATACTCCGACAATACTGTGATACTCCTAGAATACTGTGATACTCCTAGAATACTGTGATACTCCTATAATACTGTGATACTACTGCAATACTGTGATACTCCTACAATACTGTGATACTCCTACAATACTGTGATACTCCTACAATACTGTGATACTCCTACAATACTGTGATACTCCTACAATACTGTGATACTCCTACAATACTGTGATACTCCTATAATACTGTGATACTCCTATTATACTGTGATACTCTTATAATACTCCTACAATACTGTGATACTCCTACAATACTGTGATACTCCTATAATACGGTGATACTACTGTGATACTCCTATAATACTGTGATACTCCTATAATACTGTGATACTCCTATAATACTGTGATACTCCTATAATACTGTGATACTCCTACAATACTGTGATACTCCTACAATACTGTGATACTCCTACAATACTGTGATACTCCTACAATACTGTGATACTCCTATAATACTGTGATACTCATAGAATACTCCTAGAATACTCCTATAATACTGTGATACTCCTATAATACTCCTATAATACTGTGATACTCCTATAATACTGTGATACTCCTATAATACTCCTATACTACTGTGATACTACTATAATACTGTGTAGCCTAGTTAACAGGCTATGCTACAACAACCAGTGATACAGCACACAGTCTGTCCACCCTCAGGGTTGAGTCTGTCCACCCTCAGGGTTGAGTCTGTCCACCCTCAGGGTTGAGTCTGTCCACCCTCAGGGTTGAGTCTGTCCACCCTCAGGGTTGAGTCTGTCCACCCTCAGGGTTGAGTCTGTCCACCCTCAGGGTTGAGTCTGTCCACCCTCAGGGTTGAGTCTGTCCACCCTCAGGGTTGAGTCTGTCCACCCTCAGGGTTGAGTCTGTCCACCCTCAGGGTTGAGTCTGTCCACCCTCAGGGTTGAGTCTGTCCACCCTCAGGGTTGAGTCTGTCCACCCTCAGGGTTGAGTCTGTCCACCCTCAGGGTTGAGTCTGTCCACCCTCAGGGTTGAGTCTGTCCACCCTCAGGGTTGAGTCTGTCCACCCTCAGGGTTGAGTCTGTCCACCCTCAGGGTTGAGTCTGTCCACCCTCAGGGTTGAGTCTGTCCACCCTCAGGGTTGAGTCTGTCCACCCTCAGGGTTGAGTCTGTCCACCCTCAGGGTTGAGTCTGTCCACCCTCAGGGTTGAGTCTGTCCACCCTCAGGGTTGAGTCTGTCCACCCTCAGGGTTGAGTCTGTCCACCCTCAGGGTTGAGTCTGTCCACCCTCAGGGTTGAGTCTGTCCACCCTCAGGGTTGAGTCTGTCCACCCTCAGGGTTGAGTCTGTCCACCCTCAGGGTTGAGTCTGTCCACCCTCAGGGTTGAGTCTGTCCACCCTCAGGGTTGAGTCTGTCCACCCTCAGGGTTGAGTCTGTCCACCCTCAGGGTTGAGTCTGTCCACCCTCAGGGTTGAGTCTGTCCACCCTCAGGGTTGAGTCTGTCCACCCTCAGGGTTGAGTCTGTCCACCCTCAGGGTTGAGTCTGTCCACCCTCAGGGTTGAGTCTGTCCACCCTCAGGGTTGAGTCTGTCCACCCTCAGGGTTGAGTCTGTCCACCCTCAGGGTTGAGTCTGTCCACCCTCAGGGTTGAGTCTGTCCACCCTCAGGGTTGAGTCTTTCCACCCTCAGGGTTGAGTCTTTCCACCCTCAGGGTTGAGTCTGTCCACCCTCAGAGTTGAGTCTGTCCACCCTCAGGGTTGAGTCTGTCCACCCTCAGGGTTGAGTCTGTCCACCCTCAGGGTTGAGTCTGTCCATCCTCAGGGTTGAGTCTGTCCACTGTCCCAGCGAACTTCCTCCCTATGACTTTATGTTGGAGAGATGTTGAAAAATGTGCTTCGGTTTCACTTCGTGCTGCTAAAAAGCCAAAAGATGAACTTAAGGACAAATGGTTGGTTATTTTAGGCATGTTTCCAGTCTTCATAATACTGAAAAGTGGATTTTAACTCTGTAGTCATCGAAGTGACAATGATATCCACTGCTGCTCTCCTGTTCAGAACCATTCTTACAGTGCCGTCTGCAGGTCAAGGTATGATACAACAGCCTCAGACACCGACACACTGCCGTAGATGGACAGACTCTTTCAACTCAATGCCTTCCTTTTGAGCTCCCAGTAACCTACATCTTCTTCTATGCGTTCCACTATCCATTTACCCAGATTTTAACTGTAGGCCTAGCTGTAAACAAATAGGCCTATCAGCTATATAAGGGTTTTAAAACAGTCAAACAAATTCAAGTGGACACAAGATGTTACCTGCATTGAAAGATTGTCATTATTACTGTTGGCGATGTTTAGTGAATTGCTGTATTTCTCCTTTACAATATTGACAGGCCACAAGACGAAGTCATTCAACTGACAGACGGGTATCACAAATAAAAACCACTTAACAGAGACAAATGTTCACTGAAGACCTGGAGAAGGTGCACGGTGATAGAAAACCTTGGGTTTTCACCGTTCAAGAGAAACTTAGCGAGCTGGGTCCACGTCTGTTCTGTAACAAAGAGATGAACAGCACAGCCTTGCCCAGAAAGAGGCCACCAGCTGTATAACAAACAACAAACCTTAATCTGAAGAACCTCTATCTACTGTCGCTACAGAGGAACCTTTTTAAAACGCGGTCTTTGTCCGACAGGGATGGTCACTGTGTAATCCCCTGAACATTTTAAAGTGAAAGTTGACTTCACAGACACTCATATCTAGAGGATAGACCTGACATTTACAAAACTCTCCATTGCTTCTGTCCTCTCCTGTTCCAGCATATTTTGTTGTAGGCCAGGATGGACTCCTAACCACATTAAACAGCTTCCACATGCTTTCTGAGGGATCCATAGATAAGACTTCAAAGACTACGGGAGATAGCGAGAAAGGCGGTGTAGAGAGAGAGAGAGGGAGAGCAAGAGGTGAGCGAGTGAGAGAAGAGGTTAGGGAGAGTGAGAGAGGTGAGAGAGGGAGAGTAGAGGTTAGGGAGAGCAAGAGGGGTGAGAGAGGGACAGTGGATGTTAGGGAAAGCGAGAGAAGCATATGTGGTAATTCCTTCAAGACCATTGGAAAAGCATTCCAGGTGAAGCTGGTTGAGAGAATGCCAAGAGTGTGCAAAGCAGTCATTAAGGCAAAGGGTGGCTACATTGAAGAATCTCAAATATAAAATATATATTTTGGTTCTAAATGATTCCATATGTGTTATTTCATAGTGTTGATGTCTTCACTATTATTCTACAATGTAGAAAATTGTAAAAATAAATAAAAACCCTATGGATTACATTTGAAAATCTCCAAAATCAGTCTCTTTTTGTATGGTTTTGTGAGGAATTGCCCTACTCTAATAGCCCAAATTACCCAAAGGTGTCATAACTGACACGCCATTCTTTCAGCAGATATCTTTCAATCTTAATTCAGAGTATATATATTTAACAGAGTTTTTGAATACATGGTCACATAAAATCAGGGAGATTTTACTGTCATTCTGTTAGCAAACTAGATAGATAGATAGGTACTTTATTGACTACATCTGCACTGTTCTTTGATTAAATGTACGTTTTTGTCATATTTCCTGTGGAAAGAGTTGTATGGTTTGTTTAACTTTGCAAATCAGTGATTTTTGTTCCGCAAAAAAACGTGTCATCACCTCGCTGGAGAATTAAAGAAACGTACTTTGATTCGACCAGGAAAGCAGGGAGGAGAAGCAAAAGAATAGAAAAAAAAATAAAAATACTCTAATGGCATATAATTATTCATGTAGAAGAATGGGTGAGATCTGTTGAGCAGATAGGCCTACACAATACTTTAGTCTGTATTGACAAAACTCTCAGCTCAACATCCGGGGCCATCTCTCTCCTAGCCTAGGACACATTAATATAATGAGAAGAGGATGAGGAGTTTGGTATTATATAAAAGTCTTTGTCCTCTGAGGCAGACAGAGAACAAAACTACGTCTGAAAACACACTGAAACAATCTCTACAATGGCATAGGTTCTGTAAATATGAACAATGTCACAGAGTACACACACAGACACCATTTTATTCTTTACTTATACAGGTGAGGTGATCCCATTAAAAAAACACACTTTTCCAGTCCAACAAACTTTTCCTGGAAAGTCCTCTCTATTCCTCCTCCCACACGCAGCCTAGCAGAGAGAAACATTCAGCAGTTCAAATCAACCAGTTCACCTAAGTACTGTGTGGACACAGAGAGCTGTCAGGGAGATTGGGAGAGAGAGTGGGTTGGGTAAAGAGAGCAAGAAAAAGATAGGGAGAAAACCATCAGAGCTTCACCTGAGAAATAACTGGAGCCTAAAAATAGTCCTTCTCTGTGTCTGTACAGACTCCATTGGCAAACACCCACAGCCAGCCAGCCCAGGCTAACTAGTTGAGATCTGACAGGGAAACGGAAGGTGAGCGACAGCAGGGACTCTAGCCAGTCACACAGGCCACAGAAGTCATTATTCCTCAACTTCTACACACTGAAGAAGAGTCCTCCTTACAACACCCAATGTAGTGTTTTAGAACAGGCTAGCTTGAAAGAGAACCGTCTACTTTATCAGCTTAACGTGTTAGACTCCCTTCATGAAACAATTCATTTTTTTCTAAACTTTTAAAGACTTCCAGAATAGATACTGTATGTTGATGAGAGCAGGAAGCCTCGAGCCAAAGAAAAGAAAAACCACCAGCAGTCGAGAGAGAGGAGAGGAGAGGAGAGGAGAGGAGAGGAGAGGAGAGGAGAGGAGAGGAGAGGAGAGGAGAGGAGAGGAGAGGAGAGGAGAGGAGAGGAGAGGAGAGGAGAGGAGAGGAGAGAGAACAGAAACATACTCCGGCTTTTTAATTATTCAATTAGAAGAAGGCCAGAAAGAGGGGAGGGTTGAGAAAGGGAAAAGGACTGAACACCAGAGCGAAGGATCATCTCCATTCCTCATTGATTGAAAGAGACAGGATCCTGTTTCATTACATTAGGGGGGGGGGGGGGGGCAAGAAATGAGATGGAGAAAGATTAAGCATGCGAGCGAGAGAGCGGATCTGTCAGTGAGTGAATTGGGGCCGTTGTGATAAAGATGTTTTGTAAAGGCTTCAGATGTCAGAGTAGACCTGCCGGTGCCTGGCCTCCTAACCCCACAGGACAGAGGGAACTGTACACACATCTCCCTCAGACGGACAGAGAGAGAGAAGGAGGAGGGCAAAGTACCAGGGATAAGCGAGAGAAGAACTGACAATGCTTTCTAAACTATGACCTCAGAGGAAGAGGAATTCGTCCAGTGAAAAATGATGCGAGAAGGAATAAAGAGAAACAGAACATGTCCTATCCTCGTAGAGAGAGGCCTACAGCTAAGAGAAACAGAACATGTCCTATCCTCGTAGAGAGAGGCCTACAGCTAAGAGAAACAGAACATGTCCTATCCTCGTAGAGAGAGGCCTACAGCTAAGAGAAACAGAACATGTCCTATCCTCGTAGAGAGAGGCCTACAGCTAAGAGAAACAGAACATGTCCTATCCTCGTAGAGAGAGGCCTACAGCTAAGAAACGTTTCACTAGGAAACAAGACTTGTTTTTACTCATAGTCAACTAAATGCTCTCATCAAAACACTTCATCGGCTAGATTCCGTAGGGCAAATTCGGATCCAGAGATATAGAGATTTCTCCTTAGGCCTACAAGACAACTGTAAACTATTCACCATTTGGCCCACTTTCCTTTTTACAGAGATTAAATCAATTCTTTAATCTGGTCCAAAATGTCCAATTAAAAAAGGGAATTACTTACCGCTATAACATTTGATTCCTCACAACAGAGAGAATGAGATAGGAACGTTTCTGTCCTCCTTAATACCAGGAAAACGTCATGCCAATATCAGGCCAAAGCAATGAGAGCGGCTAGACATAACAACTCCTACAAATATTCACAACCCAAGAGGAAGCCAGAAAACTTCACGCAATCTCACGTCTGAAAAATTACTGTTTGAAATTGATACTGCGGCGTTTAAATATTATTAGCACCAAAATTAAATCCCTCACCTAACTATAATCGCTATTTTCATAACTATTAAGGTGATGAATGGGATTTTAACAGACTGAGCTATTGTTAATAACTTTAAGTGGACTAATTCATCAAGAGCATAATCACTCAGAGGAGAGAGAAATCATTTGAGGAAAGGAAGACCAACCCCATTATGTTAGAGAACAAGGAAGGCGGATTATGATGAAATGCTATTCAATACACTTGGAAACAGAACTCCTTTGCACATCTCAATGCATACGTATCCAGAGAAGCTTTTCATGGGAGAACCAAATGTAGAGGATACTAGCCAGCCTCTGTGGCTTTGTTAAAAGAATACACTTTATCTAGCTACGCCCCATTGACTGGGCTCGTTCAATAGTGAAGCAACCACTGACCTCTAGTGGTGAGAAGGCACTGTCAGGGATCATTCAACAATCACACGAGGAAATAAGTGCATCACTGGGGAGACATGTAAAATGTATGCCAAACAAAAACCATTGATTTCAAAAGTTTAACAAACCATACAAACCTTACACGGTAACAAAGAAGATTGCAAAAATAAAACATTGTGCAGATGCCAAGTTTGGTAATAGAATTTGGCTAAAGTCTTCCCTAGTTTTATTCTGTTACCAAACTGTGTATCAGTGGTAGAAAATGTACCCAATTATCATACTTGAGTAAAAGTAAATACACCTTAATAGAAAGTTACTTAAGTAAAAGTCACCCAGTAAAATACTACTTGAGTAAAAGTCAAAGTATTTGGTTTTAAATATACTTAAATATCAAAAGTAAAAGTGTTATATTAAGCAAAGCGGACGACACAATTCTCTTGATTTAAAAATGTACGGATAGCCAGGAGGAACACTCCAACACTCAGACATCATTTACAAAAAGATGCATGTGTTTAGTGAGTCCGCCAGAACAGAGGCAGTAGGGACGACCACGTGTTCTCTTGATAAGTGCGGGAATTTCACAATTTTCCTGTTCTGCTAAGCATTCAAAATGTAACGAGTACTTTGGGTTGTCAGGGAAAATATATGGAGTAAAAAGTACTATTTTTCTTTAGGAATGTAGTGAAGTAAAAGTAACAGTTGTCAAATATATAAATAGTAAAGTAAAGTACAGAAAACACCAAAAACTACTTAAGTAGTACTTTCAAGTATTTTTACTTAAGTACTTTACACCAATGCTTTGTATCTGCACAGTTCTTCCTATAAATGTGTTTTTGTAAACTTTTCAGTGGAAATTGTTAAAAGTAGTACATCAGAGGAGGCTGCTGAGGGGAGGACGGCTCATAATAATGGCTGGAATGAGGTCAATGGAATGATATCAAACATGTGGTTTCCATTGGCTGATAGCATTCCTTTGACTCCATTACAGCTATAACTATGAGCCGTCCTCCCCTCAGCAGCCTCCAAAGTTCTATGGTTTGTTCAACTTTGAAATCAATGTGTTTTTTGTTTGAGTCTTCTGCCCTTATACAATAGACAGTCATCAAGTATTCTAGTCACTGAGGCTTTTTGAATACATACATCGGGAAAGGAGTGGACACACTTCAAACATCAAACAGGCTTTCAAAGCCAGAGATATAGGTTGTCAGGATGCCCATATCTGCAGAATAATAGAGTTTTCATTACAACCCCCAACGAGATGTCTCACAGCAGGGTTCTAGTGTTAGCAGGCCGCTGTCAGAACCGATGGCTACTGGTACAACACAGACGCCCAATTAAAATCAACAAGACTATTGTTGATTTCTCAGGTTTTTACAGAAATCCTGGTTGGAAGATTCCTGGAATCAGGAAGTAAGGAGCTGGATATCCGGGAATCCTCCACATGAAGCTAGCTCAGGGACCCCAGCCATTGTGTGTGTGTGTGTGTGTGTGTGTGTGTGTGTGTGTGTGTCCAGGGAGTATTAATAACACAAACCAAGGGGTGTTGAATATCCATCTTTATTTTGTTGTGTAAGTGCAGACCCCCTGTGTTGGAGAACTTGGTAGATGACCACACTGCATTCTAACATGTACCGCCCCAAAACACCCTGAAACCACCATTCTAACATGTACCGCCCCAAAACACCCTGAAACCACCATTCTAACATGTACCGCCCCAAAACACCCTGAAACCACCATTCTAACATGTACCGCCCCAAAACACCCTGAAACCACCATTCTAACATGTACCGCCCCAAAACACCCTGAAACCACCATTCTAACAGGGACCGCCCCAAAACACCCTGAAACCACCATTCTAACAGGGACCGCCCCAAAACACCCTGAAACCACCATTCTAACAGGGACCGCCCCAAAACACCCTGAAACCACCATTCTAACAGGGACCGCCCCAAAACACCCTGAAACCACCATTCTAACAGGGACCGCCCCAAAACACCCTGAAACCACCATTCTAACAGGGACCGCCCCAAAACACCCTGAAACCACCATTCTAACATGTACCGCCCCAAAACACCCTGAAACCACCATTCTAACAGGGACCGCCCCAAAACACCCTGAAACCACCATTCTAACAGGGACCGCCCCAAAACACCCTGAAACCACCATTCTAACAGGGACCGCCCCAAAACACCCTGAAACCACCATTCTAACAGGGACCGCCCCAAAACACCCTGAAACCACCATTCTAACAGGGACCGCCCCAAAACACCCTGAAACCACCATTCTAACAGGGACCGCCCCAAAACACCCTGAAACCACCATTCTAACATGTACCGCCCCAAAACACCCTGAAACCACCATTCTAACAGGGACCGCCCCAAAACACCCTGAAACCACCATTCTAACAGGGACCGCCCCAAAACACCCTGAAACCACCATTCTAACAGGGACCGCCCCAAAACACCCTGAAACCACCATTCTAACAGGGACCGCCCCAAAACACCCTGAAACCACCATTCTAACAGGGACCGCCCCAAAACACCCTGAAACCACCATTCTAACAGGGACCGCCCCAAAACACCCTGAAACCACCATTCTAACAGGGACCGCCCCAAAACACCCTGAAACCACCATTCTAACATGTACCGCCCCAAAACACCCTGAAACCACCATTCTAACAGGGACCGCCCCAAAACACCCTGAAACCACCATTCTAACAGGGACCGCCCCAAAACACCCTGAAACCACCATTCTAACAGGGACCGCCCCAAAACACCCTGAAACCACCATTCTAACAGGGACCGCCCCAAAACACCCTGAAACCACCATTCTAACATGTACCGCCCCAAAACACCCTGAAACCACCATTCTAACAGGGACCGCCCCAAAACACCCTGAAACCACCATTCTAACAGGGACCGCCCCAAAACACCCTGAAACCACCATTCTAACAGGGACCGCCCCAAAACACCCTGAAACCACCATTCTAACAGGGACCGCCCCAAAACACCCTGAAACCACCATTCTAACAGGGACCGCCCCAAAACACCCTGAAACCACCATTCTAACAGGGACCGCCCCAAAACACCCTGAAACCACCATTCTAACAGGGACCGCCCCAAAACACCCTGAAACCACCATTCTAACAGGGACCGCCCCAAAACACCCTGAAACCACCATTCTAACAGGGACCGCCCCAAAACACCCTGAAACCACCATTCTAACAGGGACCGCCCCAAAACACCCTGAAACCACCATTCTAACAGGGACCGCCCCAAAACACCCTGAAACCACCATTCTAACAGGGACCGCCCCAAAACACCCTGAAACCACCATTCTAACAGGGACCGCCCCAAAACACCCTGAAACCACCATTCTAACAGGGACCGCCCCAAAACACCCTGAAACCACCATTCTAACAGGGACCGCCCCAAAACACCCTGAAACCACCATTCTAACAGGGACCGCCCCAAAACACCCTGAAACCACCATTCTAACATGTACCGCCCCAAAACACCCTGAAACCACCATTCTAACAGGGACCGCCCCAAAACACCCTGAAACCACCATTCTAACAGGGACCGCCCCAAAACACCCTGAAACCACCATTCTAACATGTACCGCCCCAAAACACCCTGAAACCACCATTCTAACAGGGACCGCCCCAAAACACCCTGAAACCACCATTCTAACAGGGACCGCCCCAAAACACCCTGAAACCACCATTCTAACAGGGACCGCCCCAAAACACCCTGAAACCACCATTCTAACAGGGACCGCCCCAAAACACCCTGAAACCACCATTCTAACAGGGACCGCCCCAAAACACCCTGAAACCACCATTCTAACAGGGACCGCCCCAAAACACCCTGAAACCACCATTCTAACAGGGACCGCCCCAAAACACCCTGAAACCACCATTCTAACAGGGACCGCCCCAAAACACCCTGAAACCACCATTCTAACATGTACCGCCCCAAAACACCCTGAAACCACCATTCTAACAGGGACCGCCCCAAAACACCCTGAAACCACCATTCTAACAGGGACCGCCCCAAAACACCCTGAAACCACCATTCTAACAGGGACCGCCCCAAAACACCCTGAAACCACCATTCTAACAGGGACCGCCCCAAAACACCCTGAAACCACCATTCTAACAGGGACCGCCCCAAAACACCCTGAAACCACCATTCTAACAGGGACCGCCCCAAAACACCCTGAAACCACCATTCTAACAGGGACCGCCCCAAAACACCCTGAAACCACCATTCTAACAGGGACCGCCCCAAAACACCCTGAAACCACCATTCTAACAGGGACCGCCCCAAAACACCCTGAAACCACCATTCTAACAGGGACCGCCCCAAAACACCCTGAAACCACCATTCTAACAGGGACCGCCCCAAAACACCCTGAAACCACCATTCTAACAGGGACCGCCCCAAAACACCCTGAAACCACCATTCTAACAGGGACCGCCCCAAAACACCCTGAAACCACCATTCTAACAGGGACCGCCCCAAAACACCCTGAAACCACCATTCTAACAGGGACCGCCCCAAAACACCCTGAAACCACCATTCTAACAGGGACCGCCCCAAAACACCCTGAAACCACCATTCTAACAGGGACCGCCCCAAAACACCCTGAAACCACCATTCTAACAGGGACCGCCCCAAAACACCCTGAAACCACCATTCTAACAGGGACCGCCCCAAAACACCCTGAAACCACCATTCTAACAGGGACCGCCCCAAAACACCCTGAAACCACCATTCTAACAGGGACCGCCCCAAAACACCCTGAAACCACCATTCTAACAGGGACCGCCCCAAAACACCCTGAAACCACCATTCTAACAGGGACCGCCCCAAAACACCCTGAAACCACCATTCTAACAGGGACCGCCCCAAAACACCCTGAAACCACCATTCTAACAGGGACCGCCCCAAAACACCCTGAAACCACCATTCTAACAGGGACCGCCCCAAAACACCCTGAAACCACCATTCTAACAGGGACCGCCCCAAAACACCCTGAAACCACCATTCTAACAGGGACCGCCCCAAAACACCCTGAAACCACCATTCTAACAGGGACCGCCCCAAAACACCCTGAAACCACCATTCTAACAGGGACCGCCCCAAAACACCCTGAAACCACCATTCTAACAGGGACCGCCCCAAAACACCCTGAAACCACCATTCTAACAGGGACCGCCCCAAAACACCCTGAAACCACCATTCTAACAGGGACCGCCCCAAAACACCCTGAAACCACCATTCTAACAGGGACCGCCCCAAAACACCCTGAAACCACCATTCTAACATGTACCGCCCCAAAACACCCTGAAACCACCATTCTAACAGGGACCGCCCCAAAACACCCTGAAACCACCATTCTAACAGGGACCGCCCCAAAACACCCTGAAACCACCATTCTAACAGGGACCGCCCCAAAACACCCTGAAACCACCATTCTAACAGGGACCGCCCCAAAACACCCTGAAACCACCATTCTAACAGGGACCGCCCCAAAACACCCTGAAACCACCATTCTAACATGTACCGCCCCAAAACACCCTGAAACCACCATTCTAACAGGGACCGCCCCAAAACACCCTGAAACCACCATTCTAACAGGGACCGCCCCAAAACACCCTGAAACCACCATTCTAACAGGGACCGCCCCAAAACACCCTGAAACCACCATTCTAACAGGGACCGCCCCAAAACACCCTGAAACCACCATTCTAACAGGGACCGCCCCAAAACACCCTGAAACCACCATTCTAACAGGGACCGCCCCAAAACACCCTGAAACCACCATTCTAACAGGGACCGCCCCCAAAACACCCTGAAACCACCATTCTAACATGTACCGCCCCAAAACACCCTGAAACCACCATTCTAACAGGGACCGCCCCAAAACACCCTGAAACCACCATTCTAACAGGGACCGCCCCAAAACACCCTGAAACCACCATTCTAACAGGGACCGCCCCCAAAACACCCTGAAACCACCATTCTAACAGGGACCGCCCCCAAAACACCCTGAAACCACCATTCTAACAGGGACCGCCCCAAAACACCCTGAAACCACCATTCTAACAGGGACCGCCCCAAAACACCCTGAAACCACCAGCAGAAACACAACAAGCTTACTTAGAGAAATGTAATGGACATGCAGGCTTCTCCCTTAGCCTGCGCCTCTTCGCATGTTTTCAACAGATTTGTCTTTCATTTGAAACAGATGTATCACGATCCTTCGATGCCAACAGCAAAAATACCCCACAATCCACCACCACCCCTCTATCCAACACACACACACACACACACACATCCCCACTTTCACATTACACGACACAGAGACACCACTCAAAGGTTCTCTAGTAGCCTTCAGGGCCCCAGATAGTGTGTGTGATCCACACTGTTCCCCTTCCATGGCCCCTTCATGTATTTAAGTCAAACATGTAGGCAGCGTTTCCCCTAACACTACAGAGTCAGGGCGGGCCCCCTGCCTTGTTTTTCAGTCCAACTGGTATCGATGGGAACATTGTGTTGAAGCCTAAGAACTGAGTAGGGTACTCACCAGTTTGTTCTCCTGCATGTAGATTCTCTGCAGCTTGGGACATCCCTTGGACAGGGCCACCATCCCCTCATCAGTGATACTGTAGCACTGGCCCAGGTGGACATCCTTCAACTCTGAACTGTGTTCTCCTAACTAGGAGAGAGAGAGAGAGAGAGGGGTTAAGACTGTCATTAATGCAGATCAATTGACTGACAGATTAAATAAAGAGAGAAAAGAAAAAGGAGAGAGAGAGAGAGAGAGAGAGAGAGAGAGAGAGGAGAGAAAGAAAGAGAAAGAGGGAAAAGTGAGAGAAAATGAGAGCGAGAGAAAAAGTGAGAGAGCGAGAGAGAGAGAGAAAAGAGAATATGAACAGAGAATATGAATTGGCTGACTATCTCTATCCTGTCAGAGATACGAAGCAGAGACAGATCCTTACCAAGTACAGGCTGAGGGACCACCAATTGGTAATAGAAACAGGCAGACATAAAAAGACATGGCTACCCAAAGAGGAGATAGAGACAGAGACACAGAGAGACAGAGAGACACAGAGAGAGAGAGAGACACAGAGAGACCCAGAGAGAGAGAGAGAGAGACCGAGACAGAGAGAGACATTGACAGAGAGACACATTGACAGAGACAGAGAGAGAAATGCAGTTGAAGTCGGAAGTTTACATACACCTTAGCCAAATACATTTAAACTCAGTTTATCACAATTCCTGACATTTAATCCTAGTAAAAATTCCCTGCATTAGGTCAGTTAGGATCCCCACTTTATTTTAAGAATGTGAAATGTCAGAATAATAGTAGAGAGAATTATTTCTTTCAGCTTGTATTTATTTAATCACATTCCCAGTGGGTCAGAAGTTTACATACACTCAATTAGTATTTGGTAGCATTGCCTTTAAATTGTTTAACTTGGGTCAAACGTTTTGGGTAGCCTTCCTCAAGCTTCGTACAGTTGCAAACCGTAGTCAGTCTTTTTTTATGGCGGTTTTGGAGCAGTGACTTCTTCCTTGCTGAGCGGCCTTTCAGGCTATGTCGATATAGGACTCGTTTTACTGTGGATATAGATACTTTTGTACCCGTTTCCTCCAGCATCTTCACAAGGTTCTTTGCTGTTGTTCTGGGATTGATTCGCAACAAAGTACGTTCATCTCTAGAAGCAGAATGTGTCACCTTCCTGAGCGGTATGACGGCTGCGTGGTCCGATAGTGTTTATACTTGCTTACTATTGTTTGTACAGATGAACGTGGTACCTTCAGGAGTTTGGAAATTGCTCCCAAGGATGAACCAGAATTGTGGAGGGCTACAATTATTTTCTGCGGTCTTGGCTGATGATGTCGAGCATGATGTCGAGCAAAGAGGCACTGAGTTTGAAGGAAGGCCTTGAAATACATCCACAGGTACACCTCCAATTGACTCAAATTATGTCAATTAGCCAATCAGACGCTTCTAAAGCCATGACACAATTTTCTGGAATTTTCCAAGCTGTTTAAAGGCACAGTCAACTTAGTGTATGTAAACTTCTGACCTACTGGAATTGTGATATAGTGAATTATAAGTGAAATAATCTGTCTGTAAACAATTGTTGGAAGAATTACTTGTCATGCACAAAGTAGATGTCCTAACCGACTTGCCAAAACTATAGTTTGTTAACATGAAATCTGTGGAGTGGTTGAAAAATGAGTTTTATTGACTTCAACCTAAGTGTATGTAAACTTCTGACTTCAACTGTACTTAAATAGCTAAATGTGCGTATGATATAAGTGAGGGTAATAATAGTTTACTTAATATACATTCTGGTTAAATGTACAGGTAAGTGAATATTTGCATGATTACATTAACTGTACAGGTAAATGACAGGAAGAGATACTTAAATAGCTAAATGTGCATATGATATAATTTAGGGTAATAATAATAATTCCCTTAAAATACAGTCCTTAGTACAGGGTTTAATTACAGATAAATGCACGTATTGCACATTCAATATACTAAAAGCAATGTTGTGTATGTGGTCACTGCACGACAGGGGAGGTAGAAACAGAGATGCACTTTCTCCTTTACTGGGAGAAATATTCCTCAACAAGAGATTCATTATTCACAGAAATTACTCAATTTTTACATATGAACCCAGAGGAAAAACAAAAAATACTCCTGGGTGAAGGAGCAACCACTCCTCTTGCAGCCAAATATGTATTAGCTTGCCATAGTAACTCACTTATTATTATTGGTATTATTATTATTATTTTTTATTTTTTTGGGGGGGGGGGTGATTATTATTCTAATAGTAGTGGTAGTTAATTATAGTTTCATTTTCCATGTTTAGACATGTTTTTATTAATATTACTATTAGGGGTATTGTTATTACTATTATTATTAGTAGTGGTATTATTGTTATTACTATTATTATTAGTAGTGGTATTACTGTTATTACTATTATTAGTTGTAGTGGTATTATTGTTATTATTATTAGTAGTGGTATTATTGTTATTATTATTAGTAGTTGTATTATTGTTATTACTATAATTATTAGTAGTGGTATTATTGTTATTACTATTAGTAGTGGTATTATTGTTATTATTATTAGTAGTAGTGGTATTATTGTTATTACTATTAGTAGTGGTATTATTGTTATTATTATTAGTAGTAGTGGTATTATTGTTATTACTATTAGTAGTGGTATTATTGTTATTATTATTAGTAGTGGTATTATTGTTATTATTATTAGTAGTGGTGGTATTATTGTTATTACTATTAGTAGTGGTATTATTATTACTATAATTGTTGTGATTATTATTCTAATATTAGTGGTAGTTGGTTAGTTTCATTTTACATGATTAGATATTGTATACATTGTTGCTTTGGCAATATTGACGTAATGTTTTTCATGCCAATAAAGCCATTTGAGAGAGACAGAGACAGAGAGAGAGACAGAGAGAGAGAGAGAGACAGACAGAGAGACAGACCTTTTTGAGTGCGTCGTCCGTCAGTTTGTCCTGGTTGCCAACATGGACCTTGGCCAGCAGAGGGCAGTGTAAGGCCAGGGAGCTGAGGGACAGGTCACTCAGCTGTTTACAGCGGTAGGCTGTGTACCTCTGAAGGCCCGGGCAGTGGGACGCCAGGGAACACACACCATGGTCCTGAACGCCACGACAGTCTGAGATGTTCAACTCAGTCACATTCTGCCTCCGAGACGCTATCTTCACTAGGAGGTCATCATTTACCTGAGGGTGGGTGGGAACAGGGAGAGATGTTAGGGCTCAAGGTAAAGTTTGATGAGAAAGTGGTCTGTGAAAAAAATAGTCTCATAATAAACACATAATAAAATACATGAACATTACAAAAAGGTACACTGAACAAAAATATACACACAACATGTAAAGTGTTGGTCCCATGTTTCATGAGCTGAAATAAAAGATCCCAGAAGTGTTCCATAATCACAAAAAGCTTATTCATTTCAAAGTTTGTGCACAAATTTGTTTACATGCCTTTTAGTCAGCATTTCTACTTTATTCTGTCTGTAATAAAGCCCTTTTAGTCAGCATTTCTACTTTATTCTGTCTGTAATAAAGCCCTATTAGTCAGCATTTCTACTTTATTCTGTCTGTAATAAAGCCCTTTTAGTCAGCATTTCTACTTTATTCTGTCTGTAATAAAGCCCTTTTAGTCAGCATTTCTACTTTATTCTGTCTGTAATAAAGCCCTTTTAGTCAGCATTTCTACTTTATTCTGTCTGTAATAAAGCCCTTTTAGTCAGCATTTCTACTTTATTCTGTCTGTAATAAAGCCCTTTTAGTCAGCATTTCTACTTTATTCTGTCTGTAATAAAGCCCTATTAGTCAGCATTTCTACTTTATTCTGTCTGTAATAAAGCCCTTTTAGTCAGCATTTCTACTTTATTCTGTCTGTAATAAAGCCCTTTTAGTCAGCATTTCTACTTTATTCTGTCTGTAATAAAGCCCTATTAGTCAGCATTTCTACTTTATTCTGTCTGTAATAAAGCCCTTTTAGTCAGCATTTCTACTTTATTCTGTCTGTAATAAAGCCCTTTTAGTCAGCATTTCTACTTTATTCTGTCTGTAATAAAGCCCTTTTAGTCAGCATTTCTACTTTATTCTGTCTGTAATAAAGCCCTTTTAGTCAGCATTTCTACTTTATTCTGTCTGTAATAAAGCCCTTTTAGTCAGCATTTCTACTTTATTCTGTCTGTAATAAAGCCCTTTTGTGGGGAAAAAAGCTCCCAAGTGGGTGGGTCTATGCCCTCCCAGGCCCACCCATGGCTGCTCCCCTGCCCAGTCATGTGAAATCCATAGATTAAGGCCTAATTAATTCATTTCAATTGACTGATTAACTGTAACTCAGTAAAATCTTTGAAATTGTTGCGTTTATATTTTTGTTCAGTATAGAAAAGGGGTTTAAAAACTAAATTTTGTACTCACTAGTTGTAGGCCACTGAGGTCGATTTGCTTCCAGAACTGGAAGTCTAAGCAGAGGTCCCTCCAGTACTTACAGACCAGTGAGGCACACAGACAGCGCTCTTTCACCGACAGGTGGGAGAACACCTGAGAGGAACAGAAAACACATTAACAGGTTGTGCATCCACCCACATCCAGCTTGTTGTTTGGCAATGACACAGAGTACAAGCAGTGGAATGTTAGCTAAACAGACTGGTACCCAGGCTACATCCAGCCCATTTCAGTTAGAATAAAAGGCTTTGAAAGCATCCAATCAGGCCTCCAAAATTAACTGCCCTCTAATGGTGACCTCTGACCTTAAGCAGGATGGAGGAGGGGAGGCGGTTGATGCTGGATGTTTCAATCACGTCACTGCCCCTCCCCTGGCAGTCGTCATGGTGATGTGGACAGCAGGGGGAGGAGTCAGAATTCTGGGGCAGGAAATCGCCAGGGAGAGCCATCCCACAGCAGCCCTCGACAGACGAGGAGGATGATGAGGAGGAAGAGGGCAGGGGGCAGAGGTGGCAGTGGCCAGTCCCGGAGTTAGAGGAGGCATCCCCACTTCCTCCTCCTCCATCCTCCACACCTCCCTCTGGGACAGGGAAGGCACATCGCGGCTGCTTACAGGGGGTGCACCTCTGCACCTCCGCACACTTCCTCTTACACACCTTGGAGGAAAGAAACAAGGATCAGACACAGATCACAGAGAATCACAGGAAAAGGGATTAGACAGAGATGACATCAGAAGAGACACCAGGAAGTATACGGTATGAGAGCAAACTGTTCAGATAGTCTGTTGATTTTCATCCTTCCCTTCTAAAATCAGGGACTGATTCAAACCTGGGACATCTAGTGAGTGGACTCTCTGGCCAATCAATTACATTAATTAAACAATTAACTAATTCAGCAGAACTAGAAATAAACCCTTTCTAGTTCCTCACCATCTCAGCGTAGTCACTGGCACTACCAGGCACAGAAACGGCCCCAGCTACAGCTACGGGCACTGGAATCCCTGCACTCCGGAACAGCGCTGGCGGTGGGATCAGCTTTGCCGGCACGGCCGACAGTAGACTCCTCCCTTGGCCCTCCCAGATGGCTAGTTCCCTTGGCAGCAGGAACTTGGCACAGTCCTCAGTGGAAGTGAGAGCAGCGTACCGCCCAGCGAACTTTGAGGAACTTCCGCTTCCGGTACCACTGGCGTTACTATGACAACTTCCTTTGCCTCCGCCGTTGACGCCGGTCTCTAACTGGTCGCTGTCGTCGTCGTCGTCGTCGAGGCCCCCGCTATTGCCGTGGACGATGAAGCACAGCATGCACGGCCCCTGCAGGAAGCAGTTCCTCTTCTTCTTCTTCCTGTGGTGCAGCTTGCGTGTCCTCTTATTCAGGCGGTAACCATTTTTCGAGAGAAGATGGCCCATATAGATGACTCTGGGTAGAGGAAGAGAAAGGGTATTCAATAACACCGGACCAATGAGCACCAACGTGAAGTTCATGGGACCATATCAAATTCAGTGTCAAATGAAAGCTAAGAGTCTATATTTGAGAAATGTTTCTAACATTTTCCATCCTAGAAATTAGGAATAAGTAAAGGCTTTGATTTCTTGTCAAACAGCCTTCTGTAAGTTTAAGAAATATTGCCTTGTGTCTTGTAATTCCGTTACTAAAAAACCCTCTTATCTAAGATATTTTTACATTTTTACAGGATAATGAAAGTTCACAGAAGTAACAAGTAATGGTAGACCTATCAATTAGTTAGTGTTTTTACTGATATCAGTTTTGTTTATGAATTATTAAGTGATTCAAACTTGAAACTTTCCAAAACATCTGTAACTGAATTTCTGCAATTGAATTGGCTGCAATTGGAAATCATAGTATTCACAAACCACTGTTGAATCTCCTGCTACAGTCCTCCCTTTCACTGGTATACTGTTATGTTCAGCTCATAGGGTCTCCTGCTACAGTCCTCCCCTCCACTGGTACACTGTTATGTTCAGATCATAGTGTCTCCTGCTACAGTCCTCCCCTCCACTGGTATACTGTTATGTTCAGCTCATAGGGTCTCCTGCTACAGTCCTCCCCTCCACTGGTATACTGTTATGTTCAGCTCATAGGGTCTCCTGCTACAGTCCTCCCCTCCACTGGTATACTGTTATGTTCAGGTCATAGTGTCTCCTGCTACAGTCCTCCCCTCCACTGGTATACTGTTATGTTCAGATCATAGGGTCTCCTGCTACAGTCCTCCCCTCCACTGGTATACTGTTATGTTCAGCTCATAGGGTCTCCTGCTACAGTCCTCCCCTCCACTGGTATACTGTTATGTTCAGCTCATAGGGTCTCCTGCTACAGTCCTCCCCTCCACTGGTATACTGTTATGTTCAGATCATAGGGTCTCCTGCTACAGTCCTCCCCTCCACTGGTATACTGTTATGTTCAGATCATAGTGTCTCCTGCTACAGTCCTCCCCTCCACTGGTATACTGTTATGTTCAGCTCATAGTGTCTCCTGCTACAGTCCTCCCTTCCACTGGTATACTGTTATGTTCAGCTCATAGGGTCTCCTGCTACAGTCCTCCCCTCCACTGGTATACTGTTATGTTCAGATCATAGTGTCTCCTGCTACAGTCCTCCCCTCCACTGGTATACTGTTATGTTCAGCTCATAGTGTCTCCTGCTACAGTCCTCCCTTCCACTGGTATACTGTTATGTTCAGCTCATAGGGTCTCCTGCTACAGTCCTCCCCTCCACTGGTATACTGTTATGTTCAGATCATAGTGTCTCCTGCTACAGTCCTCCCCTCCACTGGTATACTGTTATGTTCAGATCATAGGGTCTCCTGCTACAGTCCTCCCCTCCACTGGTATACTGTTATGTTCAGCTCATAGGGTCTCCTGCTACAGTCCTCCCCTCCACTGGTAT
This sequence comes from Thymallus thymallus, assembly GCA_023634145.1. Taxonomy (NCBI): domain Eukaryota; kingdom Metazoa; phylum Chordata; class Actinopteri; order Salmoniformes; family Salmonidae; genus Thymallus; species Thymallus thymallus. Next base: position 2,611,906 of record CM042401.1, on the reverse strand, counting down.
ACTGTTATGTTCAGATCATAGTGTCTCCTGCTACAGTCCTCCCCTCCACTGGTATACTGTTATGTTCAGATCATAGTGTCTCCTGCTACAGTCCTCCCCGCCACTGGTATACTGTTATGTTCAGCTCATAGTGTCTCCTGCTACAGTCCTCCCTTCCACTGGGGGAGATTTTACCAATTTCTTTAACCAAACCTTGCACCTGCACAGTTCTTCCAGTAAATGTGTTTTTGTCAAATTGTCAGTGTACATTTTAAGTAGTCCTTGTGCATAGAGTTGTATGGTTTGTTAAGCTTTGAAATCAATGGTTTTTATTTGGCATACATTTTAAGTAAAATAATCTGAGTCTCAGCCCATGACAGTCTCCATTAAATAGTTTTTAAGAACTAAAAACTTAAATAATGCAGAAAACAACACAGTGCCTTCAGAAAGTATTCGCACCCCTTGACTTATTCCACATTTTGTTGTGTTAGAGCCTGAATTCAAAATGGATTGTTTTTCCTCACCCATCTACACACAATATCCCATAATGGCAAAGTCACACCTGGATTGTGCAACATTTGCCCATTTTTCATTTCAAAATTCTTCGAGCTGCCAAATTGGTTGTTGATCATTGCTAGACAACCATTTTCAGGTCTTGCCATAGATTTTCAAGTAGATTTAAGTCAAAACTAACTGGGCCACTCAGGAACATTCACTGTCTTCTTGGTAATCACCTCCAGTGTATATTAGGCCTTGTGTTTTAGGTTATTGTCCTGCTGAAAGGTGAATTCATCTCCCAGTGTCTGGTGTAGAGCAGACCTAACCAGGTTTTCCTCTAGGATTTTGCCTGTGCTTAGCTCTATTCTGTTTCTTTTTATCCTGAAAAACTCCCCAGTACCTTAACACTTACAAGCATACCCATAACATGATGTAGCAACTACTATGCTTGAAAATATGGAGAGTGGTACTCAGTAGTGTGTTGTACTTGTCCCAAACATAACGCTTTGTATTCAGGAAAAACATTTGATTAGTTTGCCACATTTTGCAGTATTACTTTAGTGCCTTGTTGCAAACAGGATGCATGTTTTTTAATATTTTAATTCTGTACAGGCTTCCTTCTTGTCACACTAGGTTAGTATTGTGGAGTAACTACAATGTTGTTGATCCATCCTCAGTTATCTCCTATCACAGCCATTAAACTCTGTGACTGTTTTAAAGTCACCATTGGCCTCATGGTGAAATTCCTGAGTGGTTTCCTTCCTCTCCGGCAAATGAGTTAGGAAGGACGCCTGTATCTTTGTAGTGACTGAGTGTATTAATAAACTAACCAAAGTGTAATTAATAACTTCACAATGCTCCAAGGGATATTCAATGTCTGCTTTTTTTACCCATCTTCTTTGTGAGCCATTGGAAAACCTCCCTGGTCTTTGTGGTTGAATCTGTGTTTGAAATTCACTACTCGATAATTGTATGTGTGGGGTACAGAGATGAGGTAGTCATTCAAACATCATGTTAAACACTTATTGGACACAGAGTGAATCCATGATACGTATTATGTGACTTCTTGAGCAAATGTTTACTCCTGAAATTATTTTTGGCTTGCCATAACAAACGGGTTGAACACTTATTGACTCAAGACACTCAGCTTTTAATTTTTAATTAATGTGTAGGCCAGTGACAAAAAAACTAAATGTAATCCATTTTAAATTCAGGCTGTAACAATAGACATATAGGGACTGTGTCTTACAATAACATGTTGAAAAAGGTCAAGGGGTGTGAATACTTTCTGTAAGACAGTCCTTATATCTCGTGTAACACTTTGTTTTTTTACACTCAACTCCATTAGCTTTATCAAAATGCTAAAAAGTACTAGCCTACGTAACACAACATATTACTACAAATGTTGTTACTAGTGTAGGCTAATTGAGGGTTAAGTGCCACACAGGTATGAAAACTGTTACGAAAGTGTTACCAAAACTCTTACAAAAGGCTGCTGAACCAAAATGTTTGCCTTTCAAATGAAAGAAATCAACAGCCTTAAGGTACTAGACAAGACCGAGCCACCACTATGCTCATAGCAAGTCAAGTTCCAAAACATGTCACTGTTCCACTGACCTGCATGAAGATCCCATTCACTTCAAGCCAAAACTGTAACATAACCTAACATCTGCACTATTTCACTATAATAGGAAAATCTTGCCATTACATGAATTTCAAAAACGTCAAGAACTTCAAAAGTGATACTAACGCCATCTTCCACCCTCCTATTCTATATTTGTGTGCTCTTTCATCAAAGGACCAATCACAACTATGACACTATCTGTGTCTAAATATAATGGAGCAGCTGGTGGCCAGTTCCTCTAAATAGAACACTGCTGTAAGGTCCATCTCCACACACACACACACACACACACACACACACACACACACACACACACACACACACACACACACACACACACACACACACACACACACACACACACACACACCAGTGTTTCCTGTATATGCATTTAGCAGCTGCTATTATTGGTCAAGCACAGACAGCTGTATGTTTGTGTATCAAGGCAAGCAGCCAGTATATGTTTCATACAACATATTTGACTATTCATAAGGTAGTTAGCTAGTGTTTGTACATTGATAATATTGCCCAATAGACAGCGATGATTTCTGCAACTATTGGTTTCACTAGCTAGGAGGCTACGCTGTAAATACAACTTTTGCGAGAGCAGAGATTACCTTGTAGCGTAGCCTCAGCCTTAACTCATTGGTGTAAATACCGATATACCTTACTCAATTAACGTTTACTGGCGTCATCATTCACATGGCGCAAGCAGGTTTTACACTCTTTTAGACTTTTGAAGAATACCAATCAGGCTTTTACTATTACTTGGAAGAAAATGAAAATAACCTGTAATAGAACAAATATATCCAGCAATAGGCCACATGTTAAGACTACAGGATAGTAGTTAGTGGTAAAACAGATCATCTGTGCTGAAGATAGTTAGCCAGGTAGCAACATGGATACTATGTGAAGATGCATGTCTGCTCCAGAAACGCCGCGCTGCCGCTCACCAGTTCACGCCGTGCTCCCTCCTCCGCGCCTGCGACACACCGCCGGCTACCGCGTTTCAAATTCACCACACTATCATGTGAAATTGGCAACAGTTCGGGTAAAATATTCTTTATAGTGTTTTGGTCTCCAAAGAAAACACTTCCGGACTAAATAAATGCAGGGAGAGGAAGACGACGAGCGCGATTTCCACTCTGTTATTGGTGGAGCCGACTGTCAGTCTTTGCCCAGTGTGACCAATCCGGGCTGTGGTCAACGTTAGTGTCTAATGGATAGAATCAAGGGGAAGCTAATGACATTTGGAAATAAAATAGTAAAGAAGTGCAATCCGTGCTTAATTTGAGACGGGTCCTGCTGGAACATGATCCGGCACCTCTCCGTTTTTGACTGTTTCGTTCCGGAACTCATTTGCCAGGATTCTGTACCTCTCTTGGCATGAAACATAATTCTCACCGTTTGCAATGTACAAATTGGAATAAAAGCAATCAAAGTTCAATTCAAGTTGCCTCCTCTGTAATTATTCCGGCCCCTAAATGTGAAAACCTGCCTATTCTATGAATTGATTCGAGTAACGCCACGATCACACCGACACTTTTGGTACAACAGACGTACATTCGTTTCCAACGTTTACCTTGCAGCATTGTGTTGCAGAGGTTGGATTTATCTGAAGTATGCGTCAAACTGTCTGCGTAGAAGGCTTGTCAGAAACGGTAGCAGAAGGTTAATGTTTAACTTTTGTTGCACACCTATCCAGATGATGCTGAGCAGTGGCGATTTTAGCATGTAAATATTTGTGGGGCAAAAAAACGACACAACACTAAACAATACATTAATTGCACTAGAACTTGACAAACGGTGCCCACAAACTGTTAGGTCCTACATAAAGCTGTCCCAACATCTTACCACTGCTACACCTGGCTATCAGCAGAGCCTTGTCTGGCAGTGAAACAGTTCATTCAGCCTCATTTACTTCCTTTTAAAAAGTAGCTGATATGGCTGACTTGCTTAAACAAATGTGGTTTCTAATGACATTTGAAATGTACAAACTATGGCGTAAGGGGACAACAAGCGGATAAGAGGCAATCCGTAATTTCGATGAAGACATTAATGAGCCAGCTAGGACGGACGTAGTCACTATAACTATTTGTTTAGTACTTTTGAAATGTACCGTGACAGAATTCAGAACACGGGCCGTTCTTACAGTGTTCTCCCTGTACACCAAGTCAGAACCGTAGGATAAATAAAGGGGACATATAAGCAGACAATGAAAGCTCTTACAATATTCAATGATTACATTTCTCTAAAGCAGGTTTTAGGCTACATGTGCACCACCAAGTCAGAACAGTAGGCAACATTAAGAGGTGAAAATATACCAAATTATTAGGGTGAGGCACATGGGCTACTAACAGCTACATGGGCTACACAACATACACAAACACTGAAACAGGACAGTTTTATCTCAATCTCTTCATTCAAAGACTCAATCATGGACACTCTTACTAACAGTTGTGGCTGCTTTGCGTGATATATTGTCAACTCTACCTTCTTGCCCTTTGTGCTGTTGTCTGTGCCCAATAATGTCTGTACCATATTTTGTGCTGCTACCATGTTGTGTTGCTACCATGTTGTTGTCATGTTACGTTGCTACCATGCTGTGTTGTCATGTGTTGCTGCCATGCTGTGTTGTTGTCTTAGGTATCTCTTTTGGTAGTGTTGTTTTGTCTCTCTTGTCATGATGTGTGTTTGGTCCTATATTTATATTTTTTATTTATTTAAATTTTTAATCCCAGCCCCCGTCTTTTGCCTTTTGGTAGGCTGTCAATGTAAATAAGAATTTGTTCTTAACTGAGTTAAATAAAGGTTAAATAAAAATAAATTAAAATTCAGCAGAATACAATACATTTTTGGACTAACCTTGTTATGCTGTGCTCACTTGAATAGGAAGGTGACATATTTTGTCATCAAAACCTGTCATTCTCTGGATTTATGGTTCTTTCCAGACAACTGGGAACTCTGAAAAAACGAGGTTGAATCATGATGTCATTGATCTTCAGGTCATAGCTCTAGAAAAAGGTCTGGATTTACAATTCCGAGTTGGATGACAGTTCAAACGTTTTGACCGTTTTGACTTAATTGTATCTGTGGCCAATGACCTTGAGCCTTCTTGGATGGGCACTTCTAATGTAACTCTATGGCAGCACCCAAGGGGCTTGAATTTTCTAGCTCTACCCTTAGACTTGGGTGACGTAGTGTCTCCATGAGTGACAGAACACTGAGCCAATCACGACGCAACGCTCCATATTTTCTACTGGCTTGTTTTTAATTTATTTTTATTTCACCTTTATTTAACCAGGTATGCCAGTTGAGAACTAGTTCTCATTTACAACTGTGAACTGGCCAAGACAAAGCAAAGCAGTGCGACAAAAAACAACACAGAGTTACACATGGGATAAACAAACGTACAGTCAATAACACAATAGAAGATCTATATACAGTGTGTGCAAATGTAGTTAGATTAGGAAGGTAGGACAATAAATAGGCCATAGTGGTGAAATAATTACAATTTAGCATTAACACTGGAGTGATAAATGTGCAGATGATGATGTGCAAATATGCCTTTGGTGCGAGCAGAGATACTGGGGTGCAAATTAGCAAAAATAACAGTATGAGGATGAGGTAGTAGGGTGGGCTATTTACAGATGGTCTATACAGGTGCAGTGATCAATAAGCAGCTCTGACAGCTGATGCTGACAGTAAATGATGGAGATAGGAATCTCCAGCTTCAAGGGTTTTTGCAATTCATTCCAGTCATTGGCAGCAGAGAACTGGAAGGAATGGCAGCCAAAGGAGGTGTTGGCTTTGGGGGTGGCCAGTGAAATATACCTGCTGGAGCGCAGGCTACGGGTGGGTGTTGCTATGGTGACCAGTGAGCTAAGATAAGGCGGGGATTTACCTAGCAAGGACTTATAGATGACCTGGAGCCAGTGTGTTTGGCGACAAATATGTAGTGAGGGCCAACCAACTAAAGCATACAGGTTGCAGTGATGGGTAGTATATGGGGCTTTGGTGACAAAACGGATGGCACTGTGATAGATTACATCCAATTTGCTGAGTAGTGTTGGAGGCTATTTTGTAAATGACATCGCCGAAATCAAGGATCGGTAGGATGGTCATTTTTACGAGGGCATGTTTGGCAGCATGAGTGAAGGAGGCTTTGTTGCGAAATGGATTGGAGATGTTTAATGTGAGTCTGGAAGGAGAGTTTACAATCTAACCAGACACCTAGTTATTTGTAGGTGTCCACATATTCTAAGTCAGACCCGTCCAGAGTAGTGATGCTAGTCAGGCAGGAAAAACATTGTTTATATGTATTTATTTTGTGGGGCTCAAAACAGGTGAATGGTGGGTTGCAACTGATGCTGAGTAATATTTTGCGCAAAGTCACGGTGTGATCAAGGCGTTAAGCCGGTCCGGGTTTATGGTTTGCGCAACATTGTAGCCTATAGACCAACGCATGGCCAATGCTGTGGTGTGAGAGGGAATAGCGCCCGTGTTTCTCACGGAACTAGAAATGGCAGTCACTTTCTATGATCTCTCTCCCTCTATCTGCTCTGATAGACATGAGCCAACTCTCATCTCTCCAGCGTTGCACTTGGTCATTTATTTCCTTATAGAATCATAGAAGCGGGAAGGGTGCTGGAGGTGTCTCGGCACCCCTGATCAATTGAAACACATTTGCCAAAGTTATAACATTACTGTTGTCTGTTCATAATTAGGAAGACTACACCAACCATATAATTTAGCCACATTTTTTTTAAGTGTTTTTATTGTGTGTAGCCTAATCACAAGGCATGCCTACAGTTGCGAACACGCGACAAATCTGTCAGTGAACAGCATGCAGCCAAAGCAGGCCTCAATATTTCAAATACAATCGCCTGAAAACACAGATTGGAAAACAAATGGCTCTTGCTGAAAAGAGAAGACTAATCTGCCTGTTGCCTACCAACTGTGTTATCAACTTCCAAATAGGCCTATTGAGCGAACAGCCTTGTTTAAAAAGTAAAACAAGCAAGAGGCATCAGCCATCTCCAGCGGGTGAGTGAGCTGAGTCAGTGAAACAGGACAGCTTTTTTAGGACTATAGTTTCGCCCACCAAGCAAGGAGTTTATGTATGGAGGTCAATGAGAGTCGAAGTTGGTTAACAAAAAATGAATGGCTAACGCCGGGTTCACATTGTAACGTACGTTATTATGGTGTGCGTTGTTTTGACGCAATCTTGCTCCGCTACATGACGCAGAAAAGTAGTAAACGCAACGCAAGAAGATGGAGGAGAGTCTGGTGGTTGCGGTGTCGGCATTTCCATGCCTTTTTGATACTGCTGACTGTTACCGTGGCCAAGTAGCACAAAGCAATGCTTGGTTGCGGATCGCAGCAGAATTTAAATGGTCAGACGATGGTACTCGCCGTATTTCTTTCTGGTCCTTAGGAGCGGGTACGAAGCTTTCTGTCTCTCATTTTGGTTTGAGTAAATAGTCTTCCAGCCCAGTTTATACTACTTTTACCGCGAAAATATATATATTTTGGAGGGAATAACCGAGAATAATAAAAAGTTAGTTCAATATCAAAACTAACTATTATTCACGTCGTCCTATTTTCGAAATGTAACATGTTTGTAGGAATGGGTGATATGTCCTACCCATTTATTTAGATTTATATTTAATATTTTTTGCTGTGATTTTGTAACTTCCGGTTATGTGAACGGATCTGCTGCAGCGAAGACGACGCACAGTTTGAAATGTTTCAAAGTATGACGGATCCGTTTTTCCACGGATACTTCAGCCGCTAGGGGGCATTTCCGATTCCACTCCGTTGTGACGCAACGTGATGGACTGCGTCAAAAAAAAGTCACCCAGCAAAATACTGATTGAGTAAAAGTATTTGGTTTTAAATATACTTAGCCTAAGTATCAAAAGCAGGCTAAATGTAATTGGATGACCAGGGATGTTAATGTCTTGATAAGTGCGTGAATTGGACCATTCCTGTCCTGCTACGCATTCGAAATGTAACAAGTTATTTTGGGTGTCTGGGAAAAGTAAAAAGTACATTATTTTCTTTAGGAATGTAGTGGAGTAAAAGTTAAAAAAAAATGCAAAATATGAATAGTAAAGTACAGAGACCCCCAATAAGTACTTAAGTAGTATTGTAAAGCATTTTTTACTTTAGTACTACTTTATATCACTAGGTTGGAGTAATAACATGTTCAACTACTTAAGACATTGGCTCGAATCAAAGTTGTGCCTTTAGATTTCAAGAAAATTAACAACTAAGGATGAATGTTTCACTAATCTCATTGATTTATCAAACTCCGACCTGGTCTGTTTGGTCTAATTCGCAACCGTTCCCAGAAGTCTCGGGATGTTGCGCCTCTGGGTTTAGAAACTGTGAGTGTAGGATTTGTAACACAAGATGGAGGAGAGGCTGTCTCTCTTCATAGATAGCATTTATATGGGGAAATGGCAAAATATGACCTTTATGTTTAAGACAGGATAAATATATTGTTTTAGGTGATAAAAAAATCTGTTTTTCCTCAACTTGTTTCTCTAACTTTATAGCAAGTCAAACTAGCTTGCACAGCAGAGCATACAGCTAGCTATCTAGCTAAAAGCTAGGTACAAGATACCATTGTAACTAGTGACCTCCGCCTAATAATTATCATCAAAAACAAAGAGTGGGGACCTGGAGGGCTCGGAGGTGCCGGAACGCATGAAAAAACAGATTCAGAGAAGTAGAGCAGAGGTTCTTGCACACATGGGAGAAAAAGTTTGTATCCTAGGGTCTAGAAAATTGTGGCCTTTTATAAAAGCATTTCATAGAATTCTACATGTTTTAAGATGACTGAAGACTTTAGCAACATAATAAAATAAATTATTAGAATATCAGGCAGGTTTTCACATTGAGTTTTTTTTTTTAGGAGGCAGAGAATTACAGAGGAGGCAACTTGAATTAAATCTGATTGCTTTTATTGTAATGTTTACATTGCAAACAGTGACAATAACTGTTCATGCCAAGAGAGGTACCGGATCCTGGCAAATTGGTTCCAGAAAGAAACAGTCCAAAACGTAGAGGTGCTGGATTCTGTTCCGGTAGGATCCAGCTCAAATTAAGCACTACAGTCAGCCCTAGCTACGGAAACACAATTCCCCTAATATATCAAAAGGGTGTACATACTATTCTAGTATAACACTAGTGTTACAGTCGAAAAGCATTATTATAATAATAGTGACTAGTGCAGGCAACGTCTTACGTCACAGAAAGGGTATTCTGAAAACTTGCCCCGTTCACAGACGTCACCAAAGAAAAAACTGAGCTAGAGCGAACAACTGCGCTTCGGATGACAACCTAGATGAAGAGCAAGGATCAAAATAATAAAGCACCGAAAACGAAGACAACCAACCGCAAGGCAGACAGAGCTCACTGCGCTATTCGGAGATGCTCGCAGTGAATGCATAAAAGCGAGAATGAAGCGCAAAAGCGAAAAGAGGCGACCGGAGTCGATGAAAAAGCGCCGTGCAGCTCAGAGAGAGGAGGCGGGGCAAAAGTCAGATATTCACATTAGTGTATCAGGTAAGAAACTGCGGATGAACCCTTCGTAGCCTACTCTGAGCGAGTTTGGAGCACGGACCGTAGGCTACACTGGCCTTGCAGTGTCTGAATGCAGATTTTATGATGTGGCTGACTATTAGACCTACAATTGATTTCCCTCCAGCTTTTTACCTAAAATGGCGACACAATCGGTTCCTAATCATAATGCATTCAAGTAGGCCTATGTTACAGTATTGACTAGGCTACATAGTATGCGTTGTCAGCTTTTTGATTGCATGTCAGCTACCCAAATGCATGCATTTTCATACTACAGTGTCTAGGCCTATTTATATCGTGACCATGTGCATCAGAGGATGCAGAATCCCATTTTACCCCAAAAATAAGGATAGGCTACAATAAAGTTGCTGGATCGAATCCCCGAGCTGACAAGGTACACAATCTGTCATTCTGCCCCTGAACAAGGCAGTTAACCAACTGTTCCCCGGTAGGCCGTCATTGTAAATACGAATTTGTTCTTCACTGACTTGCCTAGTTAAATAAAGGTTTAAACAAATTTAACATGCTTTTTGGCTGATTCAAAAGGCTGATAATGTGGCTGTTTTTATAAGCCAAGCCGCACTAATGGAAATTGTCTCATTTGTTATTTTTCATTGAGAATGGGCGAGGTTTTTGCACACAAAAACAACAGGTCTACTGTGGGCTATTTGTCAGGCTACATCATCATGCTTATTAGGCTAGCCTACAACCCTGTATAACAAACCAAACATTGTCGTTTTGTAATAAATTGGATCAGAAACATTTTTCAATCAATTCAAACCTCATTGCTTAATCTAACTATCTCTCACTTGAGGACCACAATGGAAGTGTTCCGTCAAAGTAGAAGATGCATTTCTATTGGCCAAGCGAATCTATTCTCCTAGCAACGGCTTGGGCAGCGTTCCAATTAGAATCTCGAATGTCTTCCCAGGCAGAACTTTAAAAAATGTGGGGATTCGATTAATATAGCCCGGGCGCCCGAGTGAGCGTGTTTTCCACAGGGTGAAAGTTGATTGCATTCGTTTTGCCCACGGCCCAATGCGAAGTCGTAAACGCGAAGTTGGGACGTAATTAACAAGGGACGTAATTAAGAACGAGAAGTAATCAGTAGGATTCTGTGTTTTCACATGCAAAAGTGATTGCTTTTGATAAAAACGCTTTATCTGCATTCCCAATGAAAACTAGTTTGACAATTCAAATAGTTAGGCTATTTGGTGGGAAAGAGATGTATGTTTCTGGACGATGCACCATGTTGCCTTGTGGACAACATGACCGAGTGGCGCAGATTACTGTTAGATTTGAGAAAGGCGCTCCTGCTTCACTGGTTTTGCCCGTTTACGTCACGGGCCATGGACCGTTGCCCCGCCGCTCAACATAATAGAATCTGCCCAGTCCTTCGCGCATAGAACGTAGAATGATTGGCGTGCCAACCCTGTAACAGTGTAGCGTTCACTGTTTCCTTGAACCAATAACGTTGCACGAGAGCGTTACATCGTTGCAGTGGGTGGTGCTTACGAGGTTCCTTCAAAACTATTTTTGAGCAGAGTACGTAGCCTATTTATGCGGGCTTTTATTTTTCGTCGCTAAGCAAGTTGAGGTTTTATTTGTCATATCAGTATATTTTGCCAACGGAGACAGACGGCCGACACATGTATAGACTTTGACCAGCAAAGCATTATGCTACTTAAGACAAATATTTTCTGCACTTTCTATTGGTAGAAAATACCATATTTTGCTGTTCGCTTCTGTGGAGCGTTTTAATTTCAAGGGATAAAGAAAATATATGTTCTATACTGAGTGTGTAGGCTATTGTGCTGGACTGTATGTCAGACGTGTTCGTTATTAGGCGCGTTTATAGTAAGACTGCAGTGAAAACAAGCCATTCAACTTGACTTGTAACGAATCGTTGGCTAAAGTCGCAATAACAATGACCGAGGACAATGTCATGAAAAGTATTGAAATCATTAAAGGTAAGTGCTGTTCTGAACGCAAACAATACTTACCTACTTGCAATATTGATATCCGTCGGTGGAGACATTTCCGGAGGAAATTCAAATTCAAACGTGCATGTGCTATTTGTTTTGCCCGCACATTGTGGCACAATTAACAAGCTTTCCTTTGTAGCAACCGGTACTTTGTTATATGTTTGTTTGACTGTCCATAATCTAATCAAATTCAACCCATGATGAAACTCAGAATATAATACCAAATGGTTCTCTAGATCACTGAACGATCCCTCCCCAAGACCACAACCGTGTGCCAAAAAAGCTTTTAAACCCCCTTTTCTTCTATTTTCCAGATCAACTGTATTTCGCAGTACTGCAGCAGAAGATAAAAAGCACAGCTGACAGACATTGCTTCTGCATAGATGATGAGCTGTCATATGAAAAGTAAGTGTGTGTATTACAGGATGTTCATAGGCCATATGAGTGATTCCTCACAAAACCAGGGCTGCATTCCAAACACTTAACAGACACACCCTCAGCCCTCAAATTAAGTGGACACTTATTCTTAGCGGATGTACAATCATCCCAAATTGAATTATGGGGCGTTTCAGGCCCCGAAGTGAACATAATTGTTTGGTTAATCGTTTGGACCGACGGCCAAGCTGGTGATGGGGCTTTCCCCAAGGGTAAGTGTAGGAGGGTGTATTTTAAGTGTTTGAAATGCAGCCCATGTGTGTGTTTGCAACAAAAACTACCGTTTCTATTGGACAGGTTCAGCAAAAAGGACGGGACCTACCCGAATATGTCTAATAGAAACAATGGGTTTGGTTGCAGAACTGAACACACTGGAGTAATGATTATACCCCAGGACAAAAAAAAAGCAGGGCTGAGTTTTCCAAAAAGAGTCGTAGCACTCTGATTTTAAACCTAACCTTAACCACACTGCTAACCCTAATGCCTAACCTTAAATTAAGACCAAAAAGCTCATTTTGGTTTTCATGAATTCTTACAGTATAGACAATTTTGTCTTTGCAGCTTAACATGTATTTGACGTTTTTATGTAAAAGCATAATTGAGAAATAATAATAATAATAAACATATTTTTAACATTTTGGCCTTACCCAGGCCTCCTGTGTATGATTCCATAATGTTTCATATGTAGGTGCTACAAAGCAAAACAAATGTAATATGAAGCTTTACCGCTGGCTCTTTTTAATATGAGTAGTATTCAGATTTTTGTTTTACATTCGTTTATGAATATTGAAACATCTATCTATCCATCTATCCATCCTTCCTTCCTTCCTTCCCCCAAAGGACCATTCTATGGATTACATTTTGTGAAAATCCCAAAGATCATGGTCTTTTTTTTCTGATTTCGTGAGGAATCACTCATGCAAATGCATGGTTAGGACCACTACACAGACCAAACCAAGTACAGTCAATTGAGTCGAGTACGTAACAAACTGACAACTCTCTGCAGAGATTAAGGCTGTAACGTAACAAAATGTGGAAAAGGTCAAGGCGTCTGAATACTTTCCGAATGCACTGTAAGTATTGAACACTAATGAATAGCAGATGTGGATGTCCAAGTATGAATGTTAATCAGCAGAGAGGATAGTTCACACACAGTGTAACATTTATAGGCTCGGAAATGTGAATATTGTGACAAGAAAAGTCTCCACCCATTAGGTCTTCATCAGAGGCTTAGGCCTATTCAGGAGATCTGAACAGTCTAATGAAACAGTCATCCTGCCTGTGCCTTGTGTTCTCTCTTCCTCAGCTTCTATGCAGACTTTGGCCCGCTCAACCTAGCCATGTTGTATCGCTTCTGTTGCAAGCTCACTAAAAAGCTCAAGGTAAATGAACTCTGTAACCTCAACACACACACACACACACACACACACACACACACACTGACAGAGGACTAATTGATAGTCAAGAGTTCTCTCAGCCTAACCAAACAGAAAGGGGTAATGTTTGTAGATCCTTGAAGAGAATGTTGGCAGGGTTTTAGAACTCGTTATCAGACAGACAACTCTCCCAGCATTTATTATTGTTCCGTATGTTGTCAACTCTACTTGCTATGTTGTTCGTCTGTCGTAGTCAAGGATCAGGATTGTTTTGTGTAGTGACGGGCGGCAGGCAGCCTAGCAGTTAAAAGCGTTGGGCCAGTAACCAAAAGGTTGCTGGTTCGAATCCCCGAGCTGACTAGGTGAAAAATCTCTCTGTGCCCTTGAGCAAGGCACTTAAAGATGCGCTATGAAGATATCACTCCGCCATTTCCTGGTTTCTAAAATTCTAATAGTTTGCCGAATTTCAGTTTGTGACAAAACAAGAAAATATAGTGAAGAGAATCATTGTAAAATCTAAACCGCTGTGAAATATATTTCCCATAACCAAAAATATTATACTGATCAAGAAACTTAAGTACAGGAAGCATAAAATCTACACCTCTACTGCGTCTTAGACTTGCTTTCAATGAGAATGACAGGTCTATAACACACATTTCTATGTGAATTTGGTTGGGTTGACCAAAAAGTTACATATTGCAACTTTAACCCTAATTGCTCCTGTAAGTCGCTCTAGATAAGAGCGTCTGCTAAATGAATAAAAGGTAATTGGCTATTTGTTATTTTGTTTTCATCTGGAGCAGTCATTCACAAAGAAGAAGATAGTCTTCTACACCTGTGGAGATCAAAAGAAACAAGCCAACGCTGCCTATCTTATTGGTTCATATGCAGTAAGTAACTTCTCACTCAGCCGAGAAGTCCTACTGATTGATAGCCCTGAACCCATGATTGATTCTATGTTACCGGGTAATAAAAGTGCTTGTGAATCTTCATTATAATGTTGCTTCTTTTATCCATTAGTACGTCCTCCATAATACTGGCCTGTGTTTGTTTTGAAGGTGATGCATCTTCAGAAGACGCCAGAGGAAGCCTACAGTCTACTGGTGTCCAGGAACTCTATCTACCTACCCTTCAGGTAAACACACACACACAAACACACATACATGCATACATTAAAAAAACCACAGAACTTCCAGAGAGAAGAACTCCTCGAGCACACATTAGAATGTCATATTGTTAAGCTTTTATGACCCTGTATTTATTTAGTCCTTATGCTTTATGCTGATGGATTTGAATGGTTTCTAAATGTTTTGTTTTGTTTGTTTTAAACAGAGATGCTTCTTTTGGAACCTGCTTGTACAATCTGAGCATTCTAGACTGCCTGTGCGCCATATACAAGGTACAGCGCTTAAGTCTGATGTTAGTCTAACAAGTTAATTTGCTGCGGCACATTTATGAAGTAAAACATTTTTTCATAGTGTTCCATGCTCCAAACAAATACCTTTTGATAAAATGTATCTCTAGGCTCTGCAGTTTGGCTGGCTGGATTTCTCCCAGTTTGATGTGGAGGAATACGAACATTACGAGGTAAGTTTATAACTATCATACTTCAGAATGTAACTGGGGTTAACGCAAATTATTCATAATTGTCTGTTCATATCTCTTTGTTGCAGAGAGCAGAAAATGGAGATTTCAACTGGATCATTCCTGGGAAATTCCTAGCGTTCAGCGGTCCTCATCCAAAAAGCAAAATGGAGAACGGTAGGTTGAAACCCTCCAGATTGGCTTTCTGCAATCTGAGCCGCAAGGACATGTCTACATAAAAAAAAAAAAAAGCCAATGTGGACATGCTGCCACGTTAATCTTTCCCTACTTAGAACAACTGGACAAAGAACTCCTTACACTGTGTAGCCTATACTTGCAAAGCGGACATCTTAAACATTTCAGTCACAGAACTTTAAATTAATGATTCATTTTACAAGTATATACCGTATATATTTCCCCTACATGCCTGTGTACAAATGTATGTGACTTCAGGTGTGCAGAAGTAAAACATGTTTTTAAAAGATTGCGTCTTTCTACAAAAACATTTTGTTCTCTCCAGGTTACCCTCTCCATGCCCCCGAGGCCTACTTTCCTTACTTCAGGAAACACAATATCACAACCGTTGTCCGTCTCAACAAGAAGATGTATGACGCCAAGCGCTTCACGGACATGGGCTTCGAGCACCACGACCTCTTCTTCGTGGACGGAAGCACGCCAAACGATTCAATCGTCAGGAAGTTCCTCAACATCTGTGAGAACGCAGATGGCGCTATTGCTGTTCACTGCAAAGGTACGTTCCCTCATTACATTACCTTTTCATACCTCAAACTTGGCCTGTATGTAAGATTGGCACCATAACTCTGATCCCAATGTTTTTCAGCTGGTCTGGGTCGAACAGGCACTCTGATAGGCTGCTACGTGATGAAGCACTACCGCCTGACTGCGGCTGAGTCCATCGCCTGGATGCGTATCTGCCGGCCCGGATCAGTCATCGGACCGCAACAAAACTTTGTGGAAGAGTACGTGTCGGATTTACCGAGATTCAATCCATTGTTGTGAAGTATTTTGCTGTATAGATCAGTGATCACCAGCTCTAGTCCTGGAGAGCCACAGGTAGACTTTTGTTCCAACCCAGCACTAACGCACCCAATTCAACTCAAGTCTTTCAGTTCTGGGAGCTCATGGATTGAGTTGAGTATCAATTGTTGATCAGTATCAAATATGTTTGTAGGGAGATGTACAACTTGAATGCTGTTTTCCCATTATGCCGCAGTAAGCAGAGCAGTCTGTGGTCGGAGGGCGACGTGTTCCGGGAGAAAATGAACGAGCAGGAAAACGGCAAGCTGGCTGTCACCAGGATCCTGTCGGGAGTTGATGACATCACCATCAACGGCAGCAACAAGAACAAGACGTCCAAGAGAGAAGAGGCGGAACTGGTGAGTATTGAAACAAAGGAGGGAGGGGATAGTGAGCAAATGGATTCCTCTGTCGGGAACCTCCTTCTCTTACCATTTCTATTTCATCTCCCTCAGTATAATGACGATGGGGAGATGAATGGTATCACTCAGGGTGATAAACTGCGAGCCCTGAAAAGCAAGAGACAGGCCAGAGCATCCACAGGGCATCCATCGTAAGTATCCCATCTACCTTCAACTCCCTTCTTGCGTCACACTGACTTGTTTCAGGATACTGAAATAAGGGCTTCCCCTTCCCACAATTCCCTGCATTTGGTTGAGCTATAGAATTGATTAAATGGGTTTATTTAGTGCTCAAAGCTCATCAAATTGTAATGGCGGATAGGAACGTGTAGTCATGTTATCCAAGTCATTCATTGTATTGATGTTCAGAGAAAGTTGAGGTTTCATTAGGTTTCTATCTTGGGATCATTTGGTTTTGTAGTTTCCTCTTTCCATGTCATTTCACGCTCCTCATTCATTCTTGGGTGGCAAGGATTCGATTTTAACCTAATGATATTCAGCCCATTATAGGTATATTTACTATGGATTGTTTTGGGTTGATATAACAGTCCGATTGTTGTTCTGTTGGTGCCATGTATTTGGTCTTGTAGTCATCATGGTTTATTTTTGGTCTGGAGGACAGTTTGTAGACCTCTGTGAACACCTATGGGGTTTGTTATCCCGTGGCAGGCAGGCGGTAGTACACTGCTGGAGCCTCTTAGGCGCCTTTCAAAATGTAGCAGAGAGGGGGAAAAAAACAGAGAGAGGAAGTGAGGTTTTGTATCATGGAGGTAAGTGCATGTCACTTCTCGTCTGACTAGCTTCTTCTTCCTGTATAAATGGTTGCCATGCCAATGGGTGTATGGCAGTTTTGGGTGACTGCGGTACGATAAGGTATCCAGTGGATGGATAATGTGATGAATGATTTCGGTCACCTGCTCTGGCACGTGCTGCTTGGATATGCACGGGCTATGAAGGGTGAGAACTGGGAATCTCCAGTAGATGGGATTCAGAGGACTACTCATACTATTGATTGAGACGGCTGCTCAAGAGAATGTGGTTTCTCCATCGTCGTGGATACAGCAATATGCTCTGAGATTTGCTGTTCATTGCAGCCCAAACCTTACCCTCCTATTAGTCAAGTCCAGCATAATCTAGGTAACATGTTGTTTTTCTCTGTGAAAGGGACTGAAATGGATTACGCAACATTGACTGTGGACATGTGTGATCTAATTTGACCTCCTACGCATGACTAAAAGCATGACTTAACCTTTTGAACATGCATGGTCTCTGTATTGTACCAAATGTGTTGTAAAATGCCTGTTCTTTTTCCATTGTGTTAGTGACTGGGTCCGGGCCTGCCTACTGTCCGAGCCTTGCTTCTTCCTGCCTAGAAATCCTCTTCTCTCTACTGAACCAAACCCACATTTATCTTGGAATAATCCTTAATTGACTCTTGTTGTAGTAAGGGTCCAAGCACCATAGGCCACTTTCATCAGCTTATTGTATTCATGTCTTTAGAATAATATTTCTGATTATTTTCATGAAAGTCTGAATTTCTTTCCACCAGAATCTTCCACAGGCAGAGTTAGACTCAGATGATGTTCTAGATTCCAGAATGTATCCAACTCATGATTGTCAGATGCCCTTGGTGTTCACTGTGGGAACACTCCTCGTGACTACATTTGGATTCTGAACGAACAGCGGTGTATAAGCACAGTTATTTTTAGGTGGTGTATTTACACAGTAAAACACACACCAGTTGGAGGGGTTTTTCTTCTTGCACCATGTCCTTGATTGCCTTATCCATTGAAGTCAGTCTTTTAGAGGAAACTGGAAGCAAGCTTTGATGTTTCCTTCAATTTTGAACCATTCTTAGGCCTATAACTGTGCAAACACAGAATATGGTAGACTCTGAAAGGCGCCACTAGACCACAATTTGGGGAAACAGTTTTAGCATGCTGTGGAAAACAGGCTTTACTTAGCCTGGTTCTGCTAGTGGATTTGTAGCCTGGGTGCCTAACTGTTTCAGCATTTAATAATGCCACTTTGCCTCCTTGTCAATCAATAGAACAACCAGTTGGCTGAAGTAGAAAGGGTCTGGCACCCAGGCTACAGGCTTGTGGATGTGTAGGACTCAGGACGGGGCGTTGCTTTTGGCTAAGCCTGACCCAGTTCCAGTGGGAAAAAGAATGTGAGATTCTCCTCTCTGTCCATCCTTCTTTCTATCATGTTTTTGTTTCTGTTCTGTTTGTCGGATGTTCCCCCCCCTCATTTTTAGATGGTTGGTAGGCATGCTGCTCTCGTCCCTGTGTAGCCTTGCCCTGTGGTGGATTGTGTATGGCTTCCCTTCTTCCATCCTGCATTTCTGTATAGACGGGTTAGGATTTCACTGAGCTCTCCTGCCCGCACGTCCCCCAAAACTCTTCCCCCTTCCGGAGTCTAACTGAGAATGCTGTAAGTGTGCCCCCCTCACCTTAATAACCCCCTCAACTAGAGTTTATTTGCTGGAGCCCCTCCTCCCAACCCCCATCCTCACTCCTTCAGAGTTCTGGTACAAGTTGGCTGCAAATGACCGAGAATAGTAGGGATCATGTTTCTATGATGTGTTACTTAGGCCTTTGTGTCAGTCTTGGAGAGTTTTGGAAGTGCCTTTTTTGCTTACAAGCACTGCAAGTAATAACCACTTCCTGTTTTTACATTTCACTCCTTGAATCTCTGTTTTGAAATAATTTGACCAGTAGCTGCATATCAGCAAAGTCCATGCAAATCACTCCCACCCCAACACTGAATAGTGCTCATCAAGTAATCAATGAAAGCAGATATTGATCAACTTCCTAATTAAGTGTTACAAAGACACCAACCAGCTTATGTTTGACCTCTGGCAAGCCTCCAGCACCTGAATAACCAAAATGCTTCCATTGCCTCACATTCAGCTTTGTATCAAACTCTGTGTCAACTAGTTCCTCTGAGCCATGAGCAAATGAATGATAAACATTGTAGAATGTTCTGGATGATTCTGCGGCTGCTGCCTGTTTGCTCTCTCTCTCTCACTTAGTCTCTGCATCTCCAAGCTGTTTGGTCTCAATCTCCTCCTGTCTTTCTCCCTTGATGTTGATGTTGAAATATGGTGTGTGTTTACAGACAAGAAGAAAAAAATATCCACAGCAGGTCATCGCAGTCTTTAAGGTACTTAAATGTTTCCTGAATGTGTCTCCCTCACACACTCTCCCTTTCTCTGTCTACACACACACACACCCCTGTTGAGAATAAGCATTAAACTAACAGAGAACTCACTGGATCGATTGTCCGGCTGCACAGTATGGGGCCGTTCGTTCACTTGCTGTCGGCGTGGTGTGTTAAAGGGACCACCCACCGTTGGCAACTGAAGGCCAGGAGACGCTTGACAGTCCTACCAGTCTGTCCGTTCTCTAAGTGGGTGATGATCTCGCTCTGCTCCAGGATTCTCCATCAGTCCAGTGGGCAGAGCTGTAAGGCTGTGGTGAACCCATTCCATCTCCCTGATGCCGCCGAGAACAGGAAGAGAACCAGAACCTCGCTGCCTGCCAATAGTGTGGGGGGCAGGTTAGTGTCAATCTCTCCAATAAGCTGTGCTATTGAATTCTAACTAGTACTTTCATCGACAGCAGTGCGATATTAATGTGAAAGTCTGTATAAGGTTTGTGTCAGAGGTCATACGGGTCTAGTTTGCTTTATTTCACAGATTTGTTAGCTGAATATTCTATCAAATATTTGAAGGTTATATTTACTCAGTCATACAGAAAAGAGTTGACACAAGTGTGTGACGTAAACTGGACAGAATGAGCCATAGCCATACATGGTTTATGATGACTCAATTAACCCCTTCCCTCCTTTGCCAGCTGCCTGTGCCACTCCAGACTAGCCAGGTCTCTAGACAGCATACATGTAGTGGCCAGCGACAGAGAGCCAGTGTGCTGTGAGCCCAGTGGCTGCCATAGAGACACAGTCAACGTAGGCCGCCCAGTCAGCACAGGCAAGCTGCCCAACCTAGACATTCTGCAGGCTCCTCAGAAGGCAAGCCCCTCAACCCCTTTCTCTGGGCTCAACCTCACTCCCTCCTCCTCTGTGGATCCCCCACACACCAAGAGTCTGCTTAACTTTGCATTTCATATGAGCAAACACCTTCTATATCTGTTTGTACTCTAGGCTTCCAACACTCTAGGCTCAAACACTTGAACACTGTCTCCAGCTCTTTACACCCCCTATGGCTTATTGCATGTCCTATTGGAATGGATGATTCAGGAGTATGACTGGCTATAGCTTCTCTGGACTTTACTGCTCACACTGTGTCTCCTTGCTTTCAACCCCGACAACCTTTTATTGGCTGTTGGGGAAACAGTCACATGACCCTTTCTTTTTACTTTTTAATTTCACTCCCAACAGACGCACTGTGTCTAGAGGACGGAAAACTCGATGCTCTTTCCAATCAAACCGCTTAACGAGACTGTGGTATCTATCACCCTTTTCTATCCCTTCGTATGTCTAGACAACCTCTACTCTTTATTGGCCACACCTCTAAGTCCTTTTATAAGATCAGACTAGACAGACTGCATGCATGCATAGTAAAGTCTTGCATATTGTGTTTTTGTAACTCCTCTTTAGGGTCTTTTAATGAGTAGAAGATGTTGTAACCCCTCTTTAGGGTCTTTTAATGAGTAGAAGATGTTGTAACCCCTCTTTAGGGTCTTTTAATGAGTAGAAGATGTTGTAACCCCTCTTTAGGGTCTTTTAATGAGTAGAAGATGTTGTAACCCCTCTTTAGGGTCTTTAATGAGTAGAAGATGTTGTAACCCCTCTTTAGGGTCTTTAATGAGTAGAAGATGTTGTAACCCTCTTTAGGGTCTTTTAATGAGTAGAAGATGTTGTAACCCCTCTTTAGGGTCTTTTAATGAGTAGAAGATGTTGTAACCCCTCTTTAGGGTCTTTTAATGAGTAGAAGATGTTGTAACTCCTCTTTAGGGTCTTTTAATGAGTAGAAGATGTTGTAACCCCTCTTTAGGGTCTTTAATGAGTAGAAGATGTTGTAACCCCTCTTTAGGGTCTTTAATGAGTAGAAGATGTTGTAACCCTCTTTAGGGTCTTTTAATGAGTAGAAGATGTTGTAACCCCTCTTTAGGGTCTTTAATGAGTAGAAGATGTTGTAACCCCTCTTTAGGGTCTTTAATGAGTAGAAGATGTTGTAACCCCTCTTTAGGGTCTTTTAATGAGTAGAAGATGTTGTAACTCCTCTTTAGGGTCTTTTAATGAGTAGAAGATGTTGTAACTCCTCTTTAGGGTCTTTTAATGAGTAGAAGATGTTGTAACCCCTCTTTAGGGTCTTTTAATGAGTAGAAGATGTTGTAACTCCTCTTTAGGGTCTTTTAATGAGTAGAAGATGTTGTAACCCCTCTTTAGGGTCTTTTAATGAGTAGAAGATGTTGTAACCCCTCTTTAGGGTCTTTAATGAGTAGAAGATGTAGTATTGTTGAGAATTTGTGGTGTATTATCTGCATGTCCTATTTCTCTCTGCCTGGGTGTAATTGTATGCTTTCTGTCCCTTCAGTCACTCCATACCAAAAGCTAGAGCTCCTCTACTGCGCTGAGCCTGAGGTCCCGGAAATCTAAAGAAGTTCTACAGGAGTCCATTCTAATCTAACCTACAGCTCCTGCAAATTGAGATTTTGTTTTTATTTCTTAAGAGGGACTGGGTTTATTTTTCTTGAACCAGTCCAGTTGATTTTTGATTAAGGGATGATGTTGGATGAGGAAATGATGCATCTGACTGTGAATGGGAAGAACGAGTTATCAGATATGATTAATATGTAAACCATGTTTGGTTAGTTTGGAATTAATTTGCCAACTCTCTTTATCAAAATGCACTTATTTTGTTATATATTTCACAGTTTATATCATGGAAAAAAAATGTAAAAGGTTGTGAGCTTCCTGTTCTCTGTACACTAGTCCTGACCATAAATATTGGAGAAAGAGTGCCATTTCAGATGTACATATTTGTTGCCTGCTTGTTTACATACTAGTAGAAGGTTGCCATAGCGATCCTGAACCATCAGACTGTCAATCTGCTTGTTCGTGAAGGTCCTCCAGAGCTAGGTAACATCCACTTTTCTTAACCTTTGTATGATATGGATCAGGTCATGTCCAGTTGTTCGGAAGTTGATGTGTTTTGTAGATGAAATAATTTGTGAAAAGCCTAGCTCATGTACAGGAAGTTTACATACACCTTAGCCAAATACATTTGAACTCAGTTTTTCACAATTCCTGACATTTAATCCTAGTAAGAATTCCCTGTCTTAGGTCAGTTAGGATCATCACTTTATTGTCAATTAGCCTATCAGAAGCTTCTAAAGCCATGACATCATTTTCTGGAATTTTCCAAGCTGTTTAGTTTAAAGGCACAGTCAACTTACTGTATGTAAACTGACCCCACTGGAATTGTGATTATAGTGAATTATAAGTGAAATAATCTGCCTGTAAACAATTGTTGGAAGAATTACTTGTCATGCACAAAGTAGATGCCAAAACTATATTTTGTTAACATGGAATCTGTGGAGTGGTTGAAAAATGAGTTCTAATGACTTCAACCAAAGTCTATGTAAACTTCCCACTTCAACTGTATGTTCTTTTGGGAGCATCTTTCAGAATGTTAGACAGAAATGTATTGCACAGAAGTAATACAATGCCACCCTCTTTTCAGTAATAGATGGTTTGTCCCATGTTGTAAATTCTAATTTCACTTGTGTTTCACTTTTGCGCTATTCAATCCGTATCGCAGAAGTTCAGCGTTCCAGCTTGATTGAAATGTAAAGGCAATGTTCCCGCGTCAGCAGAGACTGCATTCACGGTAAACGCTGCATATGTCCGTTCAATTGGAAATCACCTTTACGTTTATATTGCGCATTCTGTAACGCTTCAGCGGTAGAGATTGAGTAGCACCCTTAATATTCCCCAGCTTTCTTTCATTCTCCAGTGAAGCTTCTAGTCTGTCTTTTTTGTTGAGCTGCTGTACCTTGAACTGTAAATAAGTCAACATTTGATATACTGAGAAATGTATTTGTACTTTGTAAATATTTTTGTACTTGTTATGAAGAACCATACTTTAAATTGTAATCAGTCTTACGTACAAAATGGTCCTACAAGGGCCTCATCCTGATCATGATTATTGTGCATTATATATCTGCTCGGAGTTCATGGAATATACCATCTTTTTTTAAATAAAATACCACCAATTTTACTCACCATTGCCTTTTGATGATTTGTGATGACATCCTGCTCATGTGCTACACAGGAACCAAGTTAATATTCAGTTCATGGACATCCTTCGCAAGATAGATAGATAGATAGATAGATAGGTACTTTACCATTTTCAAGCTTTTAATCTTGTACACTTTGTGCTAGGTTAGAGCCACTGAGAACAGGAGTTTGATAGTGATTGATGACCACCGGATAGTAAATTATTCATGTTCATAGCATGTGCTGTGGTGAATTATCTGAATGTCCAGAGTCTGCAGCTGTATATCTATGAACTCACCACTGGGGGGCATATAATGTAGTAACTGATTAGACTTAAGTGTGTAAAGGACAAGAGACCAACACAGACATCTGTGGTGTGCAGTAGGTCACCTGCTGGGTGTCGTAGAACTGTGGCTATTCAACATGTAGAATCAGAAAATTACTGCCAATATTCTGAGGCTGTGCAACCACTGTGCAATGCCAGTGTTAGTGTTGGTCTGTTGTGTCCTTCAGAGGAACAGTAAGAAGATGAGACAAGCCATCTTCAACAGTACATTTATTATCACAGGACTTATTGAACATTGCCTTCAGCGCTTCCGTCGGAACAACACCCAAATGTGTTAGAATAGCAAAAAAAACTAACAGTTCTTAAATAAGAGTGCAACCCATTTCACCAGGAGCCACATGTAAACAAAAGGAAATCCTTTGTAGTCTTGGTAATATAATTAATCTCCCCACAGCTTAGGCAGGGAAGTCCTTATGGTGATCTGGGTTTGGGGCTAGGACATAAGCCTGGAGAGAAGCACAACAGGACGTATGGACATGAGTGGTGTTAGTGGATAGGATTATAATACATAAACAGTACTTTTCATGCGCCTGTTATTGTCAAAAAATTATTTGTCAGTTTTTTACCAGGAAATTTTCAAAAACCATTGCCAGCGGTGTTCACTGCTCTGCTCTGTATAAAACTGAAATAAAAAGCCTCTACCCTTTATGTAGTTGGTTTCCTGCATCTTTTTTAAAGGAGAGTCTTTCTCCCCCCTGCCTTGTTCCCTCCCCCCTCGATTGGGGCACTGCAGGCTGCCAAAGTTGAACTCCTGGCGGGAAATGATATCATTGGCAGACCTGCGCAGACTGGAGAAGTGGCTTTCCTCTTCCTCCACAGACTCCACCTTTGTGTTCTAGTGGAAGAAATGCCAAATTTGAGCAACAATAGATACACAAATATATATTGTTTAACCATTTATGGTCCTGCCAAAGGTCAATCTCTGCAGACTTGTTTATGACTGTGGCCTTGGAGGACACCTTGCTGTACAGTTTACGGAGGTTAAACTCCGACTTGGGGCGAGTCAGCTCCTGCAGGGCCTTCCACTCGTTCAGAGACACCTCCCCCTCTGTCTGTGATGAATGGGAGGGATATATAATACACACATTACCGCTACTAAAAATAGAATTATACACCTGTTGCACTGTGCATCTTCCCAGTACCAATCAATGTTATTACATCCAAAACTTGTTGAGTTGTGATGTGTGCATTCACTGGTATTCACTGGTTCCCCCCATATATCGTGTGTGTGTGTGTGTGTGTGTGTGTGTTGGTTCTTCTATCCTTGTGGGGACTTAAAATCCCCAATTGTCCCCACAAGTATAGTCAAACAAGGAAAATTCTATCTTGTGGGGACATTTCCCACATCCACATGAGGACAAAGACTATATTAAGCTTAGGGGTTAGTGTTAGGGTTAGTGTTACAATTAGGGTTAGGATAAGGGGTTAGTGATTAGGGTTACGGGTTACGGGTTAAGGTTAGGGTTAAGGTTAGGGGTTAAGGTTAGGGGTTAGGGGTTAAGGGTATGGTAACCCTTACGAAAAAGCACTATATAATTACTATAAAAGAGTATTATACAAATATCACTAAAAAACGTATAGTATTTTTTTTGGTTCAGTGTACGTTAAGAAGTTGACAGATATGAGGACATCATATTTTAAAAATTATAAATTTGTATACTTTTTCACTGAGTTAACAAATCAAAAGGTTAGGCCTTAGCCTCCAAGTTACTCTCTTTGAGTAAAGAAAAAGCAGTTTTAAACCTAAATCTTCGACATTGTTAAGCTTCGATCTAATTATTTTTAAGACATCCTTCTCCTCCATCTGATTTCGCCTAATTAAAAAGACTGTGGAGAAAAATAAATGTTTAAACAAATTTGCTTTGAGTAAAGAATAGCGTGCCTAACCCCAAATGAATCAACAGTCTTGGCACAATCTAATAGACCTGAGATCAGGTTACACACATTCACACTCTTGTAATAAATAATTAAATACAAATAATTAAATAAACTACAAAACCCCTTTTTGGCCATTTACAGTACTAGTAGTTCTGCTGTATTTTGAAGTAAAAGTCTTATCTTTCATAATTCTACATGTTATTGTACAGTATGTATAGTAAAAAATGACTAAGCAACTTACTGCAAATGGCAGACACTTTGGTTGGACACAGCTGTCACTTTGGTTGGACAGAGCTGTCACTTTGGTTGGGCACAGCTGTTTCTTTGGTTGGGCACAGCTGTCACTTTGGTTGGGCACAGCTGTCTCTTTAGTTGGACACAGCTGTCACTTTGGTTGGGCACAGCTGTTTCTTTGGATGGACACAGCTGTCACTTTGGTTGGACACAGCTGTCACTTTGGTTGGGCACAGCTGTCACTTTGGTTGGACACAGCTGTTTCTTTGGTTGGGCACAGCTGTTTCTTTGGTTGGACACAGCTGTCACTTTGGTTGGGCACAGCTGTCACTTTGGTTGGGCACAGCTGTCGCTTTGGTTGGGCACAGCTGTTTCTTTGGTTGGGCACAGCTGTCGCTTTGGTTAGGCACAGCTGTCACTTTGGTTGGGCACAGCTGTCACTTTCTGAAAACAGAATTTCTCGAGTCGACTACAAATTTAACAAAACATTGTTTTTGACATTGTCACGTCGTCGCCATTGACGATGGATGTAGTCCTATCCCCCAGCACTAGTGGTAACTATACAACTCTATAAAACACTTATAAAAAGTTAAAACACTTACAAGACAAATTATCATTATACTACAATATGCATTAAACATTGACGTCAAATTAAGCAAAACTGCACATGCATACAGTATTGTTATGCATGCTGTATTGTTATAATGTTAATATACCTGATTTTGTATTGAAATTGTGACTAGTTTGCATCCCTGCTTTACAGCTCAAGGGGGATCAATAAAGTACCTATCTATCAAAAGGCTAGAGCCGGCCATGGAAAGAGGCAAATAATTAATCCCTGACACAATCTTCCCTGTTTCAGAAAGAGTTGCTATTAAAATATTTGCCATACAACCTCTGCACACGCGCACACGCACACACACACACACACTGCCTGTTGAACTTTATTTCCTTTACACATGTAGGCCTACATGTCCCCAAATATCCCATAAAAGCCATGTAATGTAAAGTAATGAAGCTGCTTTCATTATCTTTTTAAAACATGTTACAATGCCTGTCTTACATTGGACAAAGCGTCCTCTGATAAACAGGTTAATTTAATTTAATAGGCCTAGTTTATTAATATAGTAATAACTGTGTTAGGCATGGGTTAAATGACTGACTGAAACCTTTTTTTTTGTTTCGTTTCCTCTCTGGTGGCTTGGTTAGGCCTACGTAACTTTGGCGCCTTTTACGCACCCTTTCCCTTTAAATCGTTCCAAAAAAAAATGTATAATACAAACATAGGCTGCTTTAAGCGCGGGAGAGGCTTCTGATCTGCAGCGGTCCAATCCCAGTCTACTGTAAAATGAACCGCCCTTCATTGCCATTGGTTGAAGCATTTCCGCGTATGGAGCGGTTTCATGCTTTATGCACATTGGTTCAATCTGCTGTCAATCTGTAAAGGCGCGCTCTAGGATGTTTAAAAGTTTCATTGGATAAAAAGTATCAACCAATGAAAGTTCCGATGATGACCATTGGTTACTATGTTGGTCTTGTTCGGATTTACCTCATGCTTTGACCCTTGTAATAGGTTATTTCCCATACATGTGGTATAAAGATTTAATTTCCCTTCAACTGATTTGTCAAATGAACCGCCCAGGCGCGATTTGCAACGCGGGAAAGTAAGTGCTGTATCCACATTGACCGCGTGAACATCGGACTTCTCTTTTTTGTAAATTAATGAATATTTGTGCAATTTTTAATAAGGAATTGTGGCACGGTTTTCTACGTCATTGGAAATGAATAATATTTTCACTCCTGATTGAGTAGCTGAATTTGGTGGGACACTTTCAGTCTTATAGGCCTAACCCAACTTCTGTTAGAAGGCTATTTTGCTAACGTTAAGCTACTTGATAAAAACGCGTTTAGCCTTTATTTACTTGACAAAGTGATTCCTGAGCACGATTGTGATACAATTAGAGATTTTATCCGCTTTTAACAAATTCGTATTTCATCTCAACGATGTCGGAGAAGAAGCACCCTCAAGTCATTTTTTCCAGCGACTCCCCAAAGAGGGTCCTGGTGTCTGTGATCAAGACCACCCCGATCAAGCCCAGGAAGACCGAGTCTCTGATGCCGACCAGCCCTGGATTCAGCGACTTCATGGTGTACCCGTGGAGGTGGGGGGAGAACGCCCATAATGTGAGCCTGAGCCCTGGCTCGGTGAACGGGGCTGCCTCCCCTACCCGGACCAACACCGCCAGCGAGGCGGACCTGGCTGCCTCTTCTGACCAGATGAAGGTAGGATAAGATGGAGGTTGTTTACCCTAATAACATTGTGTTGTGTTGAACTTTTAATCATATCTAGTAGGCTAGGCTATGCTAATTGTTCTGCCTAGAAAGTAGCCTATACATAAAGCCTACTTAGACCTTACATTCATTCTGTGTCTGTTAGTACGCCGTAATAACTGCCTGAGTATTTGCATGTAACTTTCAGTTCGTTGTATTAAATACTTTTGCGATGAATGATAGGTTACATTGTTTCAACTTTACAATATTGATGGTCATGTTACATTATTGGGAGAGAAGTGTTAAGCTACACAGAATCATTGAATGATATAATCTAAATAAAAATTGATTAAAAAAAATGAAATGGCAACTAGGAAGTGTATTTATAAAAAATAAAAAAAACGCCCGCGCTCACGGTGTGACGTGATGGATTTTAAAACCCAGTCACTTCCTTCCGTAACAGCTGTCAGATGTAATGTCGCCTCGCGGCAAAAAGTTTTACCGGATGTGCATGCAATGAATGAATACATGCACCTTGCTACAATGTCTTACTGCATGTGGCCCTGGCACCATTCATTTGTACCAAACAAACACACATCCCTATTTGACCATGATCATCAAGTTAATTTATATACTGTATGGCAGCATTTATTTGAAGTTTGTATGCTGTGAAGCCGTTCATAAAGTATAAGATGCAATAACAAGTTACTGTTTTAGTAAAACAAACATTGTTACGGAATAATGCTGCATTCCAAACTGAAGATATGATGTGGTAAGCCTGTATTCAGTGTTCAGAAAGTAAACAAAGATGCATGTATTAATTTAAACTGTAGTTAACTTTGTTTCCTCTTTGTTTTCAGGACGGTATTCGGCGTGGCCGCCCGCGCGCTGACACTGTCCGTGAGTTGATCAACGAGGGGGAGAGCTCCTCCAGCCACATCCGTTGCAACATCTGCAATCGTGTGTTCCCCAGAGAGAAGTCCCTACAGGCCCATAAGAGAACACACACAGGTGAGAGCAGAGCACAGATGGCCCTGACACGTGGAAACCCAACCTACCAGGACACTGCTGTTCCCTGTGTTACAACCTGCATTAGAGGGGGAACACCAAGACTCCCGCCATCCAAGTCATAGACCTTTCCTTTGGCTACCGCACGGCAAGCGGTACCGATGCACCAAGTCTGGCCACCAACAGGACCCTTAACAGCTTCTATCCCCAAGCCATAAGACTGATACATAGTTAGTTAAATAGTTACCTGGACTATCTGAACTGACCCGTTACTGTTTAATATCTATCCTGTTGCCTAGTCACTTTATCCCTGCATATATGTACATATCAACTTCTATTACCTCGTACCCCTGTACATCGACTCTACTGGTACCAGGTGTATTACCTCGTACCCCTGTACATCGACTCTACTGGTACCAGGTGTATTACCTCGTACCCCTGCACATCGACTCTATACTGGTACCAGGTGTATTACCTCGTACCCCTGTACATCGACTCTACTGGTACCAGGTGTATTACCTCGTA
Source organism: Thymallus thymallus (assembly GCA_023634145.1). NCBI lineage: Eukaryota > Metazoa > Chordata > Actinopteri > Salmoniformes > Salmonidae > Thymallus > Thymallus thymallus. The sequence continues at coordinate 2,581,886 of CM042401.1, read as the reverse complement.
CCCCTGCACATCGACTCTGTACTGGTACCAGGTGTATTACCTCGTACCCCTGTACATCGACTCTGTACTGGTACCAGGTGTATTACCTCGTACCCCTGCACATCGACTCTACTGGTACCAGGTGTATTACCTTGTACCCCTGCACATCGACTCTACTGGTACCAGGTGTATTACCTCGTACCCCTGCACATCGACTCTACTGGTACCAGGTGTATTACCTCGAACCCCTGCACATCGACTCTGTACTGGTACCAGGTGTATTACCTCGTACCCCTGCACATCGACTCTACTGGTACCAGGTGTATTACCTCGTACCCCTGCACATCGACTCTGTACTGGTACCAGGTGTATTACCTCGAACCCCTGCACATCGACTCTGTACTGGTACCAGGTGTATTACCTCGTACCCCTGTACATCGACTCTACTGGTACCAGGTGTATTACCTTGTACCCCTGCACATGGACTCTGTACTGGTACCAGGTGTATTACCTCGTACCCCTGCACATCGACTCTGTACTGGTACCAGGAGTATTACCTCGTACCCCTGCACATGGACTCTGTACTGGTACCATGTGTATTACCTCGTACCCCTGCACATGGACTCTGTACTGGTACCAGGTGTATACAGCCAAGTTATCGTTACTCATTGTGTATTTATACCTTGTGTTATTATCATTCTATTATTTACAGTTTTCTCTCTGCGTTGTTGGGAAGTAAGTAAGCATTTCACTGTTAGTCTACACACGTTGCTTACGAAGTATGTGACATATAACATTTGGTTTGATTTCAACTCCCTCTCTGGGTTCTCTCTCAGGGGAGAGGCCATACCCGTGTGACTACCCTGACTGTGGCAAGGCTTTTGTCCAGAGTGGCCAGCTGAAGACCCACCAGCGCCTGCACACTGGAGAGAAGCCCTTCGTCTGCTCTGAGAAAGGTGAGCTCACAACTAGATAATCACCTTTGTCCCTTTACATAGGTGGTACCTTGAGACCTTTCATATAGATGGGGTGCAGAATCTACCAAATGGAAAAGCATAGACACTAACTCGGATGTTGCTGTTATATCCACAGCCTGTGGCAGTCGCTTTACTCACGCTAACCGGCACTGCTCAAAACACCCATATGCCCGTTTGAAGAGAGAGGACCCCAAAGAAGGACCAGGCAAGGCCCAGTCTGTGGACAATAAGGCTGTGGCAGAGTGGCTGGCAAAGTGAGTGGCTCTGGAGGGAGGGAAGACAGGCAGATCGACGGATAGTAAAAACGAGTAAATGAATCAAGCGATCTCACCCTAATCTGCTCAGGGTGGCAGGTAGCCTAGCGGTTAGAGCGTTGGGCCAGTAACTGAAAGGACGCTGGTTTAAAAAAAAACTTTTGATGTGTCCTTGAGCAAGGCACTTAACCTTAATTTGCTCCAGGGGACCTTGTAGGTAGGCTAGTTAAATAAACTAAAAAAACAATACCATATCCCCCTTTGTCTCTGTTGTGGCAGGTACTGGCAGACCCGTGAGCAGCGTGCCCCTGTGCCCACCAAGGGGAAACCCCAGGGCAAGGACCAGGAGCAGCAGGACCCCCGGGAGTTTCTCCAATCAGACGAGGAAGAAGAAGAGGAGGAGCCAAAGGAAGAAGAGAAGGGCGACGGGAGCGGGCCTGCCAGACGGCGTCTCCAAGAGCAACGGGAGCGTCTTCATGGCGCCCTGGCGCTCATTGAGCTGGCTAATAACCTGTCTGCCTAAATCCCAGCCTACATCCCAGTCCTGAAACCCTCCCCAGTCAATCCCCCTCTGTCTCCCTACGCAGTATGCTTTGGATAGAAGTTTGCCTGTAGGGAAAAACATCTAGGATACGCTTCCCCTCCTCAAATACTTAACCATTAATGGGGAGAAAACGCTAAGCTGACCTTAGATTAGTGTTTCGAGGTAACTCCTCCACATGCAGTGTGGGGCAGGCACAAGCTTAAAGCACCTTATCCGATGTTACCTTATTGGGCTGCTATGATTGTAGATGTCATTATTTGACGAATGTTTTACACCCCTCCTCTAAAGAAAGGGGGAGGAGTAACTTTGAATGAGTTTTGTTTGCACTTTGATGGTAACGTCTTTTACTTTGGAACTTAAGTATATTGTGTGCTTGTGTTTGTGTGTCTGTTCATATAATGGATGAATACGTGGATTTAGCTCAGATGGAAGGAGTGGTACAGGATGCGTTCAGACGTAGGATAACTTGGGTGTATCTAAATACTGGAAGGTGGATTCCTTCCCTCATTCTCTGATCTGGACTGTGACAGGATAGGCGAAAAATGTGGTGGAAGCCTGCCAGGGCATTTTGCTTCCCACTGTCCAGCTGTTTCAGATCAGTGCAGATGAAGGAGAGTAGATGAGGGGAGGATGTCGCTGTAGAGACTATTGAGATGCAGCCCATTGTTAGAAGAAGAGGTGGTCATTGCAAGTCCAATCTATTGTAGTAGCTAGGCACAAGCTTTCACAAGAATCCAAGATCTTGACACCTTCACCTATCAAACAAATCTCACCCAGACTTGTAGCTCTAACCCATGGGAGGGCCAACTCTGGTCCTAGAGAGCCACAGAGTAAGCAGACTTAGTTCCATATCAGCTCTTAACAAACCTGATCCTAATTGTCATTTAGACCACAATTAGTTGATCCAGGTGTGTTAGAGCTGGGTTGGAACAAAAGCCTGTGCAGGCCTGGCGTTTGACCGTCCATGCTCGAACCAAATCACATCGCCAGACAGAAGGAAGACGGAAGACATACAGGGACAGGATATGTCAAGTCAGAAGTGCTGCCTTTTATATTAAAAGATGCTAGCTGATTGGAGATACGGACGTGGTAGCGCCAATGGTGGTGTACGTATAAGTCCTCTGTAATCATCGTTTCATAGCTATTTATTTCATCATGTTAATTTGACCTTATTGATAACAATGATTTGCTATTGCAAGCTTTCTCCGAGGACGGACATACTGAAAGTATTTAATATCTATCTGTCCATGTCAACTAATAGCAATTAGAATGTCACTCCCCTTTGCAGCAGAACTTGTATCTATCTGCTAATAAGTTAGCAATGTAACATGTTTCCACTTATCAGACTGGGCTAGAGAAATGTCTAGAGAATGTAATGATTGCTTGGCGTTGGCAATGTTTTATTATTTGATAGCAACACTACATCTTTTAACATTGTTTTTAAAGCTTTTATGATAAACGGTCAATTGTTTTTTTAAATGTATATTTTGGTTTGATTTGGTTTGTGCGTCTCGCAACACCCAGATCCTTTATTGGCCGTATGTGATTAAATATGTTATATTCCACTGGGCATAAACTGGTTGAATCATCGTGTTTCCACGACATTTCAACAATATATTGCAATGTTATGACGTTAAATATATGTGGAAAACTTGATTGGATTTACAAAAAGTCATCAACATAAAGGAATTCTGGTTTGTATGTTTTCACCCAACTTTTAACCAATGACATATTTCACATTGAATTCAATTTACTTTACAACTCAATCAAATGTAAATCAAAACTAGACATTGAATGGACCACACTGTCCAGTTGATAACATGTCCTATAAATATTTTGACAGGGTGCAGTTTCAACTGGACTACAGTTATTTTTTGATAATCAAAACACCAAATGATGTATTATTATACCCAAGTATAATGTATATATCTTGTTTTTCTAACACTTTGTTTATTATTTGGTTCAAAATGTTTAGGTAGTTAATATATTCCCCAACTTGTCTGTAAGACAAAGAGAAAAACAAATGACTGCACACAATCTACAGTACAAGAGCTTGAAGTTCATCTTTAGATGATTGTGAAATACACTCTCCCTCCCACCATGTTAACACACCATAGTCAGCATTGTGTGTTTTAGGCCATGATAGGAAATGTTCTGACTTGCTGTGTAGAGATATCATTGGTGAAGTAGAGTTTCTCCTTATAGGAAGTCCACACTGTTGGTACTTGTTCGTCTTCAATAAACACCATCGTTGATCATGATATATGAGACCGTTTCATTCCTTCAAGTTAATTGATTGGTTAATTGATTGGTAGGAGCTGAATCACTAAACTGCAGTTTGGTGGTCATTGAACATACAGCTCTATACACTACTCTACACTACAGTACAATACACTACACTACAGTACACTACACTACAGTACACTACACTACAGTACAATACACTACACTACAGTACAGTACAATACACTACACTACAGTACAATACACTACACTACTCTACACTACACTACAGTACACTACACGACACTACAGTACAATACACTACAGTACACTACACTACAGTACACTACACGACACGACACTACTCTACACTACTCTACACTACACTACACTACAGTACAATACACTACACTACACTACTCTACACTACACTACACTACACTACACTACACTACACTAGTATGTCTTTCAGTCACACACATTGGTTTCAAGAGGTGGTTAGTAACCACTAGTGGCCATTGCTATTTACATGTGTAATAATACATATAGTATTGCTATTTACATGTGTAATAATACATATAGTATTGCTATTTACATGTGTAATAATACATATAGTATTGCTATTTACATGTGTAATAATACATTTAGTATTGCTATTTACATGTGTAACAACATGTATAGTATTGCTATTTACATGTGTAATAATACATATAGTATTGCTATTTACATGTGTAATAATACATATAGTATTGCTATTTACATGTGTAACAACATGTATAGTATTGCTATTTGACATGTGTAATAACATGTATAGTATTGCTATTTGACATGTGTAACAACATGTATAGTATTGCTATTTGACATGTGTAACAACATGTATAGTATTGCTATTTGACATGTGTAATAACATGTATAGTATAGCAAAACCCTTGACAAGACAATTGAATTGCAGGTTTCAACTTGCAACACAAAATAATAGACATTTGTCAAAAAAATGATTATAATTTAGCATAAAGATAAATAAAGTACACAAAATGTAATAACTTTTGCTCCAATAAGGAGCAGTTAACTTGCTCCAATAAGGAGCAGTCTCAAAAGGCAGTGCTTACTGCTTACAGTACAGAAAAAGAGACTCTCACCTGGTTCATCACAGGTTTATTAACTTATTTCACAGGGAGTCTGTCAGTGGAATCTTCCATCATGGGAATTATCAGCTGATCCTGGTTTCCCTGTATTCCGCTTTCATTGCTTTGGGATGGTTTGCTGCTGCTGTGGAACGTCAGGTAGGAATACACAAGTCCCCCTGTTATACTGACAAGAAGAGAGACCTATAGTGTTGGACAATAACTTCAACAGAATGGCATAGCAACAGTGTTCTTGTGCTAATGTGTCACGACTTCGAAACTCATCCGTTCTTACCAAATATTTAACCCCAGGAAGTTCGTCCATGAAAACAGGTAGTCCCCACCTAAAAACATGCCGACGTAGGCCACAGCAACGTTCTGCGGAAAACAATTGATCTTGAGACACTAGTTACCTTGGCATTATATTCATGTGTATGTGGACCCAGGAAATTATCAGAAGAGGATTGTGCATTTTAAAACCCTTTTTGTGCTCACTGAATCCGACGCAGCTGTGTCAACACAGCCCCGAAATGTTAGGAAAAAAACATATTGACCCACATGTTACTGGTCCACATGTTTTCTTCTTACCTTAATTGCTCCCACAACTGTGGTAGTGAGTGCAGAGTTGTAGTGGCTACATAGCACTATGGAATACATCAGCACAAACCTTAAACAGAGGCACATCACTTTTATCATCATAGTATACTTACATTATAGAACACCTTGACATCATAGAGAAAGGAAAGAGACTCATTTTCTGTGCAATCACTAACAGTGACCTGAATATGTACATGGTTTTCATCTTCCAGGATACAAGGTATTGCCTCCAATAAAATAAACATGGTTCCAGTGTTAACTCAATGTTTAGGATTGGCTTCACTTCTTTCTTTTTTATGTTCTTCCAGAACCCTTGTAAATTTGGACAGTACCAGAAGATGTGTGTGTGTGGTCTCATATTTGTCCACAGCCCCTCCAACATAGTGCTGAAGCTTTTTTTTTTAAATCAAATTTCGAAATCAACAAAAGTGTTTTAAAGTATCTCATCTTCACTTTGTAATATGTTTATGAAATATTGCTCTACAATGGATGATAGTAGGGGCTTTTTGTATTACTTTTTAAAAATATGTTCTAAGAATTTTTAGGGGAAGTTGTGTCGGCAACAACGGAGCCAAATGGGACAACGTCATGACTAAGGTGGTGGGGTGTGCGCCTCCGGTTGGTAAGGAAGGATATCGTCATGGAGACTACACTACATTGAGACACATCTTGCTCTTACAATGCTGAACAACAACATATCAAATGTCAGAAGTGGAATAATCCCCATTTAACAGCCATATAAAAAGGGATAGAGTGCCAGTTTCTCTTTGAGTAATTTGTACACTGACTTACCCCATGATGCAGGACATTAGGAAGCAAGAAACAAAGGGGGCTTTCAACCAGTGTTCATATGTGATGGCCTGTCAGCGTAAAAGAAACACACAGACAGAGGGTCAGACAGACAGACAGACAGACAGGAATGAAATGATCCTAGATCTGTGCCTAAAAGCGATGCCTATCCTGAGGAAACAGGAAATCCATTTACCTTGTGTAAATCCCCAGTGAATGCACTCGCCAGAAGAGTTGGGATGACAATGATGAATGCATTGTAAAATAAGATCCCATATTTTCCAAGACCCTTTAAAGAAATAGAAAATTACATTTCATGTGAATCAGAATTACACAAAACACTTCGCTACTCAACTCCTCAAATGTTCAACCATAAGAGGAGAGTGTTGCTGGAGCTTAAAGGTCCAGTGATCCACATTACAAGCAGGTTACACATATTGCAGTGTTTACTTTAAGGGGGGGTGTCCAAACAAATGAATCAACGTCACTAGTTATCGATTGTTGCAATACTAAGGACAAGATTCATTCAACCTGCCGTAGAAATATGGATGCAGTCTCCTGTACCTGTTAAAGAATCTCTTAATCAGAAAACTGGAAATATCTACCTGTAAGGAGAATCTGGTCCAGGTGCTTGGTATTTTCTCAATACCCAGAACCAGGTGCTTGGTATTTTCTCAGTACCCAGAACCAGGTGCTTGGTATTTTCTCAGTACCCAGAACCAGGTGCTTGGTATTTTCTCAGTACCCAGAACCAGGTGCTTGGTATTTTCTCAGTACTTAATACCCTGGTCTACATATTAATTGGGAAAACAGATGGAGGACATACGATGTGTCCTACCTCAGTTCCCAGCTTCTTCTTGGTGTACACACCACTGGCAGCAGTGAAGACATCGTTAAGCAGAACAAACGTGTAGCTCTCTGCATCAAAGGCCAAGTCAGAGCTATGGGAGTAAATAAGGACATGGAGATAATCAATAACTTCCTTTGAAGTACTATAGATGTTTTCTGAGGTAATATCTGAAGGAGGGTAGCTCACTGGACAGGAATACGTTAACAGTGTGAGGGTTTATCAGCAGCATATCAGGGTTGGCAATCTATTGGACCTACCTGGCAGCCACCAATGCTCCAAAAACTATGGCCAGAACACTGTAGATTAGACGATTAGGGAACGTTTTTCTGGAGAGGAAATTTAAATTCACATGTTAATACTATAAGGCTGAAGTGTAAAAGATGACCTGTTATGACAGTAACGTGGAAAAATGGCCACAAACCTCAATAGCCTTGCTTCCATGATCATTGTCATCAATATGGTGAACTTCCTCAATACTGTGAACATGGGTAAGCTGTAAAAGGATCAATGGGTCAATCAATCAATAATTAATATTTGATCTGATTTTTTATAAATGCATTTGTCACTAAGTGCTTTGCGCCCAGGCCTAAGTCCCTATTTGTAGGGTGTTGTTTAAATGGTAAAAACGGTAATTGAGATGATATCTGAGACTAATGAATGAAGTTTCACTCATGCATTTAGACTCCACTGTACCTTAACTTCTTTGTACCAGCCAGTCCTGTTATGTGGTTTCCAACATACAGCAAAGGTAAGGGGAAGATCTGTATGTCAAGAATGTATTCAATTAATGAATGAATGATTATTATTTTTAATGTTGGCTCCTTTTGTGGCTTATTGTGGTTTACCTTTTGTTGTATGCATCTGTGACAGACAGACAGAATATTAAAACAAGAATGAAACAAGGGGGAAATCACTTACTTTGACAAGAATGCTTCTGTCAAAGTCTTGGAAGTGAACTGTTTGGTTCATTTTAGCAAGATAGAGAATGAGGATTGTAGTGGTCATCTGTAAAGGGAGGGTCAACACACTGATGATGTAGATTATACACACTGATGATGTAGATTATGTTATGCTACAAAAAATCAACAATTTGGTTTTGTTATGCTAGCTAGGGGAAGGTTTTTATTTATTTAACCTTAATTTAACTATGCAAGTCAGTTAAAAACAAATTCTTATTTACAATGACACAGGGTCAGCCATAGCAGTACAGCACCCCTGGAGCAAATTAGGTTTATGTGCCATCTCACCTTCTAAACTCGGGTATTCGAACCAGCAACCTTTCAGTTACTGGCCCAACGCTCTGACCGTTAGGCTACCTGCTGCCCTAATCTCATCCTACATCGGTGGTGCACTTTCTAGCTCAAGAATTATGAATTGAGATACAGTATAGCTTTACCTGGCCAATTCCTAGAAACATGTACGAGGGAAATCTAAGATAGAGGAAAGAAATGTTATTGGAGAATCAAGATGTCCAAATGTAGCCTATAAACAATACAATACTGAAGGTAACCCATGATAACTGGCTGCCTGTTTGCACCTCAAATTGTCATGTTCATGTAGCGTGTCATTTGTTGAACCTCTGTGATTGCAGTGACGAACCGAGCTTACCTGTAGTGTGTGAGAATCGTTTTGTTCACGACAATGATCAAAAAAGAACTGACAGCGTAGAACGCAGCAGATACAAACTTCAACAGTCCGGAATGTTCGGGTTCCGGTAAATTAGACGAGCTAGACATGGCAGACATTACTTCAAGAATAGTTGTTATCGCAAAAAAGATCTAATGATCTCTGTTGCTTTCACTTAGGCTTTGTCGCGATCAGTTGGTAAAAAGGGAGGTCCTTTATTAGAATGGGCTGGGACCGATCAAACAGGCTGAAATTGGCGAATTACATAATTCTGGAAGATCATTAACAATATCTTTACGTTTTCTTTTTGCATAGAAGGGAGGAGATATACTTCTAGTGCCAAATATAGACGTTATGCCATTTTGCTGCTGCTTGATTATTCACAATACAGTTCAATGGATGGTCAAAATTGTCATTTCTTTTCACTGTAATATAGAACATCATCTATTGTAAGTAGAATGACATGGAACTTGAGTGGCTGCCTGAAGTACGATTTAACACAACACATACAGTCACACATATAAGGGTTGATGTAAATATGATCAATCAGGGGAAAGGCGATGATGTCATTGCTGTGATTAATGTGTTGCGCCATAACATAGTAGTTAATGATTTATTACCTATTACAGTTGTACAATTCTCACTGTCATTATTGGTCTTCATGGGGAAGGCAAGTGGTTGTTAGTTCCTTTAGAGGACGCCATTATGTAATTTTGTTTTATAGTATTCTTGCAGCGAGTAACTTTGCACATCTCTTTTTGCAGCATGGGATCAAATATCTGATCTTGTCCCAAATGGAATATCTGATCTGGTCCCAGGCTAGATCAACCTACAGGCTGCAGGCTGGCAGAGAGCTTGGGAGTCAAAAGTGTTTGTCCCCTCCCTAGTAGATCTCTTTCTCTCTGTCTCAGTCCACACTTGTATTTTCTCTTGAGGATCTAGAATGAGATAAAGGAGGATTGGACTGTGAGGTAATTAATCTCAATATTCCTACCGGAAGTGACTACTCTCGGAGCCAAATAGAAATTCAGTGAATAGAACTGAATAATACGCCCAGAGCATTTCTATGGGAAATGGGAATGTTTCTCTGAATCCATTAGAGTCTACACAGATTTGTAGCAGGCGATAGATAGATAAGTGAGTTGAGCTAAGAGGCTCTGTATTCCTCTGCTCAGTGTCTCTCCAAGGGCCGGCTCCAGTTATAAGCGACATAAACTTCTATAAATGTTATCATTTTCTTTGGAACTCCGTCTCAATTTACTGTTGTGAGTTAAAATAGCAGAATACACAAGGTGTCTCTGCTAAGATAATTAAAGAAGAGGGAAACATTTGACAAACGAGTTCGTGCTCGTTCATCGTCATACGTTTTTGCAATTACTTTAAACTGTTCAGTTTTCAAAAGCGTTTAACAGAATGTTTTCCTCATTAGTTTCCCGGTTCTCTCCACCTGTTCCTTCAGATCAACCATTTCTTGCTCGTACTTCAGCTGAAACTGCGGTTTTGGACTGATGCCACTGTTTGATGGTGATACATCAGGGCTAAACTGGAGAGAACCGTTACAAAGTTGATTTAGTAGAGCGTTTTTCGCGATTTCAACAATTTTCCCCTAATTGCATAGGTAGTGTTAGTATCGCTGCTTAGCGGTGGAATGGGTACAACCACCTCTGATTGTTTGCACATTATTAGAACAATTTAGAGGAAAAATGTTTTGGGTAAGAAGTCTTTGGAAGCTGCTTAAACGATTGTAATCTATTTCTAGACGTTAATGAACCATCACTACTGCATCAGTAATGTGGAAGTTGGAACTTTTAATTAACCTGAGAAGTCAATACAGAAAGTTTTAAAATGTCTCATTTGTAAAAAAAAACAATCAATTAGGATGTTATTCAAAAGTTCCACCTGAAAAGGGTTGGAAGGCAATTGAACAAACTAGTTTAATTGAATGTGACAACAATATTTAATCAGTGAAGACTGGTTAGATATCATTGGAGTCGCCGTGTGATTTTCTACCACCAGGGGGCAGTGATCCCTAAGGCTGAAGTCATGTGGGATTGCCGTGGCGGCGGGACATCCGTCAATACTGGGGCGGTATTGCGGGTTTGGTTCTAATTAGCTTTAAAAACCAAATAATACCTCTATAGGCTATCTGGGGATAAACCTTCAATTAACCTGAGAGTTTGGTGGTCTAGGTTACTATGGAAAAGTTAAGAATGTCTCTTAATTGGAAGAACCTGAAAAGTTATATTCTACAGTTTAACCTATTAAATTGTATGAGACAATTATCCAGTCAATTGGGATTGGCAGGATTATCATAAGTGTAACCTGTCATTCAAATGTGAGAATACATTAAACAACACCAGGGTCACTTATCCCGAAGGCTGAAGCCAAAAGGGGTTCCTGTGAAGGTTGGGCTTCATCTGGGTTAATATGAAAAGCTTAAAATGTTTCATTTAATTGGAATACCTGAAAAGGTCTGTCCGACAATTTAATTGATGAAATTGTATGATCAATGTTATCCGATCAATTGAGATTGCACTATATAAGAACGAGTTACCAGAGTTTTAACTTCTGTTCTGACCTATCTCCAACCTTTTTAACCTGTGGAGGCTCCCATTGTTTGGAAGGAAGCCACGGTTAGTCCTTAAAGGGGGAGATCAAGCTGATCCTAACTGTTATAGGCCTATTTCTATTTTGCCCTGTTTATCAAAAGTGTTGGAAAAACTTTAGTAATAATAAATAATAATCAACTGACTGTCTTTCTTGATGTCTATAGTATTCTCTCTGGTATGCAATCTGGTTTCCGCTCAGGTTATGGATGTGTCACTGCAACCTCAAAGGTCCTCAATGATGTCACCACTGCCCTTGATTCTAAGCAATGTTGTGCTGCTATTTTTATTGACTTGGCCAAAGCTTTTGATACGGTAGACCATTCCATTCTTGTGGGCCGGCAAAGGAGTATTGGTGTCTCTGAGGGGTCTTTGGTCTGGTTTGCTAACTACCTCTCTCAAAGAGCGCAGTGTATAAAGTCAGACAATCTGCTGTCTCAGCCACTGCCTGTCACCAAGGGTGTACCCCAAGGCTCGATTCTAGGCCCCACGCTCTTCTCAATTTACATCAACAACATAATAATAATAATAATAATAATATATATATTTTATTTGTAATGCACTTTACATTTGGATCAAATCTCAAAGTGCTACAGTTAAGATCATAAAAGCATGGTAAAAAAATAAATAAAAAATACAAATAGACATATTAGTTAAAAGTCATAAGTTCTCCTAAAAATATATGTTTTTAGTCCCTTTTTAAAAGTCTAAATAGTTTGAGGTGCCCTCAGATGGTCGGGGAGGGCATTCCAGATACGAGGAGCAGCAGAACAGAAAGCCCGATCACCCATGGTGCTGAGCTTAGTCTTGGGGAGAAGGAGGCGGTTTGAGTTTGTTGAACGGAGAGATGGAGTTGTAGTTAGAGGAGTGAGAAGTTCTTTCAGATAGGGGGGGTGTCACGATGCTGATTAGTGAAGGGACGGTAAACGGAGCGCTCGTGGAGTGTCATCCTTTTATTTTATGAGATAGATCCACAAAGCATAAAATAACAAAGGAGAGTCTGAATACACTTCTAAACATAAAGCAAAGTGACTTACGGTCTAGCGCAACATGCAGACACGAACAAACAATGATCCACATGCAGGTGGATGGGAGAGAAGGCTAAATACCATTCCCAATCAGAGACAACGCTAGACAGCTGTCTCTGATTGGGGATCATTCACCTTCCCTCCCTGATGTAAGGACTGGGTTGTGGCTTTCCCTGAATGGACATAAAGGTTACCACAATCCAGCCCTTACAGTACCCCCCCCCCCCCCCCCCCAAGGCGCGGGCTCCCGACCGCGATATCTCCCCCTCTCCCCCCAAAAATACACAAAAACAGGAGGGGAAATGGCGGGGTACTGAGGTGGTTGTTGGTGGGGGTTCCGGTTCCGGCCTCGGCCGTGACGCCGGCCGTGAAAGCTGCTCTCCTCCTACCTCCCTGTTGCACGCCCGGTCCGGTCCGGACCCCGGCGCGATGGTTCCCCCCCCAGTACTCCCGCGATTCACCAAGTGAAGTAGACGACCGGCCCCGGACTGGGCACCGGTGGAGCGGACTGCTCCGGCACTGGAGCTGGGCAGACGACCGGCCCCGGACTGGGCACCGGTGGAGCGGACTGCTCCGGCGCTGGAGCGACGCAGACGACCGGCCCCGGACTGGGCACCGGTGGAGCGGACTGCTCCGGCGCTGGAGCGACGCAGACGACCGGCCCCGGACTGGGCACCGGTGGAGCGGACTGCTCCGGTGCTGGAGCGACGCAGACGACCGGCCCCGGACTGGGCACCGGTGGAGCGGACTGCTCCGGCGCTGGAGCGACGCAGACGACCGGCCCCGGACTGGGCACCGGTGGAGCGGACTGCTCCGGCGCTGGAGCGACGCAGACGACCGGCCCCGGACTGGGCACCGGTGGAGGAGGCTCCAGGCCTTGAGCTGTGGCTGGAGGCTCCGGGCTGCTGACCTTCGCTCGAGGTGGCGGGACGCTGACCTTCGCTGGAGGCGGCGGGACGCTGACCTTCGCTGGAGGCGGCGGGACGCTGACCTTCGCTGGAGGCGGCGGGACGCTGACCTTCGCTGCAGGCCTGACCTTCACTGCAGGCCTCGGGACGCTGACCTTCGCTGCAGGCCTCGGGACGCTGACCTTCGCTGCAGGCCTCGGGACCCTGACCTTCACTGCAGGCCTCGGGACGCTGACCTTCACTGCAGGCCTCGGGACGCTGACCTTCACTGCAGGCCTCGGGACGCTGACCTTCACTGCAGGCCTCGGGACGCTGACCTTCACTGCAGGCCTCGGGCTGCAGACCTTCACTGGAGGCTCAGGGTTGCAGACCTTCACTGGAGGCTCAGGGTTGCAGACCTTCACTGGAGGCTCAGGGTTGCAGACCTTCACTGGAGGCTCAGGGTTGCAGACCTTCACTGGAGGCTCAGGGTTGCAGACCTTCACTGGAGGCTCAGGGTTGCAGACCTTCACTGGAGGCTCAGGGTTGCAGACCCTCACTGGAGGCTCAGGGTTGCAGACCTTCACTGGAGGCTCAGGGTTGCAGACCCTCACTGGAGGTCGGGTGCGAGGAGCCGGCACTGGGCGTACCGGACTGGGCAGACGCACCGTTTGGCTGGTGCGCTGAGCTGGCACGGGTCGCACCGGGCTTTTGTTGCGCACCGATGTTTGGGTGCGCTGAGTCGGTTTCCTCCTCCTCCGACTCTGGACCGGCGCTGAAGGCACCGGGCTGGGAACTGGCACTGGATTAAGACTGTTGCTGTCGTAGTCTCTCCAGCGCCAATCCCCATCCTGTGAGGGTTCCTCCGGGAACCCCCACGAGTGAGGGAACAGAAACACATCGTCGTCGTCTTCCTCCGACTCTCTGTACTTCCGCTCCCATGGCTGTAGGGGCTCCTCCGGGAACCCCCACGAGTGCAGTGGTCGGGGCTCTTCCTCCTCGATCCCCGACCACCCCCATAGCCCCCCCCCAAAATCCGTTTGGGGGTTTTTCTGGGCTCCAGGCTGGTACCTCGCATTTTTTGCCCGCCGACTCTTTCCCCGACGTCGGCGCCGCTGCTCCGGACCCCAGCCTTCCTCCACCGCACGATAATGGGAGTATTCCTCCTCGGTAATTTTCCCCATACCGAGGAGGATATCTCCCAATATCAGGCTCCGTTGCGTCCCTGGTTGGTGGATCATTCTGTCACGATGCTGATTAGTGAAGGGACGGTAAACGGAGCGCTCGTGGAGTGTCATCCTTTTATTTTATGAGATAGATCCACAAAGCATAAAATAACAAAGGAGAGTCTGAATACACTTATAAACATAAAGCAAAGTGACTTACGGTCTAGCGCAACATGCAGACACGAACAAACAATGATCCACATGCAGGTGGATGGGAGAGAAGGCTAAATACCATTCCCAATCAGAGACAACGCTAGACAGCTGTCTCTGATTGGGGATCCTTCACCTTCCCTCCCTGATGTAAGGACTGGGTTGTGGCTTTCCCTGAATGGACATAAAGGTTACCACAATCCAGCCCTTACAGGGGGGGGCATTTCCATAGATGCACTGGTGGGTAAGAAAGGCGACCTTATATTAAATCCTGGCAGAAACAGGAAGCCAGTGAAGTGAATGAAGAATGGGTGTGATGTGGTCGTATTTTCGCACTCTCATCAAGATCCTTGCAGCACTATTCTGAACATACTGCAGTCTCTGCAGGCTTTTGTTAGGGATCCCGATGAGAAGTGCATTACAGTGGTCCAGTCTGGAGGAGATAAAGGCCTGGACCAGTATTTCAGCATGTGCTAAGGTGAGTGTGGAACGGAGTTTTGCAATATTTCTGAGATGGTAGAATGAAATCTTGCAGAGGTTTTTGATATGGGCTTCGAAGGTGAGTTGTGGGTCAAATCTTACACCAAGATTGGTGACAGTTGTGGAGAGGGGAATGTCATGACCAGAGATAGTTATACCAGTTATGGAGGAAGACTGGGTTTGATGTGGGGTGCCAACAAGAATTGCCTCAGTTTTGGAGCTGTTTAACTGGTGGAAGTTTTGTTTCATTCACACCTTTATCTCCTCCAGACAGGCGGTGAGTGTTGAAGACGGAAATGATGTTGATGAAGTTGCAGAGGCATGTGTTTCCGATTTCATGTACAGTTGTGTGTCATCAGCATAGCAGTGAAATGAGACTCCATAGCGGCTAATGACATGACCGAGGGAGATGATATAAGTGATGAAGAGAATGGGGCCAAGGACTGACCCCTGGGGGACCCCGCAGGTGACTATGTGTTGCCGGGACCTTGCACTTCCAAGTGAAATGTACTCTGTTCTGTTAGTGAGGTATGATTTAAACCAGTTAAGAGCAGTATTAGTGAGTCCAATGGTTTGATGTAGCCGGTTGAGGAGTATGCCATGATCCACAGTATCGAAAGCAGCAGTCAGATCGAGGAGTATGAGGAGGGATGGTGAACCAGCATCAGCTGTCATACGTAGATCGTTTGTGACTCTAACCAGGGCCGTTTCCGTGCTGTGGGCAGAGCGGAAACCAGACTGGAATTTTTCGTAAAGTTTGTTGTGTTTAAGATGATCCTGGAGGTGGGCGGCAACAACTTTCTCCAGTACTTTGGAGAGGAATGGGAGATTGGAAACAGGCCTATAATTTGCAAATACATCTGGATCAAGGGTGGGTTTTTTAAGAAGTGGTCTGATGATGGCTGTTTTTGGGGGAGATGGAACATTGCCAGACTGGAGGGAATGGTTTATTACAGTGGTAATCAGATGGCTTAGGACAGAGATGTTTACTTTCACCAGAGCTGTAGGAAAAGGG
The DNA here is from genome assembly GCA_023634145.1 of Thymallus thymallus. Taxonomy (NCBI): domain Eukaryota; kingdom Metazoa; phylum Chordata; class Actinopteri; order Salmoniformes; family Salmonidae; genus Thymallus; species Thymallus thymallus. Next base: position 2,565,531 of record CM042401.1, on the reverse strand, counting down.
TTGAGGGTACAGGTGGTGGGTTTCATCCTTTTGATTATCTTCTCAACCTCTTGCTGTGAGATTTCTGGGAAGCAGTGTAGGGGCTCGGAGATTGTAAGCTGTGAGTGGATAGTCAAGGTGGATAGTGGTGAGGATCCAGGAAAGGTAGAATTAATTGAGTCTATTTTTGTTTTGAAAAAGTCCAGGAAATTATTACAGTGCTCTTCTGTAGTTTCTGTAAGTGATGTGGTTTGTGGTTTGAGTAGATGATTTATGGTGGAGAACAGCTGTTTGGAGTTTCCGGGTCTATTTCTGATGATGTTTGAATAAAAATGTGACCGTGCCTCTGTAAGTGCCTTTGAGTAGTCCTTTTGGTGTTCCTGAAAAGCGAGCTTGTGCACAGTGAGACCTGTAGCTTTATATCTCCTTTCAATGGCACGCCCAGCTGCCTTCATTTTTCGTAGCTCACCGGTATACCAGGGGGCTGATCGGGAGAAAGTGACCGTTCTGGTTTTGACCGGGGCGTGGAGATCCAGAATGCTTCTGAGGGTGTTATTGTAATAGTCCACTGAGTCCATGGGTGGTAGACAGTTTACAGAAAGGAGATGCTGAAGGTCAGATGCCATAGTCTCTAAGTTTATGTTTTTCAGGTTTCTGAAGCAGATTTGGCGTTTGGGCTTAATGAGGGTGGACGGTGAAGACATCTTCATGGAGATGGCCTTATGGTCGAAAACTCCCAGATCATACACTAGAAGATTGCTGAGATGAACGGAGTTTGTAATGACTAGGTCGAGAGTGTGGCCCCTTGTATGAGTGGGGGCATCGACAAGTTGTGTCAGATTAAAACAGTCAAGTAATTGGAGGAACTCTGCTGCGAGACGGCAGGTGGAAGAGTTGACATGAATATTCATATCTCCAAGTACGATGATATTTGCAGACATTGTACAGAAGGTAGAAAGAAGATTGGTCATCTCTGGGATGAAAGATGAGTTTGGTTTGGGTGGCCGGTAGATAAGAAGTATCGTCGTGGAGATAGGGTGCTTACATTTAAATGCAAGGCATTCAAACGAAGACAGGTCAGACAGGGTTATAGGGGACAAGATCAGATCACTTCGGTGGATGACAGCCAAACCACCACCACACCCTGTGCTGCGGGCTTTCTCTAAGTAGCAATAGCCAGGAGGACAGGTCTCATTTAAAAAATAATAAACATCTGGTTGATGCCAGGTTTCTGTAAGGCACATCATATCCAAACACTTTTCCAGAATATGGTCATGTTTGAAGCAAGATTTGTTTGTGATGGATTGTACATTGAAAAGTTCAATCTTGATACTTGATGCAGCAATAGGTCTCTGTATTGGCCGAAGTAGACTGAGATCCACTCCACGTTTTCCATCCCGGTCAGTGCGTAGCGTCGTCTTGGAAACACCAGCGTTACTAGTCCTAGAAGTGTCAGCGCTCTGATGACGTGTTCGAGATGCGACGATGCGGACGCCAGACCAGAGGGATGAGATGTTATGATCAGACCGGGAGAAAACAAACTTTTGGCGGCAACTTCTGTGGATGTAACGGGGCCGGCGAAGGAGTCCAAGTTGTTTAATGACTGATATGCACGATGGAGTGGTATAGTTGTTGAATTTCCTCAGTTGGGTGGCGGAATAGTTCAGCATCATGCCAGTCGTGAAGAGTGGTCTGTTAGCCGTTAGCCATGCCCGTGATGCACAGAGGAAAGCCATCAGACACAGTAAGCAGATAACTGTGACTTTGGGTGGAGACCTTGCGATCATCCGCAGTGACTTTAGGTGAAAGCCTCACGGCAACAGGCAGTGATGAACAGATACGGGAATCCCCGAGCGATGGAAAACTGGTAGGTAGACAGCCGCTTGAGTCGGCGGAATCCGTACAGAACACATACAAATCCAAATCCACAATGTTTACTAGTGAGCAGCGACACTAGTATAACTTACTGAACGTAATACTGGTCGATAAACGTTATACTATACAACAACTGTTGCACTGTAGAGGATTTTCGGTTAGAGAAAACGGAGAAGCGGCGAACAAGCCACGCCAGCGTCCTCTCCGATGTATTAACATAGCTCAGGCAGCAGGAAGCTCTCTCATCCATTTATATGCAGATGATACAGTCTTATACTCAGCTGGCCCCTCCCCAGATTTTGTGTTAAATGCTCTACAACAAAGGTTTCTTAGTGTCCAACAAGCTTTCTCTACCCTTAACCTTGTTCTGAACACCTCCAAAACAAAGGTCATGTGGTTTGGTAAGAAGAATGCTCCTCTCCCCACAGGTGTGATTACTACCTCTGATGGTTTAGAGCTTGAGGTAGTCACCTCATACAAGTACTTGGGAGTATGGCTAGATGGTACACTGTCCTTCTCTCAGCACATATCAAAGCTGCAGGCTAAAGTTAAATCTAGACTTGGTTTCCTCTATCGTAATCGCTCCTCTTTCACCCCAGCTGCCAAACTAACCCTGATTCAGATGACCATCCTACCCATGCTAGATTACGGAGACATAATTTATAGATCGGCAGGTAAGGGTGTTCTCGAGCGGCTAGATGTTCTTTACCATTCGGCCACCAATGATAGATAGATAGATAGATAGATAGATAGATAGATAGATAGATAGGTACTTATAGGACACATCACTGCACTCTATACTCCTCTGTAAACTGGTCATCTCTGTAAACCCGTCGCAAGACCCATTGGTTTATGCTTATTTATAAAACCCTCTTAGGCCTCACTCCCCCCTATCTGAGATATCTACTGCAGCTCTCATCCTCCACATACAACACCCGTTCTGCCAGTCACATTCTGTTAAAGGTCCCCAAAGCACACACATCCCTGGGTCGCTCGTCTTTTCAGTTCCCTGCAGCTAGCGACTGGAACGAGCTGCAACAAACACTCAAACTGGACAGTTTTATCTCAATCTCTTCATTCAAAGACTCATTCATGGACACTCTTACTGACAGTTGTGGCTGCTTTGCGTGATGTATTGTCATCTCTACCTTCTTGCCCTTTGTGCTGTTGTCTGTGCCCAATAATGTTTGTACCATGTTTTGTGTTGCTACCATGCTGTTGTCATGTGTTGCTGCCCTGCTATGTTGTTATCTCAGGTCTCTCTTTTGATAGTGTTGTTTTGTCTCTCTTGTCATGATGTGTGTTTGGTCCTATATTAATATTTTATTTATTATAATTTTTTATCCCAGCCTCCGTCCCCGCAGGAGGTCTTTTGCCAGGCCGTCATTGTAAATAAGAATTTGTTCTTAACTGACTTGCCTAGTAAAATAAAGGTGATGCTTCTCGGGTAAATAAGCTGATCAGGAAGGCTAGCTCTGTCCTGGGGATGAGCCTTGACACTCTAGAGGAGGTGGCGGAGAGACGGATCCTGGCCAAACTGCTGGCCATCATGGACAACGTCACCCACCCTCTGCACGCTATGGTTATGACGCAGAGGAGCACTTTCAGTCACAGACTGTTCCCACCACGGTGTGCCAGAGAGCGCTACAGGAGGTCCTTCCTGCCGGCGGCTATGAGACTATATAATGCCTCACCGGGGTGCCGTGCCGTCGGCAACATAGATCTGGAACTGTTGGGGTGCTAGGACCTAGTTTAACAATTATGCATCCATCCGTGAGTAACTCTGGTCCGTCAGCACTCATCCACTCAGGACCTATTTATTCATACAGGTCTGTATATACATACTCATGTACAGTTGTCATATCATATCACGTGCAATATTGTAAGTAATTATTGGACGTAGGCATTCACTCAGGAATGCATATTAGTATCCTGCCAGTTGCACCTTTTCTCATTGCTTTTAGTATATCGAATGTGCAATAAGTGCAGTTGTCTGTAATTAAACCCTGCACACTAAGGACTGTATTTTAAGGGAATTACTATTATTACCCCAAATTATATCATACACACATTTAGCTATTAAAGTATCTCTTCCTGTCATTTACCTGTACAGTTTGTGTAAACATGCAAGTATTCACTTATCTGTAAATATAACTGTATACCTAACTGTACAGCTAATTTAACCATGCAAAATTTTCACTTACCTGTTAATTTACCCAGTCTGTCTATTAAGTAAACTATTATTACCCTCGCTCATATCATACGCATTTTTAGCTACTGAAGTATTTCTCTGCCATCGACCTGTATAGTATAGTTAACCATCCAACATCCACCAATGTATAGTGTACATATTCAGCCAACCACTCATACTATGCAATGTCCTTTTATAGCTTTGCACTCCAGATATCTTGTATTTCTATACTTTTTCATACTGCCGCTCTATGTATCATGTACCGTGTATCTGTCTTTTGTGTACTTTCGTTGTGGCATTTTGCACCTGCCCTGTGTTTTTGTTGTAGCTGCTTGACAATGAAATTTCCCCCCCGGGGGAGCAATAAAGTACCTATCTATCTATCTATCTATCTATCTATCTATCTATCTATCTATCTATCTATCTATCTATCTATCTATCTATCTATCTATCTATCTATCTATCTATCTATCTATCTATCTAAATAAAAATAAATAAAATGTGGTCAGGAAAAACTCCTGGCCAAAATTTCACCTGCTTCTCTTTGATGGTGTCTGGGTGCTTCCGGAGTTCAGCACACATTGGTTTCATCTCAGTCACTTAAATCATTCCAACCGCCACCTTCTTTAACATGGCTGACTTCCTGCTTATTTTCACTGGTTCTGTGGAGAGTTTGGATCTGTCTTTCTGGGGGAGGGTGCAGGGGGTTGTGTCCGATCCAAAGAAGCCAGGGCTGGGGAGGAGGAGGGCTGAGCATGGTGCTGGACACCTCTCACAGGTGTCCTACCTCTCTCTGCTGAGGAGGGTGTAGGGTGTTGTTGGCCACAATGTTTTCAACTGACATATTTGCCATACATGATTACATTGTGTATGTTTATGCAGTAATTATTATTCAAAATGTCCTCACCTGGGATCTGAACTCACAACCTCTTGGTTCACAGCATTTCGATCTTCCTGCTATGCCACCATGTCTATGTCAATAACTGATTTTACCTGTATTCCTACACTTTGGACTTCAAAGTAAATCTCAGCTTTGTATAACACACTCAAGAAAAACTATTATATTTATCATAGTGATTCAGGATTAAAACACTCCTGAACCAACATTAGAACTATACAGAAAACCCTCAAATTGATGGCACTTTTTTGCTAAGTGCAGAGATGTATTACAGGTAATGAATGTGTAGGGGACTTCAGAGAACGCTTCAGACTTTGTGATGCAACAGAAAGAACTGTTTACCCCAAATTGTGAGTTCAAATCCCAGGTAGGGTCATTTTGAGCAGTCAGTACTAAGTGATCATGTCAAGTGTAATCATATTGTCATTGATTAAAGATTTTCACAAGTTAAATAACTGTTTTCACATGTTGAGCTGAAATGTGAAACCATATGTATTCAATACATGTTAACACCACCTTTTCACAGCATGTTTTCAACTTTCACATGAAAATAGAATTTTCACTTTCACATGTGAAAAACGTTCAAATGTTGTCACGTGTAGTTTCATGGTATCACATGTTTAAATGTCGCATCCCAAATGTTTTCACATGTGTAGTTTCATGTTATCACGTTGCTTTTACACGTTGTCACTTGTTATGTAAAACACGTGATCATGTGAAATTCATAGGGGTTTTTCTATAAGGTAATATCTTGCAGCGCATACAAAAAAACACAATAATGTTTTGGGATAAGTATAGATTTTATTTCAGATATCACAGCCCTTGATTATTTATACAAAGTAGAAAACAATTTTGCGAATGCTATAGGTTAGTTGGTGGATTACATTTTTATTACACACACCACAGGTTTCTGCCTCACACACATAGTCATGCATTTACCAAACTCCTGCAAAACACTGTAATGATAACCATGGAAAATATCTAAAAAAACATAAAAGTAAAAAGTTGCATAATTTGGTCAGGTGCCAGTTATGTTTGTGTAGTCTGTCCACGAGAGATTAGCTACACATTAAAAAGTTCCCTCACTCCACAGGGCACTGATGCCTCTTCTATTTTGCGCCCTTGTGTCTCTGGATTCTCTTCAGCTTTCTCTTCACCTTTGGGTGGGCACAGAGCTTCTTCCCTTTCACATGCAGTCTATGGAAATGGAGGATAAGACTGTCATTGCCTCTGCAAACACACCTTCTCTGATGTTGGTTACAAGGCAGTACTTGCTTAAATAAATAGATAAGAGCATATCATGTTCCCATTGGTGTATTAAAATGAGAGTTATGGTGATGTCACCTTGTCCCCTTAATAATGAATCCAAGTGTTGGGGGAGGGGACCAGTAACTTTACGATCAAACTGTATCAATGTAGAAGTAACAGTCATTTTTCATACTTTGGTCATCATAATTTGATCTGGTTTCCTTCAAAATATCATCAAAGTTTCATGGAAAACATGATTTTGACTGTTCATGACCTTTAAAATAATGTATATCAGACATTGGAACACTAACACTAGTATGACATGACAGTTTTCAATGATAGTACATTTTGTAATTGGGATACTAGAATGAGTCTACTCTAGACAGTATTGTGATGAACTCACATGAGTGCGTTGATCTCACAGGCACCATTGTTTCTCTGCATCTCTGCTTTCTCCACCTTCCTCAGCAGATAGGTGGGGATGTCCATAGACGTCTTCACACAGCACTTAGGAATGCCACCTGCAATGTTTGTCATCAGTTGTAAGAGTTGCAGTATAGTGGCCTAAGTGATGGTAGTGGTAATTGCAGCAGCGTTAGTGGAAGTTGTAGTGGTGTACAGATGTAGGATCCTAATTTGATCACTCTTTTGTTGCATACCTGTAGTGTATTCAAGGTTTAAAAAGGCTTCTATAGTTAGTAATTTTAGTAATGTATCAACCCGCTCTAATTACTGTATAATCCACATAATGGCATGGTAATACAATAATAGCAGTAGTAACTGAAGTAGTAATAGTTGTAGTAGTACAGTTAGTAGTTCTTCAAAAAAGGAGTTGGAGAGGTAACTGAAGTAGTAGTTCAGTTTGCTCCAAGAATCACAGGCTAGTAAATTCTCCTTAAACTCAAGTGACCTGTGTTGTTTTAAAAGCTGTGACTAGAATGACAGTAGAACAAAACCCTAGTGGTTGATGAGTATCAACTGAAAGTAAGCGAGTCACAACAGATACAACCCACAAATTATAAGCCTGCCTGTGCCACTAAAGCAACAACATTACCATTCAGGGAACATAACTGCCATATGATAGTGACTGCCAATCTCTCTCTCTCTCTCTCTCTGTGTCTCTCTTTGTCTGTCTCTCTCTCTCTCTGTCTCTCTCTCTCTCTGTCTCTTAATCGCATGTGCATATACACACACCACAAGCTTCAGCATGAACAATGCTTAGCATTTCCACTGAGCTCTTGGGTCTCTACTCTCACACAGCCCCAAAGAGTGAACATTCAAGGCAGCTAGCTTCTCACTGAGTCCTATCCAAAGGAGTGATGGTTTGAATAAGTGTGTAATAACGTTTTACATTTTCTGACCAATCAGTAAAAGTCATTGATTACTAGGCCACTGCTGTTCTGATTTCTCAAATATCAATACTTGTTTTTCTAGCAAGAACTACTGCAAAATGTTCTGATGGTAGTTATTAGACCGGTCTGCGGGCCAGCTCCAGAACATGTATTAATGTATACCGGCCCTTTGATCAATTCTATGGTGGTTGCCGGGTTTCTAGCAGTTTTTAGCGGTTTCTAGCACCTACGTGGCATATTAATAATTACTTCGTCATATGAATTTGGCTGTAGCATTTGTATGGTTTAACCTACAAAAGGTTATGATCCCATTCCCGAAAGCTACGACTATAAGGAACACCAACATGCTTTTCCATCTCTGATACTCATCTAATGACTTGCCATATCTTTGTGTTATTTATTGAGATGCTTAGTTTTCTGATGATTTTAAAATGACCTAATTACTTTAAAAGACGCTTTTAAACAAAATAATGGGGAGCAAGCTTTGCACCTTTTCCTTTTCCATGATGATCAAATTATTTAGTTCCGCCTCGTTGGATTGTATATCTAAGAATATCGTTTAATAGCCCTGTATTACACAATCTTCCTTACCTTCAGTGGTTGAGATGGCCAGAGCACACAGAAAGAGAAGCATAACCATCACTCTAAGATCCATGGTGACAGCGGGAGTGAGAGATCAAGTGAAACTCATCAGAATGTATACCGCCTGACCCCTCCTATCTCTGTGGGTTGTTGGTATTTGTCTGGCAGGTTTTAACACGTTCCATTACCACTATATTTAACTTAATGAGAGACGACAACAGATGCTTTGTGAGAGACATCATGTAGAATGGTACAATGAACAGCAGAGATCTAGTTGTAGCAGTCTGGTAAAAGCCAGGGTAAAAGCCAGGGTAAAAGCCAAGGTAACAGCCAGGGTAAAAGCCAAAGTAAAAGCCAAGGTAAAGCCAGGGTAAAAGCCAGGGTAAAAGCCAAGGTAAAAGCCAGGTTAAAAACACAAGGTAAAAGCCAGGGTAAAAGCCAAGGTAAAAGCCAGGATAAAAGCCAAAGTAAAAGCCAAAGTAAAAGCCAAGGTAAAGCCAGGGTAAAAGCCAAGGTAAAAGCCAGGTTAAAAACCAGGTTAAAAGCCAAGGTAAAAGCCAGGGTAAAAGCCAGGGTAAAAGGCAAGGTAAAAGCCAAGGTAAAAGCCAAAGTAAAAGCCAGGGTAAAAGCCAGGGTAAAAGCCAAGGTAAAAGCCAAGGTAAAAGCCAAATTAAAAGCCAAATTAAAAGCCAGGGTAAAAGCCAGGTTAAAAACCAAGGTAAAAGCCAGGGTAAAAGCCAAGGTAAAAGCCAGGGTAAAAACCAGGTTAAAAACCAAGGTAAAAGCCAGGGTAAAAGCCAAGGTAAAAGCCAGGGTAAAAGTCAAGGTAAAAACCAGGGTAAAAGCCAGGGTAAAACTGTTTACAGAAATCTTCACATGGTAGAATTCCCCCTGGGGAATTTGATGGTGTCCCAGGGGTATGCACAATGATGTTGGGGGTACGCCAAATGTGAAGATTTCTGTTTCTCACACGACTGGCCTATCTGGGTGATGTTTTTTCTCACCTGAATGATCTGACTCTAGGATTACAGGGACTCTCCGCAACTATATTCAATCTGCGGAACAAAATTGAGGCTATGATTAAGAAGTTGGAGCTCTTCTCTGTCAGCATTAACAAGGACAACACACAGGTATTTCCATCATTGTATGATTTTTGTTGTGTGCAAATGAACTCAAGCATACCGACAATGTCAAACGTGATATAGCGAAAGCACCTGAGTGAGCTTGGTGTGCAATTACCCAGGTACTTTCCCAAAACGGACGACACAAACTGGATTCGTTATCCCTTTCATGCCCCGACTCCAGTCCACTTACCGAAAAAGAGAGCCTCATCGAAATTGCAACAAGAGATTCTGTGAAAACTGAATTTAAATCAGAAGCCACAGACAGATTTGTGGATTGGGCTGCGCTCAGAGTATCCTGCCTTGGCAAATCGTGCTGTTAAGACACTGATGCCCTTCGCAACCACGTACCTCTGTGAGAGTGGATTCTCTGTCCTCACTAACATGACAACTAAATACAGACACAGACTGTGTGGGAAATGATTTAAGACTGAGACTCTCCAATACAACACAACATTACAGAGTTATATGCATCCTTTCAAGCACACCTTTCTCATTAACCTGTGGTGAGTTATTTACAATTTTTGATGAAGAAATAAGGTTTTATATGGAAGATGGCTAAATAAAGAGCAAAATGATTGGTTATTATATTATTATTAATTGTGTCCTGGTCCTATAAGAACTCTCTGTCTCTTCCCACGAGCCGAGTTGTGACAAACACTCATTCTTATGTTTAATAAATGTATCGTATAGTGTGTGTCAGGCTTACAATGGTGGCAAAAAAAACAACATATGAGAGTGCGCTGACCCTGGTGCTACAGGGGGTACGCTGCTGGAGGTTGAATGTTTGAAGGGGTACGGGACTATAAAAAGTTTGGGAACTACTGGTCTAGGAAAACATACTCAATAAGAGCAGAGCTATCAAAGCATAGATGAAGAGTGTTTGTTTAACACTATGACAGACCTGCTAAATCATCTCAACACAGGTTTGACAGTAAAGATCTGGCAACGTCAGTTTGTGAGTGAGATCAAACTTCTAATGACTTGCATATGTTCCACCTCCTCTCTCTCACTCACCAATAGGCAATTAGGAATTGTCTTATTGGAGTGTCACATACAGTACGTGTCTTTTCAAACCTCCTAAGACCAGGTGTTATTTAACCATCAATGCACCTTATCATTAAATATCCAGGTATTGGCTGTGAGTTTGGCTGAGAACAGTAGCTGCACGTACCATTCTAGCAAACATTCACAACAAACACTGTAGAACCAGTCAAGACCCATCCGTTTCTTTCAGTAAATCAATGTTATGTGACAGGTATAATTACTTTTAAGAAGTACAAAACCTGGCTTGGAACTGGGTACAAAAGCAACTGACAAATTTTGTTGGCAGTGATTTCTGGATGTCTATCTATCTACAGTGGGGAGAACAAGTATTTGATACACTGCCGATTTTGCAGGTTTTCCTACTTACAAAGCATGTAGAGGTCTGTAATTTTTATCATAGGTACACTTCAACTGTGAGAGACGGAATCTAAAATCCAGAAAATCACATTGAATGATTTTTAAATAATTAATTTGCATTTTATTGCATGACATAAGTATTTGATCACCTACCAACCAGTAAGAAATCCGGCTCTCACAGACCTGTTAGTTTTTCTTTAAGAAGCCCTCCTGTTCTCCACTCATTACCTGTATTAACTGCACCTGTTTGAACTCGTTACCTGTATAAAAGACACCTGTCCACACACTCAATCAAACAGACTCCAACCTCTCCACAATGGCCAAGACCAGAGAGCTGTGTAAGGACATCAGGGATAAAATTGTAGACCTGCACAAGGCTGGGATGGGCTACAGGACAATAGGCAAGCAGCTTGGTGAGAAGGCAACAACTGTTGGCGCAATTATTAGAAAATGGAAGAAGTTCAAGATGACGGTCAATCTCCCTCGGTCTGGGGCACCATGCAAGATATCACCTCGTGGGGCATCAATGATCAAGAGGAAGGTGAGGGATCAGGCCAGAACTACACGGCAGGACCTGGTCAATGACCTGAAGAGAGCTGGGACCACAGTCACAAAGAGAACCATTAGTAACACACTACGCCGTCATGGATTAAAATCCTGCAGCGCACGCAAGGTCCCCCTGCTCAAGCCAGCGCATGTCCAGGCCCGTCTGAAGTTTGCCAATGACCATCTGGATGATCCAGAGGAGGAATGGGAGAAGGTCATGTGGTCTGAGCTCTAAACTCCACTCGCCATGTTTGGAGGAAGAAGAAGGATGAGTACAACCCCAAGAACACCATCCCAACCGTGAAGCATGGAGGTGGAAACATCATTCTTTGGGGATGCTTTTCTGCAAAGGGGACAGGACGACTGCACCGTATTGAGGGGAGGATGGATGGGGCCATGTATCGCGAGATCTTGGCCAACAACCTCCTTCCCTCAGTAAGAGCATTGAAGATGGGTCGTGGCTGGGTCTTCCAGCATGACAACGACCCGAAACACACAGCCAGGGCAACTAAGGAGTGGCTCCGTAAGAAGTATCTCAAGGTCCTGGAGTGGCCTAGCCAGTCTCCAGACCTGAACCCAATAGAAAATCTTTGGAGGGAGCTGAAAGTCCGTATTGCCCAGCAACAGCCCCGAAACCTGAAGGATCTGGAGAAGGTCTGTATGGAGGAGTGGGCCAAAATCCCTGCTGCAGTGTGTGCAAACCTGGTCAAGAACTACAGGAAACGTATGATCTCTGTAATTGCAAACAAAGGTTTCTGTACCAAATATTAAGTTCTGCTTTTCTGATGTATCAAATACTTATGTCATGCAATGAAATGCAAATTAATTACTTAAAAATCATACAATGTGATTTTCTGGATTTTTTTTTTAGATTCCTTCACTCACAGTTGAAGAGTACCTATGATAAAAATTTGACTTCTACATGCTTTGTAAGTGGGAAAACCTGCAATGTATCAAATACTTGTTCTCCCCACTGTATCTATCTATCTTATTTATTTTGAACATCCAAAGCAACTGGGAAACGTCTATGGCAGGCATTGTTTTCACCTTAGCTTGCTACATAACTTCTGAGAGATAGGAAGCATGAGAACCCACCAATCAGCCTACACTATGCACACACACCAATCGTTACTATGACAATTAGCATAGCCATGTCTGAACACACAGTCACTTGTAACTTGCTGTTTGGACAGTCAGTATTCCAAAACGGATTTGAAAAACCAAAATGGTCTTGAGCATTAAGGCCTGCAGTGTGAACAAGGCTTAGCAATGGAAATACATGTCCTCACAAACGGAAGGCAGGCGGGAGAAGGCGAGATCAGGTGGGACAATTCTAGCCAATGAGAGGGCAGATGTGTGTGAACAACGGGTCATAGATATATCTTTGTATCTGTGCCATTATAGCGTCTGTGGCAGAATTTTAAAGTAGTCTATTTTATTCTTCACCCAGTTGACTACTTTAAAATGGTGCAATCCCTCAATGGCAATGTTCATGCTAAAATGGGTTATATCCATGATGAGTCCTCTATCGAACAGGCACAACTCCGATATAAAGTTGTTTTTTTCAAAGTTGCCGAAATGCCACGTTCGTCCACACAGTATATCAGTGCATTCTTAACACCCTAACTATTACGAAACTTCTATTCGATCAAATAAGCCCCAAATAGCAAATTAGCAAGTCAATATTTTGTTGACCAACTTCAACACTCATTGACCTCACTTCGTGGTCTTATTTCGCATAGAAATGGAGTCACGTCATCGATGACTTTATCCAATCATTGAGTGTCACATTTATATACCACAGCCACAAAGTCAAAATTGTCTATATTTTGGCAGTTACCTGCATGTGGTAGCTAGCTAGGTGGCATAAAAGCAACCCACTGGGCACACACTGGTTGAATCAACGTTGTTTCCACACCATTTCAATGAAATTACATTGAACCAATGTGGAATAGACATTAAATTAACCTCTGTGCCCAGTGGGGATAAAAACAATGGATGGTTTCATTTTTGACAAAATATCATTGCATTATCATAGTTTCGGTATTTATACGCCATATTGCTAAAGTTTTCCTTAACACACTACTTTAAATGATGTAGAAAGAAAAGTCCAGCAGGTAAAACATATTTAAATACGACGTCACAGCGACCGCGTTCCATTGGACAACGTGACAGATACGTTTCCCCTTGAGACGTGTTTTTATTTATTGAATGATTGAAGAAGCAAAACATGTCTGCCATAATAGATTTGCATCTCAAACGGACATTTAAATAATCAGATGAATTATTGTATTCAAGATGAGTGTCTTGATGCATGCTTGGGTTTGTGTTCTCCTTATAAACTGTCATTATGTTGCTGATTAACTTGTAAATAGCACATTAAGCAGGCAGATTGTTGAGCTGAGGCTAGTCCTTGAGGCATTTCAAGATACCTTTCGTAAAAATAGGTCTATACACTAAGTGCAGTACCTCATTCTGTTATACTTTCAAGAGTATGTGGTTGTGGTTCAAAGGAAAGTTTACATGCAACAGAATGTAAAAAAACAAAAAAACAATTGTAGCCTATCAGTCTCATAACAGCAGTACACATCATATGTGTACAGTTGAAGATTAGTTTGACTGGTGTCTGTCTGCATAGACCTTATGATTCTCAATGTTTCCGTTTTTTTTTTACCAATCTCCAATTCTGCCCATATAACCCCAAAATCTGTTTCAATGAGAGACAGAGAGATAGAGAGAGAACACTAGCATTGCTGTCTGCCAAGCCTATACAACTGAATTGGATTGAATAAACAGGTGCAGAGAAGTGGCCTCCTGCTGTCAGTTGAGATGGTAGAGGAGAGTAAGATGTAGTACAGGCCTCCAGTGGGCAGTTCATGTAGTACAGGCCTCCAGTGGGCAGTTCATGTAGTACAGGCCTCCAGTGGGCAGTTCATGTAGTACAGGCCTCCAGTGGGCAGTTCATGTAGTACAGGCCTCCAGTGGGCAGTTCATGTAGTACAGGCCTCCAGTGGGCAGTTCATGTAGTACAGGCCTCCAGTGGGCAGTTCATGTAGTACAGGCCTCCAGTGGGCAGTATGGGACTACCAATCACGGCCGGATTGTGATTCAGCCTGGAATCAAACCAGGGTCTGTAGTGACGCCTCTAGCACTGAGATGCTGTGCCTTAAACCGCTGAGCCACTGGGGATGCCAAATGTGTCAAATTATAAAAACTATAAAGTTAGTTGCGCAAGTAGAATATTGTTTTTAAACAAGTAGCATATTGTTTTTAAACAAGTAGCATATTGTTTTTAAACAAGTAGAATATTGTTTTTAAACAAGTAGCATATTGTTTTTAAACATGTAGTGGCAAGTAGCATATTGTTTTTAAACAAGTAGAATATTGTTTTTAAACAAGTAGCATATTGTTTTTAAACAAGTAGAATATTGTTTTTAAACAAGTAGCATATTGTTTTTAAACATGTAGTGGCAAGTAGCATATTGTTTTTAAACAAGTAGAATATTGTTTTTAAACAAGTAGCATATTGTTTTTAAACAAGTAGAATATTGTTTTTAAACAAGTAGCATATTGTTTTTAAACAAGTAGCATATTGTTTTTAAACAAGTAGCATATTGTTTTTAAACAAGTAGCATATTGTTTTTAAACAAGTAGCATATTGTTTTTAAACAAGTAGAATATTGTTTTTAAACAAGTAGCATATTGTTTTTAAACAAGTAGCATATTGTTTTTAAACAAGTAGCATATTGTTTTTAAACAAGTAGCATATTGTTTTTAAACAAGTAGCATATTGTTTTTAAACAAGTGCATGTCCTTCTCCTACAAAACATTAGCTGATTCAAACAGGGTGTGGCAGATTTCAAAACTCTTCTGCGAAGGACTCCAGTAGGATACACATGACTATCCTCGATGAAAGGTGGCTATCGAGGAGTGGAAGACACTTCCGTTCGCCTATTAACAAATTGACACTCTCCTCGACCACTTTTCGGTTTCTGGGTCATGGAGGAGAGGACGGAGGACAGATTTTTGCCCAAATGTGAAAAAGCCAGAGAGGATGAGAGGTGGAAGAGAGGTGGGGTAGAGTATAGTTACAGTCGGAAGTTTACATACACTTAGGTTGAAGTCATTAAAACTCATTTTTCAACCACTCCACAGATTTCATGTTAACAAACTATAGTTTTGGCAAGTCGATTAGGATATCTACTTTGTGTATGACAAGTAATTCTTCCAACAATTGTTTACAGACAGATTATTTCACTTATAATTCACTATATCACAATTCCAGTGGGTCAGAAGTTTACATACACTAAGTTGACTGTGCCTTTAAACAGCTTGGAACATTCCAGAAAATGATGTCATGGCTTTAGAAGCTTCTGGTAGGCTAATTGACATCATTTGAGTCAGTTGGAAGAGTACCTGTGGATATATTTCAAGGCCTACCTTCAAACTCAAAAGAAATCAGCCAAGACCTCAGAAATAAATGGTAGACCTCCACAAGTCTGGTTCATCCTTGGGAGCAATTTCCAAATTGGTACCACGTTCATCTGTACAAACAATCGTACGCAAGTATAAACACCATGGGACCACGCAGCCATCATAACGCTCAGGAAGGAGACACGTTCTGTCTCCTAGAGATGAACGTACTTTGGTGCAAATCAATCCCAGAACAGCAGCAAAGGACCTTGTGAAGATGCTGGAGGAAACAGGTACAAAAGTATCTATATCCACAGTAAAACGAGTCCTATATCGGCTCAGCAAGGAAGGAGCCACTGCTCCAAAACCGCCATAAAAAAGCCAGACTACGGTTTGCAACTGCACATGGGGACAAATATCGTACTTTTTGGAGAAATGTCCTCTGGTCTGATGAAACAAAAATAGAACTGTTTGGCCATAATGACCATCGTTATGTTTGGATGAAAAAGGGGGAGGCTTGCAAGCCGGAGAACACCATCCCAACCGTGAAGCACGGGGGTGGCAGCATCATGTTGTGGGGGTGCTTTGCTGCAGGAGGGACTGGTGCACTTCACAAAATAGATGGCATGAGGAAGGAAAATTATGTGGATATATTGAAGCAGCAACTCAAGACATCAGTCAGGAAGTTAAAGCTTGGTCGCAAATGGGTCTTCCAATTGGACAACGACCCCAAGCATTCTTCCAAAGTTGTGGCAAAATGGCTTAAGGACAACAAAGTCAAGGTATTGGAGTGGCCATCACAAAGCCCTGACCTCAACCCTATAGAACATGTGTGTACAGAACTGAAAAATCTGTGTGAGCAAGGAGGCCTACAAACCTGACTCACTTACACCTGTTCTGTCAGGAGGAATGGGCCAAAATTCCCCCAACTTATTGTGGGAAGCTTGTGGAAGGCTACCTGAAACGTTTGACCTAAGTTAAACAATTTAAAGTCAATGCTACCAAATACTAATTGAGTGTATATAAACTTCTGACCCACTGGGAATATGATGAAAGAAATAAAAGCTGAAATAAAATCACTCTACTATTATTCTGACATTTCACATTCTTAAAATAAAGTGGTGATCCTAACTGACCTAAAACAGGGATTTTTGACTAGGATTAAATGTCAGGAATTGTGAAAAACTGAGTTTAAATGTATTTGGCTAAGGTGTATGTAAACATCCGACTTCAACTGTACATGTATTCACCTATGAAGTCACTTTAAATCACCTGTATGAAGTCCCTATCAATAGCCAATTAACATGTATGTCTATATGTTTGAGATAAAGGGAAAACGAGGAAGGAAATCTGCAAATAAAGGTTTGTACCGGCCACTCAGACACAGCAGCCTTGGACCACTCGGTTCTCTCTCTCTACCTCTTGGACCACTCGTCTCTCTCAACCTCTTGGACCACTCGGTTCTCTCTCTCAACCTCTTGGACCACTCGGTTCTCTCTCTCAACCTCTTGGACCACTCGGTTCTCTCTCTCAACCTCTTGGACCACTCGGTTCTCTCTCTCAACCTCTTGGACCACTCGGTTCTCTCTCTCAACCTCTTGGACCACTCGGTTCTCTCTCTCTCAACCTCTTATTCTCCTTCTCCACCAACCTTTCTTTGTGACTGAACACACTTTTCTATTCCTCTTTGATCAATCTATACAATGGCTGCCGATAAAAGGCTGTGTCCCTTGTCCTTGCTGTGACACTACATTGTTGCCTTGTTTAGCAAGACAAGTTGGAAAAAGCAGAAACACTCCCAAAACAAGTTCTCCTTAAGTTATGACACTTGGGTACAAGTACGACCGACATCGCCACAATGAATAAACCAAACTAAAACATACAATTAAGAATATTAGTCTGTAAACATTTTAATGACTTCTGTTGAGAGCTTCAAGTTCCTTGGTGTCAACATCACCAACAAACTAGAATGGTCCAAACACATCAAGACAGTTGTGAAGAGGGCACGACAAAGCTTATTCCACCTCAGAGGAGACTGAAAAGATTTGGCATGGGTCATCAGATCCTCAGCAGTTTCTATAGCTGCAACATCGAGAGCATCCTGACTGGCTGCATCACTGCCTGGTACAGCAACTGCTCAGCCTCCGACCGCAAGGCACTACAGAGGGTAATGCGTACGGCCCGTCCAGGAACTCTATACCAGGCGGTGTCAGAGGAAGGCCCTAAAAATTGTCATAGACTCCAGCCACCCCAGTCATAGACTGTTCTCTCTGCTACCACATGGCAAGCGGTACCGGAGCGCCAAGTCTAGGTCCAAAAGGCTCCTCAACAGCTTCTACCCCCAAGCCATAAGACTGCTGAACATGTAATCAAATGGCTACCCAGACTATTTGCATTGTCCTCCCACCCCCTCTCTTTTACGCTGCTGCTACTCTCTGTTTACCAGCTATGCATAGTCACTTTAACTATACCTACATGTACATATTACCTAAATTAGCCAGACTAACCGGTGCCCCTGCACATTGACTCTGTACCGGTACCACCAGTATGTATGTATGTATGTATGTATGTATGTATGTATGTATGTATGTATGTATGTATGTATGTATGTATGTATGTTTATTTCTTTACTTATCCATTGTTTACATAAGTTATATTTTACTTAAACTGCACTGTTGGTTAAGGGCTTGTAAGTAAGCATTTCACTGAAAAGTCTACAAATGTTGTATTCGGCGCACGTGACAAATAAACTTGAATTTGATTTGTTGGGGAGTGGGGGAGAGGGGCAGCACAAGACAGGTGGGTTTCTGTTGGGGAGTGGGGCAGCACAAGACAGGTGGGTTTTAAGTGACTGTTTATCAAGGCCCAAGGAATAATAAAGAGTCCCATTGTAATTGGTTTCCTCCAATGTCTACCACTATTCTGCTGCTCACATGCTCACCGTTTCCTCCAATGTCCACAGCTATTCTGATGCTCACATGTGCAGTGAAGACACAGGCATGTACAGTGAGTGGCTGACCGTTTGTCCGGTGGTGGTTAACAACGCACACGTGTTTTCAGTGAGTCACGTAGGGTTGTTCAGTTCAGTGGTTAATGCCACACATTTTTCCATTCAGTGATGCACGCGTGTGATGTCACTGGAGGAAGCAGGGCTATTGCAGGTGGGACATAGGACGTGATTGGGCATTGCTGTGGTGACAAGTGGGCGGGACTTCCTGTGTAGGCAGGGGCGGCACAGGAAGTGACCACAGGGCAGGCGGTATGCTGACGGAGAGGTCGAGTAGACGGACAGAGAACAGGAACACGAACCACACCTGTTCTCACCTGGGAGAGAGAGAAAGGGAAGTGGAGAGAGAAGGGGCGGAAGGAGAGAAATAGGAAACGCTATAGAAAGTGAGAAAGAGTGAAGGAGAGAAAGAAAACATGAGCAGGACGTTATTGAAGAAAAGGCTAACAAACTACAGGAATGACAGCAAGTCGAGAAAGATCCATCTCTGCACACATACTGTAGGTGAATATAACGAACTGAGAGACTTGGGTACAGTGTAGCCTGAAAGGCCTGCCCTTGGACTGCCTATCTACAGTTGAAGCCGGAAGTTTACATACACCTTAGCCTAATACATTTAAACTCGGTTTTCACAATTCCTGACATTTAATCCTAGTCAAAAATTCCCTGTCTTAGGTCAGTTAGGATCACCACTTTATTTTAAGAATGTGAAATGTCAGAATAATAGTAGAGAGAATTATTTATTTCAGCTTTTATTTCTTTCATCACATTCCCAGTGGGTCAGAAGTTTACATACCCTCGATTAGTATTTGGTAGCATTGCCTTTAAATTGTTTAACTTGGGTCAGACGTTTCAGGTTGCCTTCCACAAGCTTCCCACAATAAGTTGGGTGAATTTTGGCCCATTCCTCCTGACAGAACTGGTGTAACTGAGTCAGGTTTGTAGGCCTCCTTGCTCACACACGCTTTTTCAGTTCTACCGACAGATTTTCTATAGGATTGAGGCCAGGGCTTTGTGATGGCCACTCCAATACCTTGACTTTGTTGTCCTTAAGCCATTTTTCCACAACTTTGGAAGTATGCTTGGGGTCATTGTCCATTTGGAAGACACATTTGCGACTAAGCTTTAACTTCCTGACTGATGTCTTGAGATGTTGCTTCAATATATCCACTATCCATCCATCTATCTATCTAGCCAGATAGATCAGAAGCTTCTAAAGCCATTACATAATGTTCTGGAATTTTCCAAGCTGTTTAAAGGCACAGTCAACTTAGTGTATGTAAACTTCTGACCCACTGGAATTGTGATTATAGTGAATTATAAGTGAAATAATCTGTCTGTAAACAATTGCTGGAAGAATTGCACAAAGTATATGTCCTAACCAACTTGCCAAAACTATAGTTTGTTAACATGAAATCTGTGGAGTGGTTCAACCTAAGTATATGTAAACTTCCGACTTCAACTGTATTTTGACAAAGAGTCTTTCTCCCTGGTAACTAGGTAACATCCCAGTACTTGACCATCTAACTTGTTCAACCAAGGACTAGTCAACGCAATACTTTTCCCAGTCATTCATTCATACTCTCAACCCTGAAGTTGATGGAAAACCTTATAAAAGCATTACAGCCTATCCATCTTACTTGAAGTAATCACTTATCTGGAAGGGATTGGAGAAGAGAAAAAAATGAATTCCCCTAAATTGTTTTTCCTTGTCAGATCAGTGATTACTCCAAGGAAAGGTACATCTTAGACATATTTATACGCGCCACTAGCCGCTGCTCCTACCTGTTGGGGTGTCCGCAGGTGTGTCTGTGTGTTTGTGTTGGACCTGGGGGGTTTGGGAGGTGTAAGAGGTAAAGGAGGGTCGACCCTGCAGAGCTGAGAGAAGGGCCTGGTCTAGACTGGCAGACAAACGCTGCTCATGGTCTAGACTGGCAGAAGAACAATGCTCATAGGCACTACCGCTGGGAACTGTGGCTGGAACAAAAGGAATGAGCGACACATTAAAATATTTGATATAGCCAACCTTCAATAAAGGCATTTGAACTAACAAGAGAATGAATGCCTTGATGTTTTGCTCTCACGCTTTTTGAATTGTCTACACCAGTTTACCACTTACCTGTGGAGATAATAGTGTTTGTGTCTGTTCTTAGTCTTTTCGAGTCAGGAAGTAGCTCCTTGGCATGACCAGCACTAGCAGAGGCTGCTTTGGCCGCGGTGGGCTCACCCTTTCCCTTAGAACGGATCAGAGTGGCCCAAACCTCCAGCTCTCTCTTCCTCCTACTCCCCAAATCTGGCCCTCCATCCTGGGAACTCACTCTATCCACTACCCCTTCTTTACCACCAACTTTATCAGCACACCGGTGCTTCCCATTCCCATTCTTCACCCTGTTGTTAAAAGCCCCGGTTCCCCTGTGCTGCGTCGAGTGGCTCCTCTCTGTATTAACACTTTCTGCACGTTTTTGGGTAGTCTGTGTGTGAGTTCCACTGTTTCTGCTAAGTGCACCCTGGTGGTTAGCTGACTCTACAGCAGCAGCAGCAGCATTAGTGACTGCAGGGTCCCCACTGTCCCCTGTCCTCTGTGGGGGTATGAGTCTGGAGGTGTGCGGACTCTCCCCCTGGACCTGCCTCCCCACCATCCCCTCCCTGACCTCTAACCCGGTCTGAAGCAGGAAGCGGTCAATGCGGCTCTTCAGGTGGGGGTTGGGGAGGGCCTGTGCCTCAGGGATGAAGGGGACACCAGTGAAGGGGTCGTTGGGGACACGACCCCAGGTAGCCTCCCTCCTCTGGTACTCCTCCAGAGTGGAGCTGTCCACAGACACTCCGCTGGGAAGCAGCATAGGCAGCAACATCACTTCCTGGGTCAGGGGGTCCAGGAACTCCTCAGGGACCTGCAGGAGGCTGGGCCGAGAAAAACACCAAACATTATTATCGTCCCAGAGATGAAGGTTTTGCCTTCATTAAGATAATTACAATTCACCTTCCATCATATATTGTGTTGAAAACAGTCAGTGTTTTATAAACACTATACCTAGTTGCTGTTGCCGTCTGTGGCAGTGGCTGTGGTTGAATGACAGGTGAAGGCTGTCCCAAAGGGGATGCCAAGTGGCTAAGCTGTGGCGCTGGTCTCAGGCTAGCGTTCTCATGTGCTATCCTCACCCTCTCCACCTCCTCTGGAGGGCAGCAGCGAGAAGGCAGCCCCCACACTGCCAGAGCCTTGAGCCCCATCGCGGAGGCACCCGCACCGTACGGCACTGACACACGGAGCTGCTTCACAGAGCCTAGTGAGAGCGGGCCCCTGCTCCACAGCTCCTCTTGTCTACACCCCTCTCGGGGGGGCGGTGGCAGGGAGGGGAAGGGAGGGCGCGGGCGGAAACAGGGATGGGAGAAACTGACATGGGTCTCTTCTCTTAGTTCACAGCGTCCCACTAGGCGGAAATCCCCCTGGCTGGTATCTGTGTGACTCTGAGTTTGGCCCCGTTCGGTCCATTGCTGGCTCTTCTCCTGGCCTTGTAGGCTCCATTGTTGGGCCTGAGGGCTCCATTGGTGGCCCTTGAATTGGACCTTGGCTTGGTCCCATTGCTGGCCCTTCTCTTGGCCCTGCTCTAGGCTGTGGTTGTGAGGGAGTGGGGGATCAGAGCTGGTGCTGATCTCCAGCCTCTTGCAGGCCTGTCCTCGGTCCATCCCCCAGGGCCACAGCTCCACATCCACCCGACAAACTTCCACCTGGAAACCAAACTGCAGTGTCACCTAGGGTCAGATAAAGGGAAGATTAGACAGACAGACACCCTCCCAAAATGACCACATCTCTAGAAAGAGATGAAGAATAGGACAGTGATGTCATAAGATTCCTCTCTAAATATTCTAGAGCGTCAGCTCACCTGAACGGGCGGCCGCAGGAAGTACTCCAGCTTAAAACCCCGCCTGCGGACTGCTGGGTCGGCTGATAGGAGGTTGGTGACGTCATACCCATCTGCACTCAGCTAGATGGAGGAGGGAAAAGAAGAGAGCAGTAAAGAGTGAGGAAGGGGAGAGGAATGGAAAGGAGGAGAGAGAGGGAGTTTCTGAACTTCTCCAATAAGAATGCTTATTTTAGTTGTTTTATTTAGAAGCCCCTCCCACGCTAGACAACGATCCATGAAGGGGGGATAATGTCAGCTCCAGTCCATACAATTCTAATGCAATGTAAAATGCTTTGTACCTTGTCACACTGGATGGTGGTCTTGAAATGTGGCAGGCAGAGATTCACCACCATGGTCTCACACTAGCTGAAAGAAAAAACTGAAATCAATGTTAACTTCTACACTACACATTACTCTCCTAATTAGGATCACCAACTAATTATGTGGACTCAAATCCTTCAGACAGCAGTCTAAACCAGACACACAGTATTCAGACCCCTTGACTTTTTCCACATTTTGTTACGTTACGGGCTTATTCTAAAACTGATTAAATAGTCTGAGGTCCTGAGCAGGTTTTCATCATGGATATCTGTACTTTGCTACGTTCAGCTTTCCCTTAATCCTGACTAGGCCCCCGTAGTCCCTGCTGCTGAAAAACTCTGCCACCACCATGCTTCACCGTGGGGATGGTGCCAGGTTTCCTCCAGACGTGACGCTTAGCATTCAGACCCAACAAGTTCAATCTTGGTTTCATCAGAGAATCTTGTTTCTCATGGTCTGAAAGTCCTTTAGGTGACTTTTGGCAAACTCCAAGCGGGCTGTCATGTGCCTTTTACTGAGGAGTGGCTTCCCTCTGAACACTCTAGCATAAAGGCCTGATTGGTGGAGTGCTGCAGAGACTGTTTCCTTCTGGAAGGTTCTCCCATCTCCACAGAGGAACTTTGGAGCTCTGTCAGAGTCACATCATTGACCAAAGCCCTTCCCCCCCTGAAAAAAAGAAAAACGGAAATACCTTATTTACATAAGTATTCAGACCCTTTGCTATGAGACTCGAAATTGAGCTTAGGTGCATCCTGTTTCCATTGATCATCCTTGAGATGTTTCTACAACTTTGAGTCCACCTGTGGTAAATTCAATTGATTAGACATGATTTGGAAAGGCACACACCTGTCTATATAAAAGGTCCCACAGTTGACAGTGCATGCCAGAGCAAAAACCAAGCCATGAGGTCGAAGGATACAGGATTGTGTCGAGGCACAGATCTGGGGAAGGGTACCAAAGGGGTACCAAAAAATGTCTGCAGCATTGAAGGTTCCCAAGAACACAGTGGTCTCCATCATTCTTAAAGGGAAGTAGTTTGAAACCACCAAGACTCTTCCTAGAGCTGGCCACCCGGCCAAACTGAGCAATCGAGGGAGAAGGGCCTTGGTCAGGGAGGTGACCAAGAACCTGATGGTTACTCTGACAGAGCTCCAGAGTTCCTCTGTGGAGATGGGTGAAACATCCAGAAGGACAACCATCTCTGCAGCACTCCACCAATCAGGCCTTTATGGTAGAGTGGCCAGACAGAAGCCACTCCTCAGTAAAAGTCACATGACAGCCCGCTTGGAGTTCGCTAAAACCAAGATTTAACCCTTTGGCCTGAATGCCAAACGTCACGTCTGGAGGAAACCTGGCACCATCCTTACGGTGAAGCATGGTGGTGGCAGCATCATGCTGTGGGGATGTTTGTCAGTGGCAGGAACTGGGAGACTAGTCAGGATCGAGGGAAAGATGAACAAAGAAAAGTAGAGAGATCCTTGATGAAAACCTGCTCCAGAGCGCTCAGGACCTCAGACTGGGGCGAAGGTTCAACCTTCCAACAGGACAACGACCTTAAGCACACAGCCAAGACAACACAGGAGTGGCTTCAGGACAAGTCTCTGAATGTCCTTGAGTGGTCCAGCCAGAGCCCGGACTCGAACCCGATTGAACATCTCTGAAGAGACCTGAAAATAGCTGTGCAGCGACGATCCCCATCCAACCTGACAGAGCTTGAGAGGATCTGCAGAGAAGAATGTAGCATTACCCAAGAAGACTCAAAGCTATAATCGCTGCCAAACGTGCTTCAACAAAATACTGAGTAAAGGGTCTGAATACTTATGTAAATGTGATATTTCCATTTAAAAAACATTTCTAAAAACCTGTTTCTGCTTTGTTATGATGGGGTATTGTGTGTTGATTGATGAGGGGGAGAAAAAAAAATCATACATTTTAAAATAATTCATTTTAGAAGAAGGCTGTAACCTAACAAAATGTGGAAAAAGTCAAGGGTTCTGAATACTTTCCGAAGGCACTGCATACAAAGCAAATATCATACAAAGAATAAGGCCAGTGTGTTGTGAATGATAAACACACAATGAAGCTCTACACAGGCAGTCCTAGCTACAGGCTGAACGAAAGTGCTTCTCTTCAGAATTGCAATAACCCTTGACCTCTCTCCACTGTGAGCTGTCAGTTGACCCTAGAAACCCTAGACCCAGTGCCCTTTTATTTAGTCTCACATGAATATACAACGATAGCCTACTTGACTCAAGGAAACAATCTCTTGGGAAGCGATATGTAATCCATAACATTATAACAGAACACAAAGCAAAAGGGCATGGCAGTAAAGAAACAAAAAAAAAGGATTGTGTCATTCAGTACTAGCCTATCTGGAGTTATACAGTCATGTACAGTTAGACTAGCTATTCCCCTACGACACAATATATTAGACAAGTTAGCTAGCTAACGTTACAGAGGCATTATATGCTAGCTACATAATATAGCCATTGAACACATTCTAGCCTACTCCACACACAAACGGCCGACTACTGAGAGTACTCTGTAATTAATGTTGTCCCTCTCATCTCTAAAGATAACCAACACTGGTTGACGACGCGGTCTCTCTGGCTAACGTTAGTTGCTTCATTGCTAGGACGTTACGTTCACTAGCTAGCTAGGTTTAGTTGACAGAAACCAGTCCAACATTAACTTCTGGCAGAAAGTTTGCTAGCAAGCTATCTGAGTTTACCGTGCTTCCTGCTAAAGTTCTTGTAGAAGAGCTCACACGAACTGTCTGAAAGAAATGAAAACGATACAATCACTTGAGTTTTTCTCGGGTTGGAACACTTTGGCATGCACTTAACCAAAACACTGACATTAGCTAGCTAGCTAGCAGGAAGGAAAGAGAAGAGGGACATATTTCACGGCGTCAACTATTTTCGCGATTGGCTCTGGCACTGTGATGCCGTATGCAGATAGACCTGCATAATGTTAAAGCTGTTCTTACAGCTGATCTGCTATGAATTAAAGTATTTTTCTGAATTTGAAATGGTTTATAGTTAGATAATGGCACATAGGGGAGAGTAGGGTAAGTTGAGACACCATTTTTCTAGGAAATCATACACAAAATGTATCATTATTACCAAATATTTAGGAAGAAGCCATAATTTCATCGAGTCTATGAAGTAAGAAACCACATGGGAAAAGTGGAAGCAAGTTAGATATAAAAAAAAATGGATTTTCACCAAGTCAAATTAATTGCCCCTGAGGGACAGAGGTTGGCCTATGTTAAGTGTTTAAAAAAAGTACAAAGGTGTTAAGCCTGTGTTAAACGTTGCTTAAAACTATTAAAGACAAAACCTAATTGTGGTTCTGTTGAATTGTGTTTGGGAAATTAAGGTAGTGTTAATATTTCATTCAGTAAAAAAGGCGGCTTAATTTACTCTGTCCCTCAGCTCAACTTAACCCATACCTCAGCTCAACTTAACCCATACCTCAGCTCAACTTAACCCATACCCAGGGATACACAACATCCTTAAATATACAGTCATGTGATAAACTAAGTACACCCCCTGGAAAGTTATCTTAAAAATATTTGGTCTCCCTTGATTAAAAAAAAGTATTAAATAATAGCCAATCAGCATTGAGCTAAACTGAGTGCGCTCAACCGGGAAGACAGTTTGTATTTGTCTTCACACCAATCACATCACATCAAAAGCAAATCGTAATTGACAGAAAAAAATGTTAATTGTTGCATCTCGTTGTGCCGTTGTCCTCCGGTGGCTAGCTAGCTAAAATTGTCCCTTTCCCAAATTAGCCAGGGATGGAAATAGGGATTTGAACTTGTGCTTTTACTTAATTCTCCATCCTGGCCAATGATTATAAAGCGATTCTGATCCAACTACAAATTCATACATTGTGTCGCTGGCCTGAGAGGATGGAAGTTCAATATGTATCTAGATGTAGTATGCTAATGTTAACTAGCTGGCTCATCGTTGCCCATGAAAGAAAGTTAGGCTAGCGAGCAAGCATTTTAGCCAGGACAACAAAAACTAAAAGTAGGGTGTGACAAAAAAAATATATACTTTCACGCAGAGAGAGAGAGAAAGAGAGAGAGAGTTAGAGAGAAATCAGACCCGTGGACAGCCACATCATATTTAGCCTTGGTTGATTGGACACATTTTTGGGGGGTATCTTTTAGTTGTCACTGTATTAGACTAAGCATAGGTGATTTGATGATGCTGAAATGTTGATGTTGAAATGGTGCTGGAAGAGTTTGGGGAGTTTCTCTCATTCTTCTCTGCAGATCCTCTCAAGCTCTGTCAGGTTGGATGGGGAGCGTTGCTGCACAGCTTTTTTTCTGGTCTCCAGAGATGTTCGATCGGGTTCAAGTCCGAGCTCTGGCTGGGCCACTCAAGGACATTCAGAGACTTGTCCCGAAGCTACTCCTGCGTTGTCTTGGCTGTGTGCTTAAGGTTATTGTCCTGTTTAAAGGTGAACCTTCACCCCAGTATGAGGTCCTGAGAGCTCTGGAGCAGGTTTTCATCAAGGATCTCTCTGTACTCTGCTCCGTTCATCTTTGCCTCGATCCTGACTAGTCTCCCAGTCCCTGCCGCTGAAAAACACCCCCACAGCATGATGCTGCCACCACCATGTTTCACCGTAGGGATGGTGCCATGTTTCCTCCAGATGTGACTTTTGGCATTCAGGCCAAAGAGTTAAATCTTGGTTTCATCAGACCAGAAAATCTTGTTGTGGACCTTCAAAGCTGCAGAATTGTTTTGGTACCCTTCCCCAGATCTGTGCCTCGACACAATCCTGTTTCAGCGCTCTAGGGACAATTCCTTCGACCTCATGGCTTGGTTTTTGCTCTGACATGCACTGTCAACTGTGGGACCTTATATAGACAGGTGTGGGTCTTTCCAAATCATGTCCAATCAATTGAATTTACCACAGGAGGACTCCAATCAAGTTGTAGAAACTCAAGGATGATCAATGGAAACAGGATGCACCTGAGCTCAATTTAGAGTCTCATAGCAAAGGGTCTGAATACTTTATATAAGGAATTTTTGTTTTTAATTTGGAATACATTTGCAAACATTTCTAAAAACCAGTTTTCACTTTGTCATTAGGGGTTATCATGTGTAGATTGATGAGGATTTTTTAATTTTTTTTTTAGAATAAGGCTGTAACGTAACAACTTCAAAACGTCAAGGGGTCTGAATACAATCCGAATGCACTGTATGTATTGTTTTTAAAGCATTGGATTGGTGTAAACATTGGGAGAGAGAGTTTCTTTCAAACATTTCTTTTTTTCACCAGTCTCTGCGCTATTTATTTTAAATCCAAGTCACATTGAGATTTACTTTATAATTTAAACCTAACCTACAGTAACCTATGACCTGACCCATCACCTGTTCCACGGCCCCAATGGCAAGAAATAACATCCCAAAAATCACAACATAACTATACAACACAAGTGGCTCCTCCTATGCTCCCACACATGCGTTCTGTCCCAAACACTAAAACCGAAAATAAATCATATAAAAACTAAATATATATTTGTATACAACTAAAACTTAATAAAAAACAGCAAATCAGGTCGAAAAACTAACTGAAGCTAGACTGAATTTAAAATAAAAAACTAATTGAATTTAAAACAAATAGAAAACCACAAAACTACACAAACATTAGGAACAACTGCTCTTTCCATGACACAGTCTGACCAGGTGAATCCAGGTGAAAGCTATGATCCCTTATTGATGTCACTTGTTAAATCCACTTCAAATCAGTGTATATGAAGGGGAGGAGACTGGTTAAAGAATGATTGTTAAGCATTGAGGCAATTGAGACATGGATTGTGTGTGGCAAGACAAAAGATTGAAGAACGGGGTATGGTATTAGGTGCCAGGCGCACCGGTTTGAGTGTGTCAAGAACTGCAATGCTGCTGGGTTTTTCACACTCAACAATTTCTCTTGTGTATCAAGAATGGTCCACCAAGTTGACATCCAGCCAACTTGACCCAACTGTGGGAAGCATTGGAGTCAACATGGGCCAGCATCCATGATCCAACAAATTGACGCTGTTCTGAGGGCAAAAGAGGGTGCAACTCAATATTAGGAGTGTACAATGTTTTGTACACTCAATGTATAATAACGTTATTGGAAACTAAGTAATATTTATTTACTTGCATCTTTATTGATTCAGTTTGATTTTACCCAGGAATGATTTTCATCAAGCCATTACAGTAACATAAATACAAACAATTAAAATAAGTACAAAAATACAGTAATTACATTGACATCACCCACAGGAAAAAGGAAATGGCTTTGGATATGATGGATGTGGTTGTACCATGTAGTAGATCTAAGCTAGCATTCATACAGTTAAGAAACATTCAAGAAAAGCTTATAATACTTGTCCGATTCACAAGAATAATAATAACAATGATATTAGTAACATTTTTTAAATTCTTTTAATATTCACACGCAGTATCTTACTATCTTGGTATGCTGGAATAAACATGAAAAGCCATACTATTCACATCTAATCGAGTCTACTTCCTGTTTGACCTCCTCAATAGGACATAGTGCAGTAAGTCTGAACCCTACCTAGGGAAGGCAATGTCTTCCTTTGTCTGGCTCTCTAACTCTTTGGGCTGTATCCCATTTTGAAAACATGCACCCTTGCTGATTTGAAAGGGCTGGCTGGGTGAAAGTGAATACAGCCTTTCTCTGGACCAAGCCTCTCATTCTTTCACTACTTCTTTCACTACTGTTCTCTCACTTGCCTACTATTTTTACATATGAAGGCAGTTTCAGCTCTGTCCTCACTTTTCTCACTTCTCTCTTTCTGTTCACTCTTGCCACTTGGTCTTCCCCTCTCCTCCCACTCTTGGTCATAAAAGCATTATCTGAAAGTATAAATAATGACAATATCCAAGTAAAGCCAATAAATAATGACAATATCCAAGTAAAGCCAGTGTGCTTCCGTGTCTCTTTCGCAGACCTCGGAATAAACAGTCATTTTCAAGTAATTTTCTCTGCTGGTGGGGAGCTCTGACACAGCTCAATGCTGACCACTTGTGTTCATCTTTAGTCATCGCGGACAGTTTGTAGTGCCAGAGAGCCATCCCACTTGGCACACATTGGTTGAATCAATGTTGTTTCCACGTAATTTCAATGAAATTACGATGAACCAACGTAGAATAGACGTTGAATTGACGTCTGTGCCTAGTCGGAGGTTCTCCAATATCCCTGAATCTACACTGATAATCCTTCAGAGTTGGGGCCGCCTACATTCCATCTCAAGCCACTTCAGGAAATTAGCTGAAATGGAACCAACCAACCAACTACCAATCAACTTTACTACTATCCTCCTAATTTCCTCCTATTAAAAACACTTTTAAGTTTTCATCCCCAATTTTCACTTTACGACACCACTTTCTCCACACCATCCTCTCACACACCTTCTGAGAGAAACATCGCCCCAGAAATGGCAAAGACAAGCACATTCTCCAAAACATCTCCCCTGATTATCCTCTAAAATCTGATTCTAGTTTCCCCGACCTCATGTCCCATTACCATAGATATGCAGTTTGGCAAACTACCCTCCAGGTTGGCACCAAAACTTCCAGAACAATAACATGATTATTTGCATTCAAACTAGAATGTTATCATCTTGGAACTTTTGGTGCCAATCTTGCTTCCATTTGAGTATCACTGCTTCCCACCAAGACTGCCTGGGAAGCAATGGATACTTTATCATTGACAGGAGTAGTTTAGTTTTAATATTCAGATACAGTGTACTTTGCATGTAATGTAGTTTATATTGCATTCTATAATGTAGCCATTCAGTTTGTTTTTCTGTAGTTGTATTTTTCTTACTGTATTATATTCAGCTATACTGTAGTTTGTGTTCATAGTCTAAACTATTGTTCTCTGCTGTTCAGTTTGCATTGGTTGTTTTAACTGTATAATATTCAATGGTAAAGTTTACGTTGCAGTTCTGTGTTGTAGTTTAATATGTCTTGTGTCGTTTGTAATCAAATTGATATTCAGTGGAATGGATCCTCTCTAAATCTCAGTGGACTCTATCCTCTCCAGGCGTGAGGGCCCTGCCCAGGGTGGGGGCAGCTGGAGGAGGGAAGGAGGGTCTTTCTGGGCCTCACAGGGCGGGGGTGAGAGGGTGAGGGCGATGGGGGCAGGAAGAGGGACTGAGGGCAGGGGAGGGAGGGTTGACAGGGCCGGTGGTGGGGGAGGGGAGCTGGAGGATGAGGGGGAGGGGGTGAGTTTGGCCCCCAGCTGTCCCACCTGTTGCTCTAGAGCCTGGTTTTTCTGTAGAGTGTCCACATAGCTGACCTGAAGCTGCGACTGGTATTTCAGCACACGCTCCTTCTCGTCAATCCAGGTGTGTCGCTCCTGGTCGAAACTGAGGTTCTGAAGCTCTCTTTGCTGACGTTCTAGACGTAAGGCCCCCTGGAGCTTCTCCAGCTGCTCACGCAGGTTCCCTGATTCCTCCCACTGGGCCTCCTGGCGCTGCTGCTGTTGGGCCTCCTGACGCAAGTAGGCTTCCTGACGAAGTTGATTTTCCTTACGCAGTTGGGATTCCTGGTGGAGATGAGCCTCCTGACGGAGATGGGCCTCCTGGCGCTGGTGGGCCTCCTGGCGCTGGTGGGCCTCCTGGCATGGCTGCATGTCACACCACTGGGCCTCTTCACGCTGCTGCCTCTCTTGTTTCTGCGCCTCTTGCCTCTGGGCTTTTGCCTCATCACTCTGAAAGCTGAGCAGAGCATCTGAGGTGTGGGTGAGGGGGGCGGATGAAGGCTCAGAGGGGGTGCGGAGGCAGTAGAGAGCCCCCCAGGGAGGGAGCAACCCTCCTGCTGCTAGGGTTTGAGTTATGGCAGGATCAACTGCTCTGCCCAGCTCCCCCAGAGTTCGTTTAAGACCAAGCACCTCAGCCTCAAACACACCCAGCTTCTCCCTCAGGATAGACACCTGACAAAGAGAAGATATTAGTGTGAGTTAGTGCTGACTATGAGCGATTAGAGGTCGGTTCACTGTTTTCGATTTTGATAATTTGCTGTAACAACACACAATAAAACAGTTAATAAAAGTCCCATGATGGTAGTGACTGTCTATTACTGCTAATCACTTCAGTTGTTGTGCAATATTACATTTGTTTTATTTGATGACTTAATTATTTAATTCCAAGTAATCATCTCATTTCTATAGAGTAGTGCTGATTAGTGATTTTTGAGGTTGGTTCGGTTTCGGTTTGATTATAAAGACATAATCATGGTTTTTAATTTCAGTTAGATTATTTGGGTTGAATACTGTAACAACACAGAATAAAACAGTTAATACAAGTCCCATGATGGTAGTGACTGTCCATTACTGCTAATCACTTATGAATAATAATTTATTCACATTACTCTACTTTAATAAAATATTAAAGTTGTTGTGTATTGTAACATCCTCAGGTCCTGCCTCCTTTACAGAAGCACAGACCAGTAATCACTTTATACAAAAATAGTTTATTGTAGCCTATACAAAATATCAGAAGTGCAAATACTATTAAGGGTCTGGATTGTTTACAGAATATATCAGAATCAGTCAGTACTTTAAAACAGTGACATGGGCCAGTCTCTACTAAAATGTTGCACCATGTCATCCGTTTGCACACGCTACCTCACGTCGTTGTCACACGCGTTCACAACTCCGACTGATGCAGCTTCTCGTAGCGAGCAGCGCACTGCGTGTCGCTACATACAAAGGACCGGTTGACTGCACAGCAAACCATTGAATGTGCTGCCCTCCCCAATCACTCACTATTAAACACCTGTTGGTAGCTAGCGGCGTGATCTGAGCCCATACCACCCGGTTATAGTATAGTACATTTGTTTTATACTCTAACCAATCGGCTACCTGCCACCCCTATACTGTATGTGTGTTTATGATCCGTTTTCATTTCGATCCCTAACTCTGAAAAAAAATGATATCTCATCATTGGTGTCACATATTTGTGTCATCAGAAATGTGACTTACAGATTTGTAGATGTATAGGTACCTCAGTCAGTGTCCTCCTCAACTCTCCCTGGCAGCGCTCCAGCTCCAGGCTCTTGGTGCTGTAGGAGTCCTTGAGGCCCAGCATGACCTCCTCCCGGTCTCTCAGCTGGGTGTTGGTCTCCTTCAGCTGGCCCCTGAGGGCCACCATCTCTCCCGCCCGCTGGGCCACCTCCACCTGGCTCTCCCTCAGCTGTTGCTTCAGCAGGGAGATCTCTCCCGCCTTCTGACATACCTGGACCACACAGCAGGGTAGCATATAGTATAGTAAGGTAGAGCTGCAGTGTTATGGGGCTGTTCACACCGACACACCATGCACACACACACACACACACACACACACACCTCCCACTTGGTCTCCTCCAGGCATGGCAGTATGTCGGCCTGTTCCTTCCTGAAGTCCAGACACTTCCTCTCCAGCTCTTCTCTCTGGGCCAGCAAGGCAGGCATCTCCTCTTGCAGGCGCCGCTTGTCCTGCGACAGACGGGTGATCTGGGCCTGCAGGGCATTCTGGGAGCGCTGGGCGCGGCGCGTTACCTGTACAAAGAGGAAGATATGATCAACATTTGGTGGACTCTTATTGGTTAATTCCACTGTGGAATGTGTGGTCACCTTCTGCAGTCGTGTGTGTGTGTGTGTGTGTGTGTGTGTGTGGTCACCTTCTGCAGTCGTGTGTGTGTGTGTGTGTGGTCACCTGCTGCAGGCGGGAGGTGTAGTTCTGTCGCAGCTCTTCCATCTGTCTCTCCCACACGCGCTGCTTCTCCTCAAACACCTGGACGATGGCTGCCTCGCTCTGGTCCATGTTACGACGCATGTGCCGAACCTGGGAGAGGGGAGGATAGATAGAGAGATAGAGCTCAGGGGAGAATGGAAGGATTGTTGGGACTGACCGAAGCAATGATAATTGCTACATCAATGAAATCTACTAAAATAAATCACCCTTGACCACTGACCACAAAATGACCTTTCACCTCTCACCTCTTGCTCCTTCTCCCAGAGCCGGTCCTCCAGGTCTTGGATGACGTCATCGGAGGAAGGAGAGGGGCGAAGGGGTGCTGGGGTGTCCCCCAGGTGGCTCAGCCTCTGATAGGATGAGGAGCTTTTTCCTGAAGAGGAGCGGCCACTGTCCGAGGCACTCAGCCCGTTCTGGAATAGTCTCACATACATTCATATACAGCCCAAACTGGACTTGTACCAAACTGGATAGGTGCAGATAACCAGAGCAGGGAAAAACAATGTATATGAATTGCTACTGGTAAACTGCACTGCACTAAAAGTATGTTAACACTTATCAAACGTGAACTCATCCAGAATCGACTGCAGTGCTTGTAATTCTGTTTAAACGACTCTACCCACCTGGTAGCCTGGTTTCTCCAGCTTGTCCTGAGCTGCTGCAGCTCCAGCTGTGGTCCCCAGTCTGTTGATATGGCTGGTAGAAGCACTGAGAGGCCCCAGGTCCGCTGGAGGCACATAGCCCGACCCAGAGCCTGCATAGGTAGGCAGGCTGGTCAAGGAGTTTCTCCCCGAATCTGACATTCCCCCCGGGACCCCTCCATTACCCTCACCCCCCCCTGCTCCCTTTGCCCGGCAGCTGCCTCTTCCTGGGCTGTCCTGGTCTAGGAGGAGGGCCTCTGGTACTGCCCCTGGTTCTCCTCCCCCTGCTCCTCCTTCTCTGTGCCCCCCCGCACCCCTACCCTCACCACCACTGGTTTGGCCTACGAGGTTCTGCATGGAGTGAAAGCTTTTTGGAACCACTGGTTTGAAGGCAGAGGGACGAACCAGCCCAGAGTTGTTCTAGAGAGTTAAAAGGAAAGGAGGAGGAGGAGGAGGAGGAGGAGGAGGAGGAGGAGGAAGGAGAGAGAGATTTGGGTAAAGAAGGCTATGGGTAGAGATGGTTATAAAGAAACAGGACAGGAAACTGTTAGCGAAACAACACATTAAAGGGGAATAACAGCACATTTCTAAAATGTTTAGAACTAAAAAGTTTCTAAAAAGTTCCTAAACCCCTCTGACTCGTTGTTGGACTGTCTGTCAAAGTGCGCACCTCTCTCACTCAGGGAGAGTGAGGTAGAGATAGAGCTGTGTCACAGGTTTATACAGCCTCCACTCACTGCAGCGTTAGATAACATTTAGTGGAATAACGCAAATCTACGAAAAATATAAACGTTACGTCACATCGAAAATACTACATTTTGGAAGTCCAAGTGATAGTGAGATATGGCATATACATTTTATGTGATACATTTGGGTCGCTGGTTCACAATTTGACCTTTTCTGAGATCTCTGCCAAGCAAGGAGGAAAGGAGCTGACCTAACCCCGCCTCCCACTTTTACCTTGATACCCCATTGGACATAATTTCACCTGCCAATCAACATTGTCCATCTTCCCTCTCTGACTGTAGGCTACATTCCTCGATGCATGGTGTGATTAGATCATTATGGCTAAATATAGCTACTAAAATGAGAGGGAAAGACTACTGAGTGTGCAACATAATGTCCACTTCATATGATGACACATATGGGCTAAAAGGCTCATTTATGTAACAAATGTTTCATTACATTGTAATTGTTCTACAGTAGCCAGCTGACAGCTACAATTATGATAACTGGAATCAACAGCTGCAGTGTTGCTCATTGGATTAAACCATATCATGGAATAGGCTATGTGAAGTTTATAAAGACAAAAGACAGACACCTAGAATTATTTGATTTGGACGGATGGTATTTTCTTATCTAAAATGTGGGCGAAAGGCCTCCTGAGTGGCGCAGCGGTCTAAGGCACTGTGTTGCAGTGTTGAGGCGTCACTACAGCCTGGAGTTAGATCCCGGGGAGTCCCATGGGGCGGCAATTGGCCCAGCGTAGTCCGGGTTAGGGGAGGGTTGGCCGGGGGGCTTTTCTTGGCTCATCGCGCTCTAGCGACTCAGGCTGACTTCGGTTGTCAGTTGAACGGGGTTTCCTCCGACACATTGGTGCGGCTGACTTCAGGGTTAAGCGAGCGGGTGTTAAGAAGCGCGGTTTGGCGGGTCATGTTTCGGAGGACGCATGACTTGACCTTCGCCTCTCCTCCGTTGGGGGAAATTCGAACAACATACACCGGCGATATTATTTAGGAGATAAAGGCTGTGAACACAAGTGTTTCTGATCCGATCGATAATATAATTATATTCTATTGTATTTGTGTGGCTGGAATAACATAATTAGAGCACAACATTTTCTGATTGGTTTCCAGAGCATTGAAAGAGAGACATTAAATCTACTACTACCGAGGGGCGTTGAGTTGGGTGATGTGCTAACGTCGGATTTAGGCTATTTTGAAAACTGCCGGTGCGTTGTGTTAATTCCTCCTTGCTTGGCAGAGATCTCAGAAACGGTCAAATTGTGAACAAGTAACCCAAATGTATGACA
This sequence comes from Thymallus thymallus, assembly GCA_023634145.1. NCBI lineage: Eukaryota > Metazoa > Chordata > Actinopteri > Salmoniformes > Salmonidae > Thymallus > Thymallus thymallus. The sequence continues at coordinate 2,529,239 of CM042401.1, read as the reverse complement.
TAAAATGTATATGCCATATCTCACAATCGTTCTGTGACAGAACGTTTCTATTCTTAATCGATTTGCGTTATTCCAATAAATTCTATCTAGAGCTGCAGCGAGTGGGGAGATATGTAACCCTGTGACACAGCTATATCCCTAGCTGTACCTGGCTTTCCCTGAGTGACAGAGGTGCGCACTTTGACAGACAGTCCAACAATTAGTCAGAGGGATTTAGGAACATAGAAAATGTTTTCAAAATGTGCTGTTATTCGCCTTTAAATCAATGTCTTAAATCAGTAAACACTAGAAATCATTATAAAATACTCTGCCAATATTTATTTGTAAGACCTTTTCACCATGTCAAATTCTATTTCATCAGCTGTTGTAACATAGTATATATATAACAGTGTAATTATATAAAGCATTTATGTAACTGCAATGATATAAGGATACAGCATAGTATGTGTCCCATGCAGGAATCAAACCCACACAACCCTGGTTTTGCTGTGATCTAATTGTGAACTAACTCACTATGCCAATAAGCCACGGGACCCTAGCTACAAACATACTTGTTTTAGAAGAGGAACATACCTGCTCTAGTTTGCCAGAGACAGGCAGGATTTTGGGTGGGTTGTGGGTTGGAGGGTTGTTGTGATTGTCTGTCCCTCCAGTGTCTCTGTGTTGTTGGGGAGTCATCCCAGTACCACTGTCATTCCCCACCAGTCCCACCAAGTTACTGCATACATCCAGACTCATAACACCTCCTCGTGGCTCTCTCTCCCTCTCTCTTTCTCTCTCTCTCTCAACCCTCTCTCTCGTCCTCTCTACCCTCTCTCTCTCCCTCTCTGCCCTCTCCCTTTCCCTCTCTTTCTCCCACTCTCCACTCTCCCTCTCCCTCCCTCCCCCTCCACTCTCCCTTTCCCTCCCTCCACTCTCCCTTTCCCTCCCTCCACTCTCCCTCCCTCCACTCTCCCTCTCCCTCCCTCCACTCTCCCTCCCTCCACTCTCCCTCTCCCTCCCTCCACTCTCCCTCTCCCTCCCTCCACTCTCCCTCTCCCTCCCTCCACTCTCCCTCTCCCTCCCTCCACTCTCCCTTTCCCTCTCCCCCTCCCTCCTTCCTGCTCCGTGTCCGTATCCCCCCCCTCCATCTCCCCGGTCACAGTTGGATACAGTTGTAGCGGTACAGTCTGTGTCAGAGTCCAGGGGCCGGTCTGTCCCAGCTGCGGTCCCAATACTAACACTTCCTCTTTCGTCACTAGACGCGGTTCCCTCGGAGGCTGTCGCTGGGGGCGGGGGGAGTCGTTCGGCGCTGTAGCTACGGTCGGCAGGGCAACGGCGAGACAGGGACGGAGCACGAGGCAGGGTGGTCCTAGTGCCCACAGACTTCATGGCAAACTCCTGCTCCCCTGCCACTCCACTACCCACACTGCCCATGATGAGGGATCAGGGGTGAGGGGTTAGGTGTGACAGAGAGTCACTCAGCCTCACACACTGGGAAGCAGTGTGGGTCATCATGGGCTAAAGGAGGTACCGGAGGCACACACACTGAGGAGGAGGGAGAGAGAGAGAGAAAGAGAGAGAGAGAGTACCTTCATGCAAATAGACTGTTTATCCAGATGGTAGCAGAAGGCAGAGGCAGTAATATTTACACTGATGGCTATGAACGGAGTTGGATCATTTGTCTAAACAATTATACACAGTGAAATACAATGTATAAGAATATAACAGTTCCAGTCAAATGGTGTTGTAGTAATGCAACATATAATATTTATATTTATTTTGCCTTTATTTAACCAGATGGAGAAATAAACAGCGCAGAAAAGCAAACATTCAGTTACTATTCAGGTTGTTTCTGAGTTTATAAATGACTTATGTGTGCAACACGTGTGTGTGAATGGGTGTGTGTGAATGTGTGTGTGTGTGTGTGTGTGTGTGTGTGTGTGTGTGTGTGTGTGTATATCTTTGTGCAGCTTGAGTGGGAGAGAGTGAGAGGGCGGCAGTGAGGCACGTGCTGTTATGAAGTGTGTGTGTGTGTGTGTAGGTACACAGCTGTTGACAGCTACATCAGGTAACTGCTGGCTACTTTAGCACCTCTCAATCTACTATGCAATTTAGAGTGATTGCTGCAAAAGGGTGTAGGAGTATAGGCCTATATATACTCTTTTCAACAGCTCTCCCTGCTGTCAAGGCATTACATACAGTAATGTGTCTGCATACAGTATACAACAGTACCCAGCGCCCTCAATGCATTGATATGAGAGAAGAAGAAGAAGAAGAGAGAGAGAGAGAGAGAGAGAGAGAGAGAGAGAGAGATAATTAGTTGCTCCTGCCAGATAGGCTATAACCCCCACTCCATGTCCTTCTACACTATTTACTTCCACTTGGGTAAGCTGTTGTAGCAGCCTAACTAACACACTGTCTCTCTACTGATATGGTCTCCTCTATTCTCACCCCATGATTCTATCTATCTCATCCCTCCCTCCCTCCTTCTCTCTCCACCCCACGCGACTATATTAGGATTCGAATCGCACGACTGCGTTTCGTGAATAATGAACGGTTATTATTAGATTAAATGATTATCCTTGATGTCAAATAACATGTATTTGTCATTGTCTGAGCTGCTTTGATGTAGCCTGGGATACCGTATCCCCAATCAAATCCGTATTCCCTGTCTATAAGACAGCCTACTCACTGTTTGCAGAACCACCGTTGGTTTCGAGACACGACTATCCTAACAGCCGTTTGTCCGTTAAAAAAACACCCTTGGCCCCGTTCCGGTCGGTTATGAAGGATTATGGAATGTTGCCAGTGGATGTTTTGTTCCCTATATTATCGACTTTAGTCGCAGTCGGTGTCGTCTCAATTATGATGGAGGCAGCGGCGGATGCGACTATCAGCTGTAATCACACAACCCAGACACGCCCCTTCTTCTGCACGACAGAAACGCCCCTTTTTGCACCACTCAACCATACAGGAGGAAAGGCTATATCTGTAATCATATTTTTGACCACCTATGGGCCTAGATATAAAACATTTCTGTGTTGGCGCAATTACAGAAATTGGGAATATATTCCTACAAATTTGATTTAGTATTGACTCTAGGTGCATAATCTAATTTGTGGTGTCACAGTATGTTGAAGAGAGAGAAACTCAAGAGAGAAATTCAAGTCAACACTCAGAGACATCAAGATATCATGGCTGAAAAGTTGCTGTCCATACTGCTGCATAGTTAAGAGGTTTATTGCTGTGTTCATTATACCTCGTAAATGTGTAAATACCAGCATACCACTGGGAAAAATCCACTTGAAGGCCCCTCCAACTAGAAAGTAGTGGGAAACTCCTGCCATGGCTGAGCTCCAACCATAGAGAATGATAGAGGCCTCTATCATGCGATTTTAGCATGGGCAGTGCCATTGAGGGCTTCCACCATGCTTCTGCCATTTTAATTAGTCAAAGTAGTCAACTGGGTAGGGATTCTTATGGGTTGTAGCCTCCATGCGCTGTCCATGCTGTCACAGACGCTATAACGGAACAGATATAAAGATGAGTCCTCTATGTATCTCTATGGCTCCGACTCCCACATGCTAACCTCTGATGTCACATAAGGGCATGACCTCGATTACATAATTTTCAGCAGTTAAATGCAACAACAAAACATTATTTATAAAAAACAATCTATTAATATGATTTTTGAATAATTTAATTTGTTTGCCAGCATGGTAGCTGTACTTGAAATTTGTAGTTGATGCAGCTTCTTTGCCATTAGCCAATAGCCGTTCTCAACGAAGCACATGAACGCACACAACTCGTTGCCAGTTTACAGTAATATTTTCTGAGTTTCCAACTTGTTATGAACACAGCATATGGATGTATAACCAGAAGCTGAGAGAGTGAGGGACAGTTTTACCCCAGATAGAACAATGAGACAGATATTTCACAAAGTTTTCTAGACTTTACCCTTTGCCAATTTAAAAAAAAAAGTTATTTTAGTATTAATTTGCAGCATGCTGGCAACCTTGTGGGTGTAGCCTAATGTAGCAGGATGTTCTGATAACTCAATGTGGATGTAGCCTAATGTAGCAGGATGTTCTGATAACTCAATGTGGATGTAGCCTAATGTAGCAGGATGTTCTGATAACTCAATGGAGCCCTAATTTCTCTTGGACAGATTCTGCGTGTAAAACAGGCTGTGACAAACTTTCGTGAGAATTGTACTTCAGGGTAACAGAGATTAATGCGGCCCCAGATATGACAATCTCTCTCTCTCTCTCTCTCTCTCAAGTGATACCAACGTTGGAGTTGCTATGGAAACATGCTTAACCTGCTCTGTGATGATGTGAAGCAGATGGGGAAGTGATTGCAATGCAGCTAGGAAGAGGAGGGAAGAGAGTGTGTATGTGAAGAAGAAGATGAAGAAGAAGATTAATATATTGCTCAGTTGCATCTTGATCCCTAAAGAACTGGATATAATTTACGTCATCAGAAATGAAGGCGGCACTGAAATGTGACATAATATCATCAAAAATGAAGGCGGCACTGAAATGTGACATAATATAATCAGAAATGTGACATAACAGGTGTCATACAGTATGTTGACAGGAAACAGAGAGATCAGTGACAACCTGAAACCCAGAAATAATGCATTGTCTCACTGCACCATGTGTGGAGGCTGCGATCTGCATGGTGATGGAGATGCATCCTGGGATGTGGTTTGGGATAAGAGCATAGAAAGGCAATAGCCAAGTTCATGTTCTGCAATAAAAAATGAACCATCGGGTTCATCTTCCTGACCAAGGCCCTTCTTCCTCGATTACTCATTTTGGCAGAGCGGCCAGCTCTAGGTAGAGTCTTGGTGGTTCCAAACTTCTTCCATTTTAGAATGATGGAGGCCACTGTGTTCTTGGGGACCTTCAATGCTGGAGACATGTTTTGGTACCCTTCCCCAGATCTGTGCCTCGACACAATCCTGTCTCGGAGCTCTGCAATAAAAAATATATTGTGAGGTTAAAGTTGTTATATATGTAGCCTACAGTAAACACAGGCTGTTAAAGTGAAAAAGTGAAATCCCATCATTAACTTTATTTGTTTACTAGCTTGTTACAGTCTAACTACATGGGTTATTTCACTGGTTTGAAGTTTGACCTTGATGTGCCTCATGGTTTTCACTGGTCATGCCAGTGTCCTCTATAGCTGACAGCTCTGTTGTTAGTGTACAGGAAGCAAGGGTTATGGGACAAGAGGAAAGTGTGGAGATGGCATGTGAAAGTGAAAAAGCTTAAGTCTCAGCATCCCTCTGCTACCGTGGAATTGCCCATATCTCATGTATGTCATACAGTGTTATGTTAATGATATTGTGTCATATACTGTAAATTTCCTTCAGTCCTTTTAACACATTGTACACAAAATAAAACAAATTGTCATGGATGAATTTTAATTGATGTTTTATTTATTTTTTTAAATTTAACCTTTATTTAACTAGGCAAGTGAGTTAAGAACAAATTATTATAATGACGGCCTACCCCGGCCAAACCCTCCCCTAATTTGGTCGATGCGGGGCAAATTGTGCGCCGCCCGATGGGACTCCTGATCACGGCCAATTGTGATACAGCCCGGGATCGAACCTGAATCTGTAGTGACGCCTTAGACCACTGCACCACTCAGGATCCAAATAATCAAGATGTTTTCCATTTCATGACACAACATATTCTGTGACACAATATTAACTGGCCAACTATCTATATCTAATGTATATCTCAGGATGTACAGTACCAGTCAAAACTATGAAATAACACATAACCAAAAAAAGTGTTAAACAAATCAAAATATATTTTGTATTTTAGATTCTTCAAAGTAGCCACCCTTTGCCTTGATGACAGCTTTGCACACTCTTGGCATTCTCTCAACCAGCTTCGGTCTTTCTCCTGGTGGCTCGGTCTTGAGACCAGCTAAGGATGCTGAGGAAGGATCTGGAGGATTCTGTGACGGTTCAGGGGGGGCTGGTGGTTCGCTGTGTTCCTGCATACCTGAGCAGGAGAGAGGGGGTGGAGGAGGCCACTCTCGATATCGATCATGTGCTTCTCATCAACAACACTGGTGAGATGCATTCTTGCTCTCTTCCTGTTTCTACTCTCTGCTGCTATCTATCACACAACTATCACACAAATCATTTGCATGGATATTGGGGTTAACTCATGTGCCCCTCTCCTCTACAAATTTAACTTAAAAGGACAAATTCACCTTTTATTTATCCAAATCTCTATTTCTGATGTAAATGGCATGTTATAGAAGTGTCCAGACACATATTTCTGATTGTGTAATTCCGAACTTTATCCACAACGTTATATTTCATTGTGTTGGACTCGAGCGATACATTTCTGTGTGTGAGCATGCATGTGCTTTCTCGTTTTTCGCATCACCACAATCGGAACAAGAAAGCATGCGCATGTTCGCACACAGAAATGTATCGCTCGAGTCCAACAAAATGAAATATAACGTTGCGGATAAAGTTCGGAATGACACAATGTCATGTGTGCAACATCTAAAGACCTGCATCACTATACTGAGAGCTTTACCGTTTCTAAAAGGACGTATATGGGTGTTTTTGGAGCCTTAGTTAATCTTTATCCGTGACGACCAATAATGCAGAACGTGCAATGAGGAAGTCTATGCCGATGGAGAACGTTTCTCAAAACCAAGTGAAATCGCAAAAAAAAAGGTGTCTGTACACTTCTATTACATGCCATTTAAATAAATGAACTTGCCCTATAAGCTAAATAATTGATATATCTTCCTCCGTCTCTAGGCTCTCTGGGTGACGTGTCCCGGTTCACTCTTGAGTTTCACTGACCCTGAGGAGGTCAACTTCTACCTGTCACTCAACATTAGCTCTGTCCTTAACATCACCACATAGGGTTCTGCAGTTGTTTCCACAGAAACCAGGCCTGCGACGCTGTGTGGTCAGCATCAGCTCTCTGCTTGCCCTGCAGGTATTGGCAGTTAACATTTCAATCATCTGCATTTCAAATACTTAGGCTGTATTTTCAAAGTGCAACTTTAAAAGAAAAATGAAATTACAAGATTTTTGTAGCTATTTGTGATTTGCGTTGAACAAACTCCATGTGTGAATCTCTGTTCTCCGTGCAGGCCTGCCTAAGTGGGTTGTGTAGTGTACAGGGAAGGCTGCTACCTGCTTCAGAGATCTAGGTGATATCACAGGGACACCATTTTTTTTACATTTAATTTAACTTAACCTTTGTTTAACTAGGCAAGTCAGTTAAGAAACAATTATGCGCCTCCCTATGGGACTCCCAGTCACGTCCGGATGTGGTACAGCCTGGACTATAGAATATTCTGAACTGGCGGCTAACGTTGGGTGTTAACAATAATCTGCTGGAGTAAGCTGCAATTCTAAATATTATCATCTGATTCCATTTGAGAGAGAGAGAGAGAGAGAGAGAGAGAGAGAGAGAGAGAGAGACAGAGAGAGAGAGAGAGAGAGATGGAGAGAGACAGAGAGAGAGAGAGAGAGAGAGAGAGAGAGAGAGAGAGAGAGAGATAGAGAGAGAGAGAGAGAGAGAGAGAGAGAGAGGAGAGAGAACATGAATAGAGATGGAGAGAGAAAGTGCCAGAACATGGTGGAGGAAAGGAGATAGTGGGTAATGGGTTAAAGTTAAAGGCATACTATTGTAATTATACTGTAATTAGAAACATAGTTTGATTGATTGGTTATAGTATCTGCCACTACTGTACGATGGTTCTATTTACTGCAAAATATACACAGCATTCTGAAAGTATTCAAACCCCTTGACTTTTTCAACATTTTGTTACGTTACAGCCTTATTCTAAAATTGATTCAATCGTTTTTTCCCCTCATCAATCTACATACAATACCCCATAATGACAAAGCAAAACAGGTTTAGACATTTTTGCAAATTTACATATAAAAAAATAAAGAAAACAGAAATATGACATTAACATAAGTATTCAGACCCTTTACTCTGTACTTTGGCAGCGATTACTGCCTCAAGTCTTCTTGGGTATGACGCTACAAACTTGGCACACCTGTATTTGAGGAGTTTCTCCCATTCTTCTCTGCAGATCCTCTCAAGCTCTGTCAGTTTGGATGGGGAGCGTTGCTGAATAGCTATTTTCAGGTCTCTCCAGAGATGTTAGATCGGTTCAAGTCCAGGCTCTGGCTGGACCACTCAACGACATTCAGAGACGTCCCGAAGCCACTCCTGCATTGTCTTGGCTGTGTGCTTAGGGTTGTTGTCCTGTTGGAAGGCGAACCTTTGCCCCAGTCTGAGGTCCTGAGCGCTCTGGAGCAGGTTTTCATCGAGGATCTCTCTATACTTTTCTTGACTAGTCTCCCAGTCCCTGCCGCTAAAAACATCCCCACAGCATGATGCTGCCACCACCATGCTTCACCGTAGGGATGGTGCCAGACGTGACACTTGGCATTTAGGACAAAGAGTTCAATGTTGGTTTCATCAGATCAGAGAATCTTGTTTGTCATGGTATTAGAGTCCATTAGGTGCCTTTTGGAAAACTCCAAGCGGGCTGTCATGTACCTTTTACTGAGGAGTGGCTTCCGTCTGACCACTCTACCATAAAGGCCTGATTGCTGCAGAGAGGGTTGTCCTTCTGGATGGTTCTCCCATCTCCACAGAGGTAAAATGGAACTCTGTCAGAGTGACCATTGGGTTCTTGGTCACCTTCCTGACCAAGGCCCTTCTTCCTCGATTACTCATTTTGGTAGAGCGGCCAGCTCTAGGTAGAGTCTTGGTGGTTCCAAACTTCTTCCATTTAAGACTAATGGAGGCCACTGTGTTCTTAGGGACCTTCAATGTGCAGACATGTTTTGGTACCCCAGATCTGTGCCTCAACACAATCCTGTTTCGAAGTATGTTGTAAAATATATTATCATATATTGCTCACTGAATGTCATTACAGGACAGAAGAATAGAGAAATTTGAAAATAGCTGACTGTGCTCTAGAACTTGCCTGCTTGCTAATGACGTTAGCTAGCAAGATAACGTCACAGGCTAACTACATGCTCAGACAGCCTGGGACAGTGGCTTCTTGTGGTTAGTAATATGGAAGACTTCATTAGCGATAAATCAGGCTAGCTACTTTTGTTCCTAAGGACAAAATTAATTTTTATAACAGCTAAATGTCGGCGTTTTTATAGCAGTTAATCTTCATCGTTGTCAGCGAAATAGCTTGCGCCATCCTCTTGAGGATAAGGATAGCGTTTTTTATTACTGAGTTTTCTATGTCTGTGGAGGGTCAGTTTTGTGTGTCTTTTAAAATAAAACGTTTTACACTATGAATTATGAAGAATAATCAATAAAATTGAAAGGGAATTGACTCCATCTTGGCTAATGCTTACATATCAATAATTCTTTAGTGTCTACTTATGTGAGTCGTGCTTTTTGAATACTGTGGGTATTACATTGCAACTGGTAATCAAATTAATCTTTTTTTTTCTTTAGTTTGAAGTCCAAGTCATCTCAAGGGATGAGTGAGGATGAAGCATCAGAGCCTTGCCAGGCTGCCACATCTACAGAGGAAGCTACACCGGTACTCAAGTGCGCAATGTTAGATGGCAAATACTTGAAAATAATGACTCAGATTGCAAATGGAAAGATAGAGGCTGAGTGTCAGCTGTGCACAAACAAACAGGTCATTATATGTGGCTCACTTGAAACGACGGCAACCTGATAAACAACATTTGCGGAACACAAAAGGAGTTTGCCAGCGGAGAACGTAAGAAACCCAAGACCTCATACAGACAGACTCATCTTTTTGAGCATGTACCAGTGGTAGTGACACAAAATAAAGTTGACTCTCTTGTAACATCCTTTGTTACTAAAGGCATGTACCCATTGGCCACTGTTGAACAAAAATAATTCATAGAATTATTACAGGGCCTTTGCCAGGGTGCTAATGTAATGTCAAGGAGACACTCAGAAGAAGAATTGATGAGGAATTTAGTACTAAAACACCAGACTTAAAGGAGAGACTTAAGAACATACAACATGTATGCACCACTGCTGATATCTGGTCAACAAAAAAAAACGAGTTACATGGGATCACTGTGCATTGGATAAAAACAGACACATTAGAACGTGAATCAGCTGCTCTTGCTTGCAGGCGTTTCCCCAGTCCACATACCTATAATCGCATTGCAGAACTTCTGGAGGAAATCCATACAGAATATGGACTAACAACTGACACTATTGTGGCTACTGTAACTGACAATGCATCCAACTTCACAAAGGCATTTGAAGAGTTCAATATCACAGTTGTTTCAGAGGAACAAGATGAGACAGAAGAGCAGGAACAGGATCTTTCATACATTACAACAGATCCAGAGATAGAAGAAGTGTCAGTGTGTCATCATTCTACCACCCCACATCAGGTGTGCCACACACACACTGAGTTTGGTTTCAACCACTGATGCCAAAAAAGCACTTAAAGACAATCCAACTCTCTCTAGGCTGAATCATTCATCAATGGCAAAGTGCTCAGCCCTATGGAATGCTTCTGGCAGACCGAAATCTGCTGAAATACTCAATGAATTGACCGACCAGCAACTCAAGACACCCTGCATTTGTAGGTGGAATTCTCTTTATGACTGTTTGAGTCAGCTGACATTTCTTCGGGAGAAGATTCATGAGATCAACTCCCACCATTCAAAGAAGTAGAACTTGATTTCATGGAGGAATACTGCAGAGTCCTCAAGCCCATTGCTATTGCTATTGATCACCTTCAAAGGTCAGACCTCATCCTATTATGCTGACCTCTTACCTACCCTCTTTGCTGTTCAGGCTAAACTACATGACCTGCAAGCCTCAAACCTGCGGTACTGCTCACATATTTTGCAAGCCACCATAGCTGGCAATAGCTTCTTACAGCTGGAGACTAATGTCAATGAAGCCATCCTGGCTACAGCAACCCACACAAGATGAGTTGGTTGCCTCCCAAACAAACTGCAGAGAAGAAGAGGATACATCAACTCATCCTGCACTCAGCTGAAGAGCTTGGTGACAACACATCTGTAGAAAGTGACACTGCTTCATCAAACACCACTGAAGAGAATGAGGATGACTTCTTCGTCTTCTCTGACCAGGGTAAGGATAAATTACGTCCACTTCAGAATGTCTGTAGCGTAAACTGAAGTTTTCAGGAGTTAAACATCATGTGTCATGTGTTTTTACATTTTTGTGTTAAATGGAAAATTCCTGTATTAAATGTAAATAGATGACAACCTTGTTTCACTGTCAGCGTCTACTGTCTGCAATCCCAACAACAGGAAATGACAGCCAGGTGGGTAGAGAGATGTTACCAAGCCACAGCACAGTTGGGAGACCCTTCACTTCCTGGAGGACCCCCAGGAAGGACCGTCTTCACTGGATTCATATCTACTCTTTGAGATTCAACACCACTTTGCCATCATCTGCACCAGTTGAGCATCAACTAAACTGTAATGGAAGGATTGTAGTGTAAGGTGGTACATGAAGGAGAATAAGTTGTTTTATAAGTTGTTTAAGGAAGGGAAAGCACTTCTCTTTTTCTTATACTAAACGTTGTATCGTACTCTACTGTAACGGCACTGTTCATTGTCTCTTGCACTTCTTCTAATGATTGCCTGTAAAGTTAGAGATCTAGGAAATTAGCTTACTCTACTGTTGCACCGATTGTATATCGCTCCTGAAAAAGGCATCTGCAAATTTTATTTTTTATTTCACCTTTATTTAACCAGGTAGGTCAGTTGAGAACAAGTTCTCATTTACAACTGCGACCTGGCCAAGACAAAGCAAAGCAGTGCGACAAAAAACAACACAGAGTTACACATGAGAATAAACAAACAGTCAATAACACAATAGAGAATCTATGTACAGAGTGTGAAAATGTAGTGCAAAATGCAGTAACGTTAGGAAGGTAGGACAATAAATAGGCCATAGTGGCGAAATAAGTTACAGATTTGAATTAACACTGGAGTGATAGATGTGCAAATGATGATGTGCAAATAGAGATACTGGAGTGAAAAATGAGCTAAAATAATAAATATGGGGATGAGGTAGTAGGGTGGGCTATTTACAGAAGGGCTATATACAGGTGCAGTGATCGATAAGCAGCTCTGACAGCTGATGCTTAAAGTTAATGAGGGAGATAGGAACCTCTGGATTCAAGGATTTTTGCAGTTCGTTCCAGTCGTTGGCAGCAGAGAACTGGAAGGAATGGCGGCCAAAGGAGGTGTTGGCTTTGGGGGTGACCAGTGAAATATACCTACTGGAGCGCATGCTACGGGTGGGTGTTGCTATGGTGATCAGCGAGTTGAGATAAGGCGGGGATTTACCTAGTAAAGACTTATAGATGACCTGGAGCCAGTGGGTTTGTATTTGTGCCCATCTCTATGTGTTTTTTCCTGGTAGCTGAAAAGTAGAGCATCGCAGGAGTCTAATCTAGACGTAACAAAAGCATGGATTAGCTTTTCTGCATAATTCTGCATAATTTTTGACAAAACGTTTCTGATTTCTGCAATGCTACAAAGATGGAAAAAAGCTGTCCTTGAAATATTCCTGATATGTTCGTCAAAAGAGAGATCAGGGTCCAGAGTAATGCCGAGGTCCTTCACAATTTTATTTGAGATGACTGTACAACGAACAAGATTAATTGTCAGATCCAACAGCAGATCTCTTTGTTTCTTGGGACCTAGAACTAGAGTGGAACACCCGAAAAAGAAAAGGTGAGCCGCACACTCTAGAAGCTCAGATGCAATAATTTAATAACCTAATAACCAACGTTTTAACAGACAAGCTGTCTTCATCAGGGTATAATGACAAACACTGCAGGTCACTAGTTTTATATTGTGTCAAAGGACACACACAGGTGTCTGTAATCATGGGGCCGGATATGGCCTGATATCATTGGTTAATTCACAGATAAACACAGTCAGGCCAATCACATCAACATTATGATCAGTGATTAGTTAATTGACAATGATAGATAGATAGATAGATAGATAGATAGATAGATAGATAGATAGATAGATAGATAGATAGATAGATAGATAGATAGATAGATAGATAGATAGATAGATAGATAGATAGATAGATAGATAGATAGATAGATAGATAGATAGATAGATAGATAGATAGATAGATAGATAGATAACTGCCTTGGAAGTGAGGGATCTAACATTATGTAGCCCTATTTTGAGATGTGAGATATCACAATCTCTTTCAATAATGACAAGAATGGAGGAGGGCTTTACTCCAGTCAGATTTGTAAGGCAAACACCCTCATGTTTAGATTTGCCCAACCTAGATTAAGGCACAGACATGGTCTCAATGGGATGGCTGTGCTGACTACACTGACTGTGCTAGTGGCAGACTCCACTAAGCTGGCAGGCTGGCTAACAGCCAGGCTTGGTCCTGTTTGTGGGTGAATCCCAGAAAGAGAAACAATTATCTTAAAATTCTATCCTTTGGGAGGGGCAGAAAACAGTTTTCAACTAGCGATTGAGTTGTGAGACTCTGCTGTAGATCTCATCACTCCCCCTAACTGGGAGGGGGCCAGATACAATTACTCGATGCTGACACAACTTACTATCTAATTTACACGCTGAAGCTATGTTGTGCTTGGTGACCTTTGACTGTTTCATCGTAACATTGTTGGTGCCGACTTGGATAACGATATCCCTATACTCTCTACGCTCGCCAGTTTTCGCCTTAGCCAGCACCCTCTTCAGATTAGCCTTTATGTCAGTAGCCCTGCCCCATGGTAAACAGTATTTGATCGCTGGATAATTATTTTTAAGTCTAATATTGCCGGTAATGGAGTCGCCAATGACTCAGGTTTTCAATTTGTCAGAGCTAATGGTGGGAGGCTTCGACGGCTCAGACCCTGTAACGGGTGAAGGAGAGACCTGAGAAGGCTCGGCTTCTGACTCTGACTGAATATATTCCAGCATAATTTACTCTCCTTCACTGGCTGTCATTATTATGGTCTCATATCACACAAGCCTTTGAAAGGATCTCCAGTAGTTAATTTAGAGTTTTTAATGTCCAATGATGAACCATAAACATAAAATGTAATTTCTGATTGTGATATGATATCCAAAATAGGTTGCAACCATAAGCTTCGGGTTGCGTTCGTAAATTGACTCCAGTGTGTCAGAGTGCACTCTGGGTCGTTCATAAATTCAGAGCATTTTGCTTTCGGAGCGTTTAGAGACTGGATGCTCTGGCCAAGGAGTAGGGTTGATAAGAGCGTTCAGACCTCAATGGCAGTCAAGCACCCAAGCTAACTGGCTAAAGTTGGATAGCTTGCTAGCTACTTCCAGACACTAATTAGAGAACACCTCACTCTGACCATTTTACTGCCCTAGCAGAGCTAGTTAGTTAGTCTTATCCAGAGCGTTAGTGACTGTAAATGTGCTGCTGGCAACAATTTAATAATGTTTTTTTGTAGACATCAGTCATGTTCAGCGGGTGTTGAGCGTTCGTAAATTAATTCTGCTCTCTGGCACAGTCAGACAAGAGTGCTCTGAAATTGGACTAGATAATCAGAGTAAATTTATGAATGCACCCATCATGCTACATACATACATAGACATCACGTTATATAGTAACCATAGACACGTTATATAGTAACCATAGACACGTTATATAGTAACCATAGACACGTTATATAGTAACCATAGACATCACGTTATATAGTAACCATAGACATCATGTTATATAGTAACCATAGACATCACGTTATATAGTAACCATAGACACGTTATATAGTAACCATAGACATCATGTTACATAACTAGTAATCTAATTCTATAGAGAGGTAGAGTATAACATCTAAATCAGGGAATATATTAAAATGTTCCACAATTTAAAAAAATTAAATACTGTAGTTTAGATGCAATGAAATACTACTTTAATATATACTTTAATGTTTTGTGCATCAGCTTTTACTATTATTTATTTATTTTAGTTTTTTCATGTCCAGCAACTGGTGTAAAGTATCTTTAAGTCTGGTCCACCAGCTGAATCTCTCTCTGCAGTAGCAGTTAGCCTGAAAACCTTGATAAAACCTTTTATCATTAGTACATTGGTGTAGATATATAATATTGATGTAGCCTGGTCAGAATCATAGAAATAGAATGAATAGAACATACAGTAACGATCAAAAGTCTGAACACACTCATTCAAGGGTAGTAACCAAAGAAATGTTAAACAAATCAAAATATATGTTATATATTTGAGATTCTTCGAAAGTAGCCACCCTTTGACTTGATGACAGCTTTGCATTTCAATTAACAGGTGTGCCTTGTTAAAAGTTAATTTGAGGAATTTCTTTCCTTCTTAATGCATTTGAGCCAATCAGTTGTGTTGTGACAAGGTAGAGGTGGTATACAGAAGATTTGGTAAAAGACCAAGTCCATATTAATTCATCTGTCCTTCGGTCTGATGAGTCAAAACTTTAGATTTTTGGTACCAACCCGTGCGTCATTGTGAGACGCAGAGTAGGTGAACGGATGATCTCTGCATGTGTGGTTCCCACCGTGAAGCATGGAGGAGGAGGTGTGATGGTAAGGGAGTGCTTTGCTGGTGGCACTGTCAGTGATTTATTTAGAATTCATGGCACACTTAACCAACCTGGCTACCACAGCATTCTGCAGCGATACGCCATCCCATCTTGTTTGCGCTTAGTGGGACTATTATTTGTTTTCCAACAGGACAATGACCCAAAACACACCTCCAGGTTGTGTAAGGGGTATTTGACCAAGAAGGACAGTGATGGAGTGCTGCATCAAATGACCTGACCTCAACCCAATTGAGATTATTTGGGATGAGTTGGACCGCAGAGTGAAGGAAAAGCAGCCAACAAGTGCTCATCATGTAGGAACACCTTCAAGACTGTTGGAAAAGCATTCCAGGTGACTACCTCATGAAGCTGGTTGAGAGAATACCAAGAGTGTGCAAAGCTGTCAAAACAAAGGGTGGCTACTTTGAAGATTCTAAAATGTATTTGGATTTGTTTAACACTTTCTTTGGTTACTACATGAACCATACAGTATGTTATCAGTTTTTTCACTATTATTTTACAATGTAGAAAAGTCAAAATAAAGAAAACCCCTTAAATGAATAGGTGTCCAAACTTTAGACTGGTACTGTATATACATAACCAAAAATACAAAACAATTTCAGGTTTTATTTTGTTACAGTTAAGTCAGTAAATTTAAATAAATCAGGCCCAATTTTATGGATTTCACATGACTGGGAATACACATTAATCTGTTGGTCACAGATCCCGTTACACATTTTTTAAATACTTTAGGGGCATGGATCAGAAAAGTATCACATTTAAGTTATGCAGCACAACACATCTCCTCAGATCATGAAAACATGTTGAGTTTCTATTTGTGCAGTACAAATTAATAACTATTACAGTAAAATGTACCATCTGAACAACGGCGCCCTGGGGATGGCAACCACGAAGGCAAGAGTGACCCACTGGCAGGCAACTTGGGTCTTAATGATTATGCAATGTCCCACATCTGCCATCCTGCAGAGAACCCACACCAAAGACGTGGAGGTAAGACATGAAACACGCACACGGGATGACCTGCAAGAATTAAACGCATCTTTATGACATGATCCCTCCCGCGATGCTTCACAGACCGTGATAGAATTAAGGAGAATTTACACATGCAGGAGACCCTGAAGAACATTAAGTGAGCCATCAACACATTCTACCAACTCGCACAATGGAAACATACTAATTATTGCAGAAGCTCAATTTTCATGTATATAAGATGCTGTGACCAGACCATTCCGTTCACATTTTATTAATCCAAACAGTGCAGCAGATCTTCACATTCGTTTGCTGGTCCTCTTGTATAGCATGCCAGCTACCGTCAGGGTCTGAAAAGAGAAAGCGCATTATCTAGTGGATACATTTAGTCATTACACTCAGTAAATCCATGCCAGTACAGAAGGCTTAGGCTGTAATTAGAACATGAGTTTTAAACCCTTTGCTACCACCTAATTCCTTAATGGTATATCATTTAACCTTAAAATAGTGTTTAGTGAACACCCCCATTCCCTATGCCCCAGACTCACGTTGACGATGGTGTTTGCATCTGCCAGTTCTGTGACATATTCAATCCCCATCAGTGAGACCTTCAGCTTGTTACCTTCCCTCATCACCACAGACTGAAACACAGTAGAGTTCAAAGGTGAGATCTAAAAGCAGTGGTCACCAACCATGGTCAACTAGCACCAATTTAACAGGCCCAAGTTGGATGGCCATATATGGAGGAAGTCAGGGGGGGGGGGGGTACTGCTGTTGGATATGGATATACTGCAACTACTAACCCAACATCACTGGGACCTGAAGTAAATAACCCTAGTCACCCCACATCAGATGAACTTGAAGTTCAATTAGATACTGGCTGTAATATACATGTGCCACCCACCATGACCTTATCCCCAGTCAGCGTCTCAAACTCCGCCTCCTGGCCAATGGTGAAGCAGTTGGTTAGGACCTTTGTCCCCGTGGTGACAGTCACCTTGAAGTGTTCTCCAGTCTGCTCAATCTCAGAGATGCTCTTGATGTCTTTGGCCTCCTGGATAAGCTCATCAGAGAGACCTACATGGATGAGGCAGCGAGCGAGAGTCGAACGGTTCTTTTTAGTTCTACAAAAAGTTAGTTAAGTGGGACATGAACACGGAAGTATTACTACTGAAGCAAAACTCTGTATATTACTGCAACAATTACATGCACTCCCAGGTAGCAACTGAAGTGTTGAGAACCATACATTTCTTAGAGCTTAGTTGTCCTATGGTTATTTTGCATTCACCCTTCACACAGCTTTCTGGTAAGGGTGTAGAAGAGTAGATTGCAAGTTCAAACATTTAATTTAAGGTAATGTTCTAGGAACATTAGTCATTTTACATTGAGGACGTTCAAGTTGTTCAGCGACCCTTAAACATTCTCCTGTCAGAATTTCAGTACTTCAAGATAATGTTCTCTGTAGGTTCTATTAAGTAATGTACTCAGAAGGTGCCATAAGAACCACAAACATTAGAAACGGACAAAGAATGTTATTGAAAAACATACATTCTGTTCTCAGCGGCAACAAACGCCATCCTCTCAAGTGTGTTGACAGCAGCCAGTAATTGGCCACACCTGACCTTAATGAGTGCTTGTTCCCTTTGAAAATGGTATCTGAACCGCTTTGAATTAGTTAAAAAAAATCATTGCATGCCAACATCCTGGTGGCATAGTGGACAGAAGAGTATAGATTTGAATCTCTGACTCCGTGCCACAATGAAAGATTATTAATAACTAAGCAAATTACATTTCCATGGGTCCCATCTGTGCTTGAAGTTCAAAACAGTTAACCCAAACAATCAATGTTATTAAAAAAAAAAGTCTTAGTGAAATAGTCAGAGAATGTTAAGTTATTCAAAAAGAGCCAAATAACCTATAAATAGTTCTTAGACCATAGTACAATGTTCTCAGAACCTCTCTTGAATCTAAAAAATGTAAAAATTCCTAAACCAGTCTTAAATTCTCACTTCCATTCTCAGAACATCCAAGGAATCGTACGTGCTAGCTGGGTTTGCTACTCAGAAGTGACCATTGCATCACCAATCACCGCATTAAGAATTCTGAAATTAACACCCCCAAGTCTAATGTACAAACACAACAGCAATACTTACCAATAGACTTCATGAAAGGCTCAAAGTTGTCATGTGAGTCCAGCTGGTATTTCCCTGAGAAAGACATGGTGACTATGAGGCAGTGAAGGTAGACAGAGAGACAATCACAGCTCCCTGCTTGTCTTTATACCCTCATCTATCCAGCCCTGCAATTGTTAACTAACTAAAGGTGTCTACAATTGAGAACCCCTCCCCCTCATATCGTCCCTGCTACTTGCCTATAGGCACAGATCTAGGATCAGCTTCCCAGCCACGGGCAACTAATCTACTCCCCTCCTCATCCCCTCTTCTTCTACGTTGGCGGTCTGAGTGTCATTGATCTGTATTAAAAATCCTCGACTCCTGATAAGAAAAAAGCAGTGTGGATCGATCAACAAATGTCAAATTCAGCTTGACTTTATCTCCCTATACACCTGTGTAGGAATTCAACTAGGCAACATTTGCACTTTGAGTTGTGTTTTGACTCCCTGCACTGTAAAAAGTGTAATCAATGTACAATCGTAAGGCAACAAGCTGCTATAGTGAGTTTATATGGCTGAACCAACGTACATTCTCAAGTTTAATTTTATTTTCACTCAAGTTTGAATTTTACGTTGAGTGAACATACAATTCAACTTAAAATTAATCTCTTTATGACATTACATTACATATATCATAAGGCCCTTGACTTCGTCTCTGGCCCAACAACACCAGTGCCAATATATACTCCATACACCGGCTTCTCGGGCATTATCACTTAAATAATGTAGATGTCTCTGTGTGTTCTCTCATCTTTATCTGTGTGCTGAGACTGAACCAATAAGAGCTCCTGTACTCCTGAGACCATGGACTCTGCCTCTATGAAATGCACAAAGCAGAATGGACATGGTTGAACCTTGTTGAGTTTATTCAGAGAGAATTGACTAATGCATGTTATAATTAACAGTAATTCACGAGTAGACAAGATATTCATTCTGAAGTCTATAGGTCTATTTGTGATGTCTTGTGGCATGTATGTGTCACTTCCCTTTGGCTTTTTGGCTGGTATACGTTACAGGAGCGCTTTGACACACTAATCTGCTAAATGACTAAAATGTACATACATGTAAACATACAGTACCAGTCAAAAGTTTGTTTATTTTTGATGAAGACATACAAATATGAAATAACACATGGAATAGATAGATAGATAGATAGATAGATAGATAGATAGATAGATAGATAGATAGATAGATAGATAGATAGATAGATAGATAGATAGATAGATAGATAGATAGATAGATAGATAGATAGATAGATAGATAGATAGATAGATAGATAGATAGATAGATAGATAGATAGATAGATAGATAGATACTTTATTGATCCCCGGAGGGGAAATTTCTTTGTCAAGCAGCTACCACAAAACATAGGGCAGGTGCAAAATGCCAGAACGAAAATACACAAAAGACAGATACACTATACATGATACATAGAGCAGCAGTATGAAAAAGTATAGAAATACAAGAAGTCTGGAGTGAAAAAAAAAAAATAGCTATAAAAAGACATTGCATAGTATGGGTGGTTGGCTGAATATGTACACTATGCATTGGTGGATGGTTAACTATACTATACAGGTCGATGGCTGAGAAATACTTAAATAGCTACAAATGCGTATGATATGAGCGAGGGTAATAATAGTTTACTTAATAGACATACTGGTTAAATGAACAGGTAAGTCAATTTTTTGCATGGTTAAATTAGCTGTACAGGTAAATATACAGTTATATTTACAGATAAGTGAATACTTGCATGGTTACACAAACTGTACAGGTAAATGACAGGAAGAGATACTTAAATAGCTAAATGTGTGTATGATATAATTTGGGGTAATAATAGTAATTCCCTTAAAATACAGTCCTTGGTGCGCAGGGTTTAATTACAGATAACTGCACATATTGCACATTCGATATACTAAAAGCAATGAGAAAAGGTGCAACTGACAGGATACTAATATGCATTCCTGAGTGAATGACTACGTAAGTTAAGTGCAAGAATTTCGTGCAATATTGCACGTGATATGATATAACAACTGTACATGAGTATGTATATACAGACCTGAATGAATAAATAAGTCCTGAGTAAATGAGTGATTACGGACCAGAGTTACTCACGGATGGATGCACAATTGTTAAACTAGGTCCTAGCACCCCAACAGTTCCAGGTCTACGTTTCCGACGGCACGGCACCCCGGTGAGGCATTAAATAGTCTAATAGCCGCTGGCAGGAAGGACCTCCTGTAGCGCTCTCTGGCACACCGTGGTGGGATCAGTCTATGACTGAAAGTGCTCCTCTGAGTCCTAACCATGGCATGCAGAGTGTGGGTGACGTTGTCCATGATGAATCATGTAGTGACCAATCAGCTTCATGAGGTAGTCACCTGGAATGCATTTCAATTACCAGGTGTGCCTTGTTAAAAGTTCATTTGTGGAATTTCTTTCCATCATTACTTTAAGACATGAAGGTCAGTCAATCCGGAAAATGTCAAGAACTTTGAATGTTTCTTCAAGTGCAGTCGCAAAAACCTTCAAGCGCTATGATGAAACTGTCTCTCATGAGGAACGCCACAGGAAAGGAAGATCCAGAGTTACCTCTGCTGCAGAGGATAAGTTCATAAGTTAGCTGTACCTCAGATTGCAGCCCAAATAAATGCTTCACAGAGTTCAAGTAACAGACACAACATAACATCAACTGTTCAGAGGAGACTGCGTGAATGAGGCCTTCATGGACACCAATAATAAGTGACTTGCTTGGTCCAAGAAACACAAGCAATGGACATTAGACTGGTGGAATCCTGTCCTTTGGTCTGATGATCCCACATTTTTGGTTCCAACCGCTGTGTCTTTGTGAGGCGCAGAGTAGGTGAACGGATGATCTCTGCATGTGTGGTTCCCACCGTGAAGCATGGAGGAGGTGGTGTGATGGTGCTTTGCTGGTGACACTGATTTATTTCGAATTCAAGGCACACTTAACCAGCATGGCTACCACAGCATTCTGCAGCTATACGCCATCCCATCTGGTTTGCACTTAGTAGGATTGTTATTTGTTTTTCAACAGGACAATGACCCAAAACACACCTCCAGGCTGTGTAAGGGCTATTTGACCAAGAAGAAGGAGAGTGATGGAGTGCTGCATCAGATGACCTGGCCTCCACAATCACCCGATCTCAACCCAACTGAGATGGTTTGGGATGAGTTGGACTGCAGAATGAAGGAGAAGCAGCCAACAAGTGCTTAGCATATGTGGGAACTCCAAGACGGTTGGAAAAGCATTCCAGGTAAAAATAGTTAAGAGAATGCCAAGAGTGTGCAAAGCTGTCAAGGCAAAGGATGGCTACAATCCAGGAATTGTGTACAGATCCTTGCGACATGGGGGCCTTGCATTATCATGCTGAAACATGAGCCTCTGGATCTCGTCACAGTATCTCTGTGCATTCAAATTGCCATAGATAAAAGGCAATTGTGTTCGTTGTTCGTAGCTTATGCCTATGCATACAATAAACCCACCGCCAAAATGGGGCACGACGTTGACATCAGCAAACCGCTGATTCATCCGTGAAGAGCACAACTCTCCAGCGTGCCAGTGGCCAAAGTTGAGCATTTGCCTACTCAAGTCTGCGATGACCCCAAACTGCACTCAGGTAAAGACACTGTTGATGATAAGCATGCAGATGAGCTTCTGTGAGACGATTTCTGACAGTTTGTGCAAAATTAATCAGTTCTGCAAACCCACAGTTTCATCAGCTGTCTTGGTGGCTGGTCTTGGTAACAGGGACGTAAACAAAATGTGCACAATTTGAAAAAGTTGTGCTTAAGGACACTTTCTGGAATCTTATTTCAGATCATGAAAACATGTTGCGTTTCTATTTGTGCAGTACAAATTAATCAATATTACTTTGACAGTAAACTGTACCATCTGAACAACGGCGCCCTGGGGATGGAAACCACGAAGGCAGGAGTGACCCACTGGCAGGCGGGTAATTATACAGATTATCCAGTGTCCCCCATCTGACATCCTGCAAAGAACACACACATCCCATGAACAAACCAATGGCAGTAGGCATCAAGAAACTAACCGCCAATATAGTGACTTCACAATAGCCTTGTATAACACTGCATACCTTGATATCAGTTCACAGATCATGTCAGAGGAATCAACCCTTCAAGTTGTACATCCATTACTCCTCACCCACTAACTGTAACTGGGAAAACCGTCACCCTCATATGGTGCACCTTCAGCCCCTTCTCAGCTACACTGGTGAGAATCTAGTGAAAACAAAGCCTGAAACCACAGCCACCATATCGCCTTAACAAACTTGCATTTTCAATTGAGGAATCCACTTTTTAACTGATGTACCAAATGGTTGAAGGATTCCAACCCATATTTTAACAGACTAGATGGACGTACCAAATCCTTAATTTCTACACCGCTGGGCATGCATTTTACATTAATTAGTCACATTCAAATTGTTTAGAAATATCATGTTTAGCAGCGTAAACCGTTAAGGAACTTTTCTATTGTATTGAATCCCACTGAGCTATCACCAAATTATACCAACTCAAACAATGGAAACACTCATTATTGCAGAAGCTCAATTTTCCCCAGAAGTTCTACCTATGTATATAAAATGCTGTGACCAGACCATTCGGTTCTCATTGAATTAATCCAAACAGTGCAGCAGATCTTCACGTTCATTTGCTGGTCCTCTTGTATAGCATGCCAGCTACAGTCAGGGTCTGAAAAGACGAAGATCATCACCTAGTGGATACATTTAGTCATTACACTCAGTAAATCCATATCAGTACAGTAGGCTGTAATTAGAACATAGGTGGCAGCAAACTTCAGCTTGTTACTTTCCCTCATCACCACAGACTGGAACACATTAGAGAGCGCGAATGATCTGAAAGCAGAGGTCACCAACCACTGTCAACTAGCAGCAATTTAACAGGCCTAATATGGATGGGCCTGTTCACTGCTGTGGGATATTATATACTGCAACTCTTAAAACAAACTCTGACATCACTGGGACCTGAAGTAACTAACCATAATCATTCCACATCAGCTGAACTGCTTGTTTATGTTACATACTGGCTGAATATGTAGGGATATGGATAAATCTAGGCTACATGTATGAAACTCATAGTTGGGTTGTGACATGCGCCACCCACCTTGACCTTTTCTCCGGTCAGCGTCTCGAGCTCCGCCTCCTGGCCAATGGTGAAGCAGTTGATGAGGACGTTTGTCCCCGTGGTGACAGTCACCTTGAAGTGGTCCCCAGTCTCAGTCTCAGAGATGCTCTTTTATCTTTGCACTTCTGAATAAGCTCATCAGAGAAACCTATATGTTTGAGGGAGAGCGTCATGAACTGTGCTTTTTAGTACTGCAAAAAGTTAGCGAGGTGGGACATGAACACTGAATTATTACCACTGAAGTGAAGCAAAACTCAATATAATGTGGCAACAATGCAAACATTTAATGTATTTCCAGCTAGCACATAACGTTCAGAGCCATATGTTCCTTAGAGCTTAGTTGTCCTATGGTTATTTTGCATACAACCTTCCCACAACGTTCTGGCAATGGTGCAGGAGAGTTGCTTGGCTTTGGAACATTCAGCATATTTAAGGAACTTAAATGTGGCCTTTTATTTTCGTGGCCTTTTATTACTTGATCAGTTTCCTGAAAGTTTAAACATTTAATTTAAGGTAATGTTAAACTCATTTAACATTGGGAATGTTCTCAAGTTGTTCGGCAAAGCGTTCAAAGAACGTTATTGAAAAACATATACGCCGATCTCAGAGTCAAAACGTCGTCCCCTCTCGCTAAGTGTGTTCAGGTGTGATCTTAATGAGTGCTTGTTCCTTTTGAAATGGGGTCTTGTTGAAAAGACTACATTGAAAAACTTTGAATGAGTAAAGAAATGTCTTGCTAGCTCCATCCTGGAGGCAGTGGAGTTATTCCATGGATAAAGGACAAGAGCATAGGTTTGAATCTCACTGACAACGTGCCATAATAAAATATAATTAATGCCTACGCAAATTAATTTCCATGGGTCTGAATATTATGTCTAACATTCCCATTACACTGTCACCTGGAAATGTCATGCAAATATGAAACACTGACATCTAAACAAACTAAGCAAGACATACAACACACAAACACCTTTACACGTATCCACAGAGACAAGCTTACTTGATCTCCAGATGTACAGCACAAGGTGAATGCGTTTGTTCGTTTCAGAGTGACTCCCAGGTGAATGTTGAAGTTCTACATCTTCAGTGGCACCCAGACCTCTTATATACCCTCTCCTGTCTCTCTCTCGCTCCCTAACAACCACTCAAGGTGGGTATTAATGAGCTAGTCTTAACCCTCCTTCCTCCTGATCGTGCTGGGCTGGGCAGAGGCCTTGCCAGTGGTACAGACATACAGTGGCCTGGCACAGCTCAAGCCATAGAGACAGTCATTAGCTGTGGGCCTGTGTCTGTGACCATGCATGTGAGAGTGGAGAGGGGTTAAGAATGAGATAGAGGGATGTTTAGTATGGAGATGGGGAGGTCTGTTGAACCTAGACCTATTGCCTATTATTAGAAAGATGAGGAGAGCGGTGAGCAGTGGTTTTAGTGAGCAGTGGTTTTCAGTGAGCAGTGGTTTTAGTGAGCAGTGGTTTTCAGTGAGCAGTGGTTTTAGTGAGAAGTGGTTTTCAGTGAGCAGTGGTTTTAGTGAGCAGTGGTTTTAGTGAGCAGTGGTTTTAGTGAGCAGTGGTTTTAGTGAGCAGTGGTTTTCAATGAGCAGTGGTTTTAGT
Source organism: Thymallus thymallus (assembly GCA_023634145.1). Lineage (NCBI taxonomy): Eukaryota > Metazoa > Chordata > Actinopteri > Salmoniformes > Salmonidae > Thymallus > Thymallus thymallus. Next base: position 2,503,703 of record CM042401.1, on the reverse strand, counting down.
GAGCAGTGGTTTTCAATGAGCAGTGGTTTTAGTGAGCAGTGGTTTTCAGTGAGCAGTGGTTTTAGTGAGCAGTGGTTTTAGTGAGCAGTGGTTTTCAGTGAGCAGTGGTTTTAGTGAGCAGTGGTTTTCAGTGAGCAGTGGTTTTAGTGAGCAGTGGTTTTCAGTGAGCAGTGGTTTTCAGTGAGCAGTGGTTTTAGTGAGCAGTGGTTTTAGTGAGCAGTGGTTTTCAGTGAGCAGTGGTTTTAGTGAGCAGTGGTTTTAGTGAGCAGTGGTTTTCAGTGAGCAGTGGTTTTAGTGAGCAGTGGTTTTCAGTGAGCAGTGGTTTTCAGTGTTACCTGACTATCTGACAGACTGGCAGGTTACATCCTATTGGTTCCAGATCAAGGATTGGGAAGCAGTATCATAAAGTGGTTGGATAAGACCTGTTTGTACATATTACTGAGATTCTCCACTAGGGGTTCTCTTATCAACTTTATGATCTTATTATTACTACAATAAGCATCACATCATCTTCAAGTCAAATTCAGCTTTGTTTGGTTTGCTAATTAAAAAGCAACAATATGCAGCAAGCATAGTCCATAATTATATAAATATGATTACATAATCACACACACACACACACACACACACACACACACACACACACACACACACACACACACACACACACACACACACACACACACACACACACACACACACACACACACACACACACACACACTCCTGATATACCTGTATATGTCACCTTAATAAACTTGCTAATACCTAAAAGGATTTAGTACACATTGTCGAGGTCTTAGGTTAATTGATTTAATGAGCCCATTAACACAGACAATGCTTTTCACTCTTCCAATGAGATGAGCTCAATTAGTGCCTTCTGGATTAGTAATCCTGTTATTTATGGAGAAAGGGTCAAGATTTAGGTTGAAGTCATTAAAACTCATTTTTCAACCACTGTATTTCAAGGCTCACCTTCAAACTCAGTGCCTCTTTGCTCGACATCATGGGAAAATCAAAAGAAATCAGCCAAGACTTTAGAGAAATAATTGTAGACCTCCACAAGTCTGGTTCATCCTTGGGAGCAATTTCCAAACACCTGAAGGTACCACGTTCATCTGTACAAACAATAGTACGCAAGTATAAACACCATGGGACCACGCAGCCGTCATACCACTCAGGAAGGAGTGGTGGCTCCCCGCACCCGCCCTCCAGTACGTGGACCAGAACCTCCAATGACAGTCCACAGCCCGGAGCCTCCAGTGACAGTCCCCAGCCTGGAGCCTCCAGGTTCGGTTCATAGCCCGGAGCCTCCAGGTACTGCCCTGCTCCATGGCCGGAGCCTTCCACTCAACCGGTGCCTAGTCCGGGACCGGTCGTCAGCCCCGCTCCAGTGCCGGAGCAGTCCGCCACACCGGTGCTCAGTCCGGGACCGGTCATCAACCCCGCTCAAGTGCCGGAGCAATCCGCTCCACCGGTGCCCAGTCCGGGCCCGGTCGTCTGCACCGCTCCATGGCCGGAGCCGTTCTCCACACCGGTACCCAGTCTGGGACCGGTAGTCTGCCCAGCTCCCTGGTCGGAGCCCAGTCCGGGCACGGCGTCCAGCATAGCTCCATGGCCGGAAGATGCTGGATGAAACAGGTACAAAAGTATCTATATCCACAGTAAAACGAGTACTATATCGATGTAACCTGAAAGGCCGCTCAGCAAGGAAGAAGCCACTGCTACAAAACCGCCATACAGGTACAAAAGTATCTATATCCACAGTAAAACAAGTCCTATATCGATGTAACCTGAAAGGCCGCTCAGCAAGGAAGAAGCCACTGCTACAAAACCGTTTGCAACTGCACATGGGGAAAAAGATCAGACTTTTTGGAGAAATGTCCTCTAGTCTGATGAAACAAAAATAGAACTGTTTGGCCATAATGACCATCGTTATGTTTGGAGGAAAAAGGGGGAAGCTTGCAAGTCGAAGAACACCATCCCAACCGTGAAGCACGGGGGTGGCAGCATCATGTTTTGGGGGGTGCTTTGCTGCAGGAGGGACTGGTGCACTTCACAAAATAGATGGCATCATGAGGAAGGAAAGTTATATGGATATATTGAAGCAACATCTCAAGACATCAGTCAGGAAGTTAAAGCTTGGTCGCAAATGGGTCTTCCAAATGGACAATGACCCCAAGCACACTTCCAAAGTTGTGGCAAAATGGCTTAAGGACAACAAAGTCAAGGTATTGTAGTGGCCATCACAAAGCCCTGACCTCAATACTATAGAAAATTTGTGGGCAGAACTGAAAAAGCGTATGCGAGCAAGGAGGCCTACAAACCTGACTCAGTTACACCAGTTCTGTCAGGAGGAATGGGCCAACATTCACCCAACTTATTGTGGGAAGCTTGTGGAAGGCTACCCGAAACGTTTGACCCAAGTTAAACAATTTCAAGGCAATGCTACCAAATACTAATTGAGTGCATGTAAACTTCTGACCCACTGGGAATGTGATGAAAGAAATAAAAGCTGAAATAAATAATTCTCTCTACTATTATTCTGACATTTCACATTCTTAAAACAAATAAAATCCTAACTGACCTAAGACAGGGAATTTTCTATAGGATTAAATGTCAAGAATTGTGAAAAATGTAGTTTAAATGTATTTGGCTAATGTGTATGTAAACTTCCGACTTCAACTGTATGAGAGACCGATGATGGACCAGTTAAAATATGTTTTATATGCATCCTTCCTCACTTGTAAAGATGATTTGAAGAGGCTCATAGTGTTGCTGCTCTATTAGCTGGTAGACTACCAGTCAGACATATTGGCCAACAATTAAGCTCTTCTCCCATGGTGCAGTGATGTTCTCCAACGCCATGTGGCTGTATTAACTCACTACATGTTACACTGTCCTACATGATCCAACTCAATCCTTCTGTTCATGCTGCAGAAAACGTCCCCATCACCCAAGAGGGTAAAGCAGACAAGATGAACAAAGGAATACCTTCAAATACTTAAATATTGCCAGACATTACATTGATACCCTGATATAAAATATGTCAAATCAGACATGGCTTCACTTTGATTTAGAGTTGGCGTCTAAACGACTTGGAATCCTGAAGACGTGTCATCATGGCACTTAAACTTTTTAAATAGAAATGATAACCTAACCAAGAGCATTCACAGAGCATTCATCAGCTTCACAAAAGGAAATATGGTTCCTAATTCAATTAAATCATCTATGCATAAATTGTCTATCCAGCATCAAATCTTTTCACATTTCCTGAAGCCATTATTGCACTAACTAACTTCATAGCTACTTACAGTGTTATTATGTTTAACCCTGCAGGACAGGGAACAGCAGGAATGTGAAAGTGACTCCCAGAACTGTTGGTGTTGACAGTCTAAAACTCTTCTCCTAGACGTGCATGCCTTTTTATTCATGCACAATATTGAAACAGCATTGTTCTACCATTTAATTGTTAAAAACAAGCCTCATCCAGTCACCCCCAAGACTTTGTAAATCCTTATTTTGTAGAGAAATGAAGATGTCTATCTAGGGTTTCCTTATTTTTCTGCAGGAAGGCACTAGGCTTGTTGACTTCCTCTCCCCTCCCTTCCTTCCTTCTCTCCGAAGGTACTCATCTGAAAAATGAGAACAAAGTGAGTGTTCCTGTTCTCCTTCTTAAGTCACTTCAAATGCTGTCCGTGGACGGGTGGCTCATTGTCAGGACAGCAGCAGGGCGAGAGCGGAGCAGTGGCCAGAAAGACTGATCCATGTTCAGGTACCGCAGCCTACTACACAGCTATTGCACCACTGCTTAAGTACAGAGGAGAAGACAGACAGGCTGAGCTACACTGAGCTGGTGAGTCCCTCAGATCCAACTGAGGACTTAAAGGGTAGAGAATGGCAGAGGGATGAGGAGGGGCTTTTGTTTAAATGTGTGAGTTGTGTTGTATTCACTGGGGATGCACACTAGCATGGCAGACAGACGGAGAGCAACAGATGAGTCTTTCCATACTGTACCGTGTTCTATGTATAATATTCTAATATTCTAATATTGTATACTTCACATCATTATTCACACTTTGAACGCAATAACACATTGAAGCTTAGAGTAGACTATTTGTTGTCTTTCTATGAACAAGAATTGATTTATGACCTAATATTTATCCTTTATGAAGAACATCACCATCCCGCTCCCTGTCAACATTGGAAGATCTCACTGGTTTTGCTCTGTAGAACACAGGCGGTTGGTGAAACCTTAATTGGGGAGGACGGGCTCGAGGTAATGGCTGGAGTGGAATAGGTGGAATGGTATCAAATACATCAAACACGTGTTTGAAGCCATTCTATTGGCTCGATTCCATTATTATTATGAGCTGTCCTCCCCTCAGCAGCCTCCTCTGCTGTAGAACGCTAAATAGCCGTATTATTAACAGTGTTCTCTCATCCTCTTTTAGCCGATCTGCAGAAGTTGAACAGTTCCCCGTCACATTGTCTGATTCACTCTATCACAGCTAATCTCCTTTGTCTCTCCCACTAACTGTCCTATAGTTCATAACCACAAACACTCCAACATTAGTCAGATCATACACAGGCTACTCTTTAGTGTATGTGGTTGATTGGCTCTTCAGAGAGAATACAGAGTACGCAGACCTACAAATTGTCCATTTGTTTGGAACATGTGGATCTCTAAAGCACAGTAAGAGATCATATATAGAGCTGTAGCGGAGGACAAAAGGAGAAGTAGCCTTCCACCCATCTGTGCAAAAAGATGAACAGAGCAGATAGAGGGAGAAAGCGACTAGTGAGCTGGAGGGAGAGTTAAACGTTAGTTCCTGATTTCAGAGGGATGGATGGTAGGAGGTAGAAGAGGTGACAGAACAGATGAGAAAAGTGACAGATTAAAGAGGTGTAACAGAGGACAACGATCTATGTTCAGGTGTGCATCATGATAGGTGTGTCCCTATAACTCTCAATTAAGTGCTGTTTCCTATTCTTCAGGTCTCGAATGAAGCATTCTTATGGTAAATAACTGACTTCCTCTCTGTATTTCCCCATGCAGGTAAACGATGGACACAGACGTCCTAGGTTTCAGACCAGACAGGAGGAGTCCTCTTAGGGAAGACCTGAGATCTGTCTATCACCACAGTCTTTACCTGAGCCAACCTCCACTCTACCTGAACGCCCCCAAACGCTCCCTCTCCCCGACCAGAGAGGCCTACAGCGCCAGCTTCAGCTCTCTGACTCACCATCGCCCCATGGGCACTGATGGCATCCATTACACCCAGAGTGAAGGCTCTCAAAAACGCAAAAGAACTCCACTCAAAATGGAGGGTTCCGAATCCCCCACTCTTGGAGACATGGAGGAGGTGGAGCGTCAAGGCAACACCAAGACTGTTGATCTCTTACACATTCCGTTTTCTCTGCCTCCTCACCCGCGTCTCTCTCGCTCTCCGATGCCCATCCCAGGTATGATCGACCTGGCCCAGCTCCAGCTGCACAACAGGGCTCTGTCCAGGTATGATTCACCTATGGGCCTCCCAGTGCAGGTGAAACAGGAACCAATCAGCCCCTCACCTGTGTGGCCTCCCTCTCCTCTCCTCCGCCACCACCCTCCTCCCCAGTTCTTTCCCCCTCTCCACCCCAGCCTCCTCCCCTTCCCCTTTTTCATGCCTGGGCCTGTCATGCACCTCTCTCCTGGAGCCTTCTACCCCAGAGAGGCCCTCAGACCTAGTCGGCGTGGCCCAGACGGAGGCACCCGAGGTGGGATGACCAGCGCTGAGAAGCTGGGTCTCAACATCCACATCGACGACAGCTACTACGTAGATGTAGGGGGAGACCAGAAGCGTTGGAAGTGCCGTATGTGTGAGAAGTCATACACCTCCAAGTATAACCTGGTCACACACATCCTGGGCCACAGCGGGATCAAGCCTCACGGCTGCCACCTGTGTGGGAAGCTGTTCAAGCAGCTGAGCCACCTGCACACCCACCTGCTTACCCACCAGGGCACACGGCCACACAAGTGCCAGGTGTGCCACAAAGCCTTCACCCAGACCAGCCACCTGAAGAGACACATGATGCAGCATAGTGATGTGAAGCCATACAGGTCAGTACTGGTATGATCTTTGTCTAGACTGTCTGTTCCATTTCACACATCCAGGAGATACTGTTTTGTTAGTCTAGTTGAGAACTAAGAACATTATTTAATTAACAAGAACCTTACATCACATGCCTTCAGTCAAACTTAAAGGACAACTCCACCCATAAGATGCAAAATACATCATACCTGCAGTATTTCTGAAAATGTGGTTGCTGACATGCAAAACATATTGGGACTGTATCAACAACGGACTAATGAAACCAATACCAAAATATAGATTTGGGGTGGAATTTTCCTTTAAGATAGACTAAAGTTCAGGAAGAGTTATAAATATGACTATAAATATGACTAAAGCAGACACTAACTATGCATGCAAGTTAGTGTCTGCTTTCTGCCATCGATTAGGACAATCTGTTCATCTCTCCTCCTCAGTTGTGGGGTGTGTGGGAGGGGCTTTGCCTATCCTAGTGAGCTGCGGGCCCATGAGCTGAAGCATGAGAAAGGCCAGGAGAACGTGTGTGTAGAGTGTGGTCTAGACTTCCCCACTCTGGCTCAGCTCAAGAGACACCTGACGGCCCACAGAGGACCCACCCTTTACAGGTACGTATGCCCAGAAACACCAACTGGGTTTTAAACCAGAAATTGTAAAAATATATTACCTCATACATCTGTTACTTTTATTTCTGGTTGTGGGTTCAGCAGCAAAAAATAAAATATAAAAGAAAACTATTACTTGTTGTCTCCAGACCAAGACAACCAAGCAGCCAGGGACATCTATTTCTCCCGACATGTGCAGGTGCCTCTGGGTATAATATAGCTTTCAAACTAAATGTCCCTAAAGACTCAAAAGACCTACAGTACCTAATACTACAATAAAAGTCCTTACAAAACTAAGGCTACACATCTACAACTGTATAAGCCTAATACAGTATGAGTATACAGTTATACAGTAAAACTGTAAATGTTTTTTACGGTATCTGGTATAAGCAAACGTTCAGATGAAGGCTCCAATGCCGTAAGCTTACTACTGGACCTCCATTTTCATCAAGTGGCTGAATATCTCTTTCACATTCAGTTTGAACATAAACTTTAACTTGTTATTTAATGCATACAACTTTTTGTTGACTCCCAAGGTAGTGGTAGGATTTAGCTTTTTTGGATAAATCCAGGCCACTTTAGAGTGTCTGTTTTCTGTCCAGGTGTAGTGAATGTCTGTTTTCTGTCCAGGTGTAGTGAATGTCTGTTTTCTGTCCAGGTGTAGTGAATGTCTGTTTTCTGTCCAGGTGTAGTGAATGTCTGTTTTCTGTCCAGGTGTAGTGAATGTCTGTTTTCTGTCCAGGTGTAGTGAATGTCTGTTTTCTGTCCAGGTGTAGTGAATGTCTGTTTTCTGTCCAGGTGTAGTGAATGTCTATTTTCTGTCCAGGTGTAGTGAATGTCTGTTTTCTGTCCAGGTGTAGTGAATGTCTGTTTTCTGTCCAGGTGTAGTGAATGTCTATTTTCTGTCCAGGTGTAGTGAATGTCTGTTTTCTGTCCAGGTGTAGTGAATGTCTATTTTCTGTCCAGGTGTAGTGAATGTCTGTTTTCTGTCCAGGTGTAGTGAATGTCTGTTTTCTGTCCAGGTGTAGTGAATGTCTGTTTTCTGTCCAGGTGTAGTGAATGTCTGTTTTCTGTCCAGGTGTAGTGATTGTCTGTTTTCTGTCCAGGTGTAGTGAATGTCTGTTTTCTGTCCAGGTGTAGTGAGTGTCTGTTTTCTGTCCAGGTGTAGTGAGTGCCAGAAGAGCTTCCAGTACCCCAGTCAGCTGCAGAACCACATGATGAAGCATAAAGACATCCGACCATACATCTGCAGCGAGTGTGGCATGGAGTTCATACAGTCCCATCACCTCAAACAGCACACACTCACACATAAGGTAAGGCTGGGTGGGGTCTTCATACTGTCCAAGTACAAATGTCCACTAATGTAAACATGTGTGTTGACATGAAAATGGCTAGGTTGTGTTGTGTTGTGGAGATGAAGCGTTTACCTGTGGGTCAGTGGGTGTTAACACTTTGGTGACATGACACTTTGCCTACATCAGGGGGCCTTTCCATGTGTTGACTTGAAATGGTTTTGGTTGTAGGATATTCATGACAGTACGATGGCTTTTATACTACAGGGCATCATTGCACATCATTGTTTCTGCTTCAAACGGTATTTTGATACTACATGGTGAAGCCAGGACAAAGGGCAGCTATCCTCAAAATGTGATGTGAGTGTTTGTTACAGTAACAGTAGTTACATGTTCAGGCATGTAATATTGTGAGAATCCTTTTATTCCATTTGTTTTATGATACAAGGCATCCACTCTCTTGTTGTCATGCAAACATCGTGCTGCAATGTTTTTTTTGTCCCTGACGGACTTGCTTGCCAAGATGTAAGAACATTTTCCACTATGATGGTTATTTAAACAAACAACAATACATCTCTCTCTCTCTCTCTCTCTCTCTCTCTCTCTCTCTCTCTCTCTCTCTCTCTCTCTCTCTCTCTCTCTCTCCAATTTAAGGGGTTTTATTGGCATGGGAAAGATATGTTAACATTGCCAAAGCAAGTGAAATAGATAATAAACAAAAGTGAAATAAACAATAAAAATGAACAGTAAACATTACACTCACAGAAGTTCCAAAAGAATAAAGACATTTCAAATGTCATATTATGTCTATATACAGTGTTGCAACGATGTGCAAATGGTTAAAGTATAAAAGGGAAAATAAATTAACATAAATATGGGTTGTATTTACAATGGTGTTTGTTCTTCACTGGTTCACAAATCTTTGCTGCTGTGATGGAACACTGTGTTATTTCACCCAGTATATATGGGAGTTTATCAAAATGTGATTTGTTTTCTAATTCTTTGTGGATCTGTGTAATCTGAGGATAATATGTGTCTCTAATATGGTCATACATTTGGCAGGAGGTTAGGAAGTGAAACTCAGTTTCCACTTCTTTTTGTGGGCAGTGTGCAAATAGCTTCTCTTGAGAGCCAGGTCTGCCTACGGCGGCCTTTCTCAATAGCAAGGCTATGTTCACTGAGTCTGTACATAGTCAAAGCTTTCCTTAAGTTTGGGTCAGTCACAGTGGTCAGGTATTCTGCCACTGTGTTCTCTCTGTTTAGGGCCAAATAGCATTCTAGTTTGCTCTGGGGTTTTTTGTTAATTCTTTCCAATGTGTCAAGTAATTCTTTTTTTGTTTTCTCATTATTTGGTTGGGTCTAATTGTATTGCTGTCCTGAGGCTCTGTAGGGTCTGTTTGTGTTTGTGAACAAAGCCCCAGGACCAGCTTGCTTAGGGGACTCTTCTCCAGGTTCATCTCTCTGTAAGTGATGGCTTTGTTATGGAAGGTTTGGGAATCACTTCGTTTTAGGTGTTTGTAGAATTTAACGGCTCTTTTCTGAATTTTGATAATAAGCGGGTATCGGCCTAATTCTGCTCTTCATGCATTATTTGGTGTTTTTCGTTGTACACTGAGTTTATACAGTATTTGCAGAATTCTGCATGCAGAGTCTCAATTTGGTGTTTGTCCCATTTTGTGAATTCTTGGTTGCTGAGCGGACACCAGACCTCACAACCATAAAGGGTAATGGGTTCTAGAACTGATTCAAGTATTTTTAGCCAGATCCTAATTGGTATGTCAAATTCTATGTTCCTTTTGATGGCATAGAAGGCCCTTCTTGCCTTGTCTCTTAGATCATTCACAGCTTTGTGGAAGTTACCTGTGGCGCTGATGTTTAGGCCGAGGTATGTATAGTTTTTTGTGTGCTCTAGAGCAACGGTGTCTAGATGGAATTTGTATTTGTGGTCCTGGCAACTGGACCTTTTTTGGAACACCATTATTTTGGTCTTACTGAGATTTACTGTCAGGGCCCAAGTCTGACAGAATGTGTGCAGAAGATCTAGGTGCTGCTGTAGGCCCTCCTTGGTTGGTGACAGAAGCACCAGATCATCAGCAAACAGTAGACATTTGACTTCAGATTCTAGTAGGGTGCTGCAGACTGTTCTAGTGCCCTCGCTAATTCGTTGATATATATGTTGAAGAAGGTGGGGTTTAAGCTGCATTCCATCAATTTGTATAGCAGACCCTCATGCCAAATCGAGTCAAAGGCTTTATAAATCAACAAAGCAAAGCCCTTTGCCTTTGTTTTGGTTTGTTTGTTTCTTTACCGACTTTATTCTCCCCATGGGGAAAATTAGTTGCAGTGTCATGTACACGTTTAAAGTGGCGTTAAATACAAAACAAATTGACAATACAACTTCCATAACAATTACATACAAAATAAAATTGACTATCCTGCTGGCCTTACTTTGCTGATAGGAACATTAGCCAGAGCTATTTAGGAGGGATATCACACCTGGCACAAATTATTGTCTAGTCCTGTATTTCCTACTGAGAGGTGCCCTATACCTGCGCCCAGAGGGAAGTAGTTCAAAGTCCGGGTACAGGGGGCGGCTTGGGTCTAAAATTATTTTGTGAGCCTTGCGGAGGGCCCTGACCTTAAAGATCTCATCCAGGCCTGTCTGTTTGACTCCAAGTACCTTGCTTGCTGAGGTGATTATCCTTCTCAGAATATGTATCTGGCTGACAGTGGCATTGCCAAACCAACAAACAATACAAAAAATGTAAATACTCTCAATGAAAGATTTGTAAAACAGAGTCAGTATAGTACAGTCAACATTAAAAGATCCCAGCTTTTTGAGAAAGTACAGTCTGTTGACTCTTCTTGTAGATCAGGTCTGTACATTTATTCCACTGAAGCGTATTGTCCAAGAGGACAGCCAGATATTTGTATTCCTCTACAATCTCTATATTCTAACCTCTGACAGATGTTGTAGATGTAGGTGTTGTATGCTTCCTGAAGTCTATGCACATCTCCTTGATCTTGTTGGTATTGAGGACCAAGTGTGATTCATCACACCACTCTACGAAGTCCTTTAGGACCGGGCCATGGTGTTCCTCCTCATCATGCAACAGGCTGATGAAGGCAGTGTCATCAGCAAACTTTGCCAATTAGGGTGTGCAGGGTGAATATGTGGTCTGTCGTACGATAATTTGGTAAAGATCTGATTGCTCAGTGTATTGTTTTCACTGAGGAAATGAACTAGTCTGCTGTTAATGATAATGCAGAGGATTTTTCCAAGGTTGCATTTGAACGTGTATATGTTTTTGCTGTTTGTTCTTTGTTATAGGACCAAAAAGATTGGAGAAGTGGTTTACCCATACATCTCCATTTTGGATAGATAACTCTTCGTGTTGTTGTTTGTTTAGTGTTTTCCAGTTTTCCCAGAAGTGGTTAGAGTCTATGGATTCTTCAATTACATTGAGCTGGTTTCTGACGTGCTGTTCCTTCTTTTTCCGTAGTGTATTTCTATATTGTTTTAGTGATTCACCATAGTGAAGCATAGACTCAGGTTTTCTGGGTCTCTTTGTTTTTAGTTGGACAGGTTTCTCCATTTCTTTCTTAGGTTTTTCTTCATCAAACCATTTGTCATTGTTGTTCATTTTCTTTGGTTTTCTATATATATATTTTTTTGATTTGATAGGGAAGCTGAGGCCAAATATACTGTTGCGCTCTCTCTCTCTCTCTCTCTCTCTCTCTCTCTCTCTCTCTCTCTCTCTCTCTCTCTCTCTCTCTCTCTCTCTCTCTCTCTCTCTCTCTCTCTCTCTCTCTCTCTCTCTCTCTCTCTCTCTCTCTCTCTCTCTCTCAGGGGGTGAAGGAGCACAAGTGTCGTATCTGTGGTCGTGAGTTCACCCTCCTTGCCAACATGAAGCGCCACATCCTGATCCATACTAACATCCGGGCCTACCAATGCCACCTCTGCTTCAAAAGCTTTGTCCAGAAACAGACCCTCAAGGCCCACATGATCGTCCACTCTGACATCAAACCCTACAAATGCAAGGTGAGTGTTCTGATGGTGAATGTTCCTATGACATTTCAATTGCAACATGCAACAACTCCTTTTAAAGCCAGGGTTTCTGAAGATAATACATCTAGTAGATGCATGTCAATAGTACCACTACAGGCTATCTGCCTTGCATGTCTTTTTGCGTCTCTGACCAATTTAACCTGCTGGGTTACTTGAACACCGAGGGTTGAACATGTGTTAGAGCAGGGGTTCCCAAACGTTTTAACTCGGGCCCCCCTTCCAGCATTGGTTAACGTCCCGCGCATTTTCATGCAAATCTACACATTTTGTCATGGGGTGAAAAGAACATTTAGCAGTTTTAAAGCTATTTTTCACATTTCGCCATGTCTAATGTGTATTCATGTGATGTTTGACAAAAAAATTACAACAATATCTATGGGCTTAAAAACCTCAATAAAAAAACGTTAGCTGACATAGTTGTTCTGGACCTTTCTATAAATAGCTGTCTAAGGTATGCAATGACTAACATGGCACGAGGAACTGATGATGCAATACCCAATTTTAAAATTGCACCTTGTGCATTCTACTGTTACAAGAGTTTAAAGCCGGACTGAGTTCCTTTAAAAAATATAAGAATAAAAAATACCACTGTGTATTAGCATATAGTAGTGCTAATACTATAATATAAAGTCTCAGTAATGTTAAGTGGGACCACATTTAAACTAATGAAGCCAACAGACACTCTGAAGCAGCTCCACACTGTGTGACCTTGTTCTCCAGTAGGAGGGTTGAGACGATGAGCAAATAGCAGACAGAGAGGGGATTTGGCAGTGAGATCCCTCCTCATCCATAGGAAGGATATCGCTGCACAAACTGCCTCTCTAACAATGGCCCCCAGCCTCCCGGGAGAATGGGTCACACAAATAGATTTCATCTCGCTTTCTCTGCTGCTGGAGGGAATGCTTCCTGTTTTCTCACGGTCCTCTTGGATAGTTTAAAGTCCCTCTCTCCTCCTGAAGGAAAGGACCACCCTAATAAAAAAGAATGCAGAGGAAGGACAGCACAGGAGTTGCCCTTCCCAGCCCTACTCTTCTGGCCCTGTCTCGCTTCAGCTTCCTCTGTGTGTGTGTGTTTGCGTGTTTGCGTGTGTGCGTGTGTGCTGGTGTGCGTGTGTGCGTGTGTGCGTGCGTGCGTGTGTGTGTGAGTGAGCACACACACACACATTCATTCATGAGTACGTCCAGCTCCGATTACAGCTCTGACTGCAGAGAGGATTAGTCATCTAACACATTAGTTGTGATAAAAGGAAAGTTTGATCAGTGGGCAGAGTTGTAGACTACATGTGTGCAGTTTTACACCATGAATTGCCACGGATGTGGTTCGAGGAATAATGGATTTCCCAAATTGCAATCAAGGAATGTGTACAGAAACTATTTCAATAGTTGCTATTTAATGATTTATTTGAAGGGAAATTACAGTCAAAATGCTGGTTTTGGTTTTTCAACTTATCTGTCTGTTGCTTTCAAGCACTTCCAATTATTTCCTAGGATCCTGATGAAGTGTTTTTAGGCCAAAAACAAATCTGTTCCATATTCCATTTGTTCTTCAATACTTGTTTTTTTCCATGTTTTTTTAGCTGTGTGGGAAGGAGTTCAACAGAATGCATAACCTGATGGGCCATATGCACCTACACTCTGACAGTAGGCCCTTTAAGTGCCTCTACTGCCCCAGCAAGTTCACTCTGAAGGGAAACCTCACCCGCCACATGAAAGTCAAACATGGGATCATGGGTAGGGGCCTGGATGCAAGAGGTAATTACTAAAGGCTATGGAGGAATTAATTATATGGTTCCTCCCTTCCTGCATTGAGACTTCCTACAACATTCCTACCCTGAAGCTAAATCAGAATCAGCCAGTCAGTTTGTAACATGAGTCTCTGTCCCTCAGTGTTCAGACGGCGGGGGCGCTTCTGCATGTCGGCACCTCTGGGTATCCTGACCCGCTACAGCCAGGAAGAGCCCTTTGACCTCTCCCAGAAGCCCAGGCTGCCGCGGCCCTGCCTGCGCCTCTCCCAGTCGGACGGGGAGAGCGTCCCAGGGAGCTCCTGTCAAGAGGAGGAGGAGGAGGAGAGCCTGTACAGGAGGAGCCAGTACAGTCCTGAGGTCTACCAGCACCACACTGGGGGACAGGTGTACAGGTCTGAGACAGCTAAACCTGGGGCAGCGGGCGAGGTTTATCAGCCTGTTTCAGAACCAGGTGATGCAGATAAGCAGTTGTACCCGTGTGTGACAGGTAGACAGGTGTATGACTCTGACTCAGAGGTAGGTGACCAGCTGTACCAAACTAACCTAGAATTAGGTGACCAGATGTATGAAACAGAGTCAGAGCAAGGTGAACACCACATAGGTGACAAGCTGTGTTACCCACGGTCAGGTAATACAGGTGAACATATGTACCACTCAGATTCTGAGGTAGGTAACCAGTTTTATCAGCCTGACCCAGACCAGCTGGAGATAGGTGACCAGGTGTACCATTCAGATCCAGGCGAGGAGATGATGGACACACCTGAACCATGTGAAAAAGACTACCACTCGGACCCTGGTGTCTTCACAAAAACCCTAGGGCCTGATGAGGAGGAAGAGGAGGATTTGGTGAGAGCTGGGAGCAGGGTAGAAGAAGAACGGAGAAAGCAGTTTAGACGTTTTCTTAGCAGGGAAGAATACAGACGTGTAAGGAGTCATAATGACAGTAAGAGTTCCTCTTCTACAGAGTAGTGACAAGAGCAGGAATAAATACTACTGTGCTGAAGAGAAGAGGGTTGAGAGCCATTGTAAAATGGTGGGGAGAGAATTGAGTACTAACTAGAATAAGCCACTGGCGTAGCACATACTCCAAAACATGCCAAAATGCTAATGAAATTATCCCTGTAGCATTTAATAATGCTATAAAACCAATCAAAAATAAGTATGGAATTTGTATTACATATTTGAATAATCTAATGTTAGAATTAAACAATCAAGGCCTTTAAACACTTGTTGGACAATAATTGTAAAAATTAAATGCCTTTTATGATGTCTGACGGAGTTTACATAAATCCAGTTAGTTGCATTTTATTAAAAAATGTATAATTGGTTGTTCCTTTACATCTTTCAAGAATCTCTGAGCTGTAAAACAGCAACATTTTCTCACAGCCGCATGGCAAAATGTGTCAAATAGAATGAGATTAGCTATAAAACAGCAACATTTTCTCACAGCCGCACGGCAAAATGTGTAAAATAGAATGAGATTAGATATAAAACAGCAACATTTTCTCACAGCCGCATGGCAAAATGTGTAAAATAGAATGAGATTAGCTCTAAAACAGCAACATTTTCTCACAGCCGCATGGCAAAATGTGTAAAATAGAATGAGATTAGCTCTAAAACAGCAAAATTTTCTCACAGCCGCATGGCAAAATGTGTAAAATAGAATGAGATTAGATATAAAACAGCAACATTTTCTCACAGCCGCATGGCAAAATGTGTAAAATAGAATGAGATTAGCTCTAAAACAGCAACATTTTCTCACAGCCACATGGCAAAATGTGTAAAATAGAATGAGATTAGATATAAAACTGCACATTTTTCTCTTCCTCTGACCTGCGAAACTGCGCTACGCCACTGGAATAAACTGTGAAGCGTATTGTATTTCAGGCTGATAGAACAGACTATACATGTGCATGTCTTAAATAAAAGTTGATATAAAGGTGAAATTGTGCTGTAAATAAAATGCAATTGTTTTGAAAATATATTTTTTCTAAATTGTTACTTTTTAACTAGTACTTGTCAATCTATAATTAATTAGCATGGGATTACAATGTGATAACAGTTATTTCTTTTTTTTAATGCTAGTTTCAAATGATCTTTTACTGGAAGTTTAATAACTCTGTAAATTATGTTGTTTTGTTGTGTAACATAATGAGTGAACAAAAGTAATCTCGTCTAATGAGAATCTTTGAAATTAATAAAAGTGCTGTAATCTGTACAGTCGTGGCCAAACGTTTTGAGAATGACACAAGTATTGGTCTCCACAAAGTTTGCTGCCTCAGTGTTGATGATGGCAATTTGCATATACTCCAGAATGTCATGAAGAGTGATCAGATGAATTGCAATTAATTGCAAAGTCCCTCTTTGCCATGAAAATGAACTTAATCCCCCAAAAACATTTCCACTGCATTTCAGCCCTGCCACAAAAGGACCAGCTGCCATCATGTCAGTGATTGTCTCGTTAACACAGGTGAGAGTGTTGACGAGGACAAGGCTGGAGATCACTCTGTCATGCTGATTGAGTCAGAATAACAGACTGGAAGCTTTAAAAGGAGGGTGGTGCTTGAAATCATTGTTCTTCCTCTGTCAACCATTTTTACGTGCAAGGAAACACGTGCCGCCATCATTGCTTTGCACAAAAAGGGCTTCACAGGCAAGGATATTGCTGCTGGTAAGATTGCACCTAAATCAACCATTTATCGGATCATCAAGAACTTCAAGGAGAGAGGTTCAATTGTTGTGAAGAAGGCGTCAGGGCGCCCAAGAAAGTCCAGCAAGCACCAGGACCGTCCTAAAGTTGATTCAGCTGCGGGATCGGGGCACCACCAGTGCAGAGCTTGCTCAGGAATGGCAGCAGGCAGGTGTGAGTGCATCTGCACGCACAGTGAGGAAAATACTTTTGGAGGATGGCCTGGTGTCAAGAAGGGCAGCAAAGAAGCCACTTCTCTCCAGGAAAAACATCAGGGACAGACTGATATTCTACAAAAGGTACAAGGATTGGACTGCTGAGGACTGGGGTAGAGTCATTTTTTCTGATGAATCCCCTTTCCGATTGTTTGGGCCATCCGGAAAACACCAAGTCCGGAGAAGACAAGGTGAGCGCTACCATCAGTCCTGTGTCATGCCAACAGTAAAGCATCCTGAGACCGTTCATGTGTGGGGTTGCTTCTCAGCCAAGGGAGTGGGCTCACTCACAATTTTGCCTAAGAACACAGCCATGAATAAAGAATGGTAACAACACATCCTCCGAGAGCAACTTCTCCTAACCATCCAAGAACAGTTTGGTGATGACCAATGCCTTTTCCAGCATGATGGAGCACCTTGCCATAAGGCAAAAGTGATAACTAAGTGGCTCGGGGAACAAAACATTGACATTTTGCGTCCATGGCCAGGAAACTCCCCAGACCTTAATCCCATTGAGAACTTGTGGTCGATCCGCAAGAGGTGGGTGGACAAACAAAAACCCACAACGTCTGACAAACTCCAAGCATTGATTATGCAAGAATGGCCTGCCATCAGTCAGGATGTGGGCCAGAAGTTAATTGACAGCATGCCAGGGTGGATTGCAGAGGTCTTGAAGAAGAAGGGTCAACACGGCAAATATTGACTCTTTGCATAAACTGAATGTCATTGTCAATGAAAGCATTTGACACTTGGAATACTTGTAATTATACTTCAGTGTACCATAGTAACTACTGACATAAAGATCTAAGAACACTGAAGCAGCAAACTTTGTGGAGACCAATACTTGTGTCGTTCTCAAAACCTTTGGCCACGACTGTATATAGATTTTTTTGGGGGGAGATTTACACTTAAAACATTGTCACATGGAAATGAGAAGGCTACCACAGCCCACTAAGCACGGACCGACTCAAACGTCTTTAGGACGTCTTTTTTTGTCTGTGTCTGGGCCGGCTGCCTTTTTTTTGTGCGGTCCGAACTGGCCTTGATTTCAGCATCCATAGATGTAGATTTTTGATCTGGACCGGACCAAATCTGAACCAATTATAGATGTCTATGCTTGGTTGAGATTTGATCACGTCCGAACGACCTTGATATGCCTCAAACATAGACATCTATGATTGGTTCAGATTAGGTCCGGTACTGAACCAATCATGCTCTACTGTACTGAACTGTACCATGCTGTGCTGTTCAAACTTGTGAAACATAGTCTGTATGTCTATAATTCGTTCATATTTAGACCGCCATTGATTCGTTTTTACTTGTTTGGGGGCGGAGCTCATTAGAATAATGATTGTTTTTTACATTTACATTTTGGTCATTCAGCCTCTTATCCAGAGCGACTTACAGTCAATGCATTTAACTAAAATACATAAACAACAACATAGCAACATTGTTTCCTTTCTGTAACCATTGCTGAGAATGTTATTGTAATTAAAGTGGTCTGTTAGTTTATTCTGTAAGTTTGATTCCTTAGAAAATCATCTTTGCTAGTTTTGAAGATTTTGAGATAATAAATAGTACATGTTACAATCTTTAGTTGGCTCCTCTTTCCTATATTAAATGGCTAAAAAATATAGTTGTTATACTATGCTTACTTCATTGGTAATGTACACTACCAGTCAAACGTTTAGACACACCTACTCATATATAGGATTTTCTCTATTTTTACTATTTTCTACATTGTAGAATAGTTAAGAAATCAAAACTATGAAATAACACATATGGAATCATGTAGTAACCAAAAAGTGTTAAACAAATAAAAATATATTTTAGATTCTTCAAAGTAGCCACCCTTTGCCTTGCACACTCTTGGCATTCGCTCAACCAGCTTCACCTGGAATGCTTTTCCAACCGTCTTGAAGGAGTTCCCACATATATGCTGAGCACTTGTTGGCTGCTTTCCCGTCCAACTCGCCCCAAACCATCTCAATTGGGTTGAGGTCAGGTGACTGTAGAGGCCAGGTCATCTGATACAGCACTCCAACACTCTCCTTCTTGGTCAAATAGCCCTTACACAGCCTGGAGGTGTTGGGTCATTGTCCTGTTGAAAAGCAAATGATAGTCCCACTAAGCGCAAACCAGATGGGATGGCGTATCGCTGCAGAATGCTGTGGTGGCCATGCTGGTTAAGTGTGCCTTGAATTCTAAATAAATCACAGACAGTGTCACCATCAAAGCACCCCCACATCACACCTCCACACATGCAGAGATTATTGTTCACCTACTCTGCGTCTCACAAAGACACGACGGTTGGAACCAAAACTCTCAAATTTGGACATCAGACCAAAGGACAGATTTCCACCGGTCTAATGTCCATTGCTTGTGTTTCTTGGCCCAAGCAAGTCTCTTCTTCTTATTGGTGTCCTTTAGTAGTGGTTTCTTTGCAGCATTTCGACCAATAAAGCCTGATTCACACAGTCTCCTCTGAACAGTTGATGTTGAGATGTTTCTGTTACTTGAACTCTGTGAAGAATTTATTTGGCCTGCAATTTCTGAGGCTGGTAACTCTAATGAACTTATCCTCTGCAGCAGAGGTAACTCTGGGTCTTCCTTTCCTGTGGAGGTCCTGTGAGAGCCAGTTTCATCATAGCGCTTGATGGTTTTTGTGACTGCACTTGAAGAAACTTTCAAAGTTCTTGACATTTTCCGGATTGACTGACCTTCATGTCTTAAAGTAATGATGGACTGTCGTTTCTCTTTGCTTATTTGAGCTGTTCTCGCCATAATATGGACTTGGTCTTTTACCAAATAGGGCTATCTTCTGTATACCACCCCTACCTTGTCACAACACAAATTATTGTCTCAAACGCATTAAGAAGGAAAGAAATTCCACAAATGAACTTTTAACAAGGCATTCCAGGTGACTACCTCATGGAGCTGGTTGATAAAAGCTGTCATCAAGGCAAAGGGTGGCTACTTTGAAGAATCTCAAATATAAAATGTATTTTGATTTGTTGGAATGAGTAGGTGTGTCCAAACTTTTGACTGGTACTGTATGTGCAGTAGAAAATGTAACCACATTATTAATGACAAAAGAAATACATATTTTCAATGTCTGTTAATGATGTCTTTTCAACTTTCATTCAGAACCGAAAATAAATCTGATTCCATCGTCCGGAAAATATGTATTTTCAACGTCCAGAAAATACATAATTTTGCTTATTGGGAGGGTATGAAGCCTAGTGAGTTGAGTATAGTAGTCTGTCCGTAGTCCTGTCTTGTCAACGCCATCTCTCAGTATGACTCTGCTAAAGCATTGTGTATATGGCTGAATGGCCTGATGATGATGACCTTTGACCTACTGTATACATCCAAATGTGCCTTCTATAGCAACTATAGTATGTCTGATGGTAAGAGAGAAACATGCCTTAACACTAGAACAATGAAAAGTGAATTTTAGGTCTTGCATGGGTGCCAGTCTGTTTCAGCTTTAGCCAATTTACAGTTGTCTTTATTGGCCAGACAATGATGTACCATTGTTGACTGCAGAACCAGCGAGACACCCATACTAGGAGGTATACTTAAGAGACTAATAACAGACGTATAAGAGTGTAAGACTCAGACCTCCTCTTCCCCCAGGGACTCAGCATCATCCACCTGTCATGTTTCCTCCTTTTTAAAACCCCACAATACAGAACCAGAGATGATCACAATGACTTTTTAACGAGTTGCCTTTCTTCTTGGGTGTCCCAGACTCTGTGGGTGTCCCAGACTCTGTGGGTGTCCCAGACTCTGTGGGTTTCCCAGACTCTGTGGGTGTCCCAGACAACCCGCCTCCAGAACCCTCATATGTGATTCAGAATAAAGCATTGTATTGTTGGTTGTAGGACAGGAGGTGTGTGTATTGCACTTGTAGGTTTAATCTAAAGTGTTATTTAGCAATTAAAAAGCAAATTGTCGTCCACTGTGCTATTTGACCTGAAGCCTTCAAGGCCAGCTATTGATCACTGACATGTTGACATGTTGTTTGACATTTGCATCAGCCAACCCACCATTTATGTAATCTCAGGTAAAGTGCTAGACATAACTTTTAAAATAAGAAAACAAAGTAGCAATGCTTCCCTATTCTGTCAAGAGCGACCACCAAATCCCAAGTATGAAACTGCAAACGGCAAGAGGAACTTCTCACATCCTCCTCTTCTTCTCTTCTCTCCTCACCTAAATCTTTCGATCCAAGCCGCTGGCTAAATGACACGGAAAGGAAACACAGAGAAGGGTAGAAGCCTACTAGGCACAGATCTAGGATCAGCTCAACTTCCCCCAATCCAAACCTTAATATATTTTTTTATTTCACCTGTATTTAACCAGGTAGGTCAGTTGAGAACAAGTTCTCATTTACAACTGCGACCTGGCCAAGACAAAGCAAAGCAGTGAGACAGAAACAACAACACAGAGTTACACATGGGAAATAAACAAACGTACAGTCAATAACACAATAGAGAATCTATATACAGAGTGCAAATGTAGTGCAAAATGCAGTAAGGTTAGGAAGGTAGGACAATAAAGTGGCGAAAAAAGTTACAGATTAGAATTAACACTGGAATGATGGAATGTGCAAATGATGATGTGCAAATAGAGATACTGGAGTGCAAAATGAGCGGAAGTAAAAAATAAATATGGGGATGAGGTAGTAGTGTGGGCTATTTACAGAGGGGCTGTATACAGGTGCAGTGATCAATAAGCAGCTTTGACAGCTGATGAAGAAAATTAAGAACTGATTATAGATCAGCAGTTAAGGGCAACATCTACCTCCTCCAGATAGACCACAGAGAGAACACCTCTCAATGAGGTAGTGGTTTCACTCTCACCCAAGTTCTGCTGAAGTGAAACCGTTAGGGGAGTCAGGAATAAGGGTCTCCGGGAAATTAGTCACTCACTCTGATGTGAAAATGTGTCCTGTGGCTAAAGAAATGTTGATGTGGCCGTTAGTGATTGGTCTGAAAAGGTTATGCTTTTACAAATCAGGCAGTATGGTGTTAATCCCATGATGAACCAGGATCAATCACTATAACAAAACTGAATTCATTGAACCCCAACAGCTAGAGCTGCAGGCTGTTACTACAGAGCACCATTTTGTGTCTTTCTACCAAATGTGTTATGATTAGGATGTTATCTGAAATGGTTGATACAACCTCTTCTCTTTTCAAACATAGACTCTTCCTCTTGCTTATTCAATGTAAATTACACAGTTCCTTTCTTCTCCCCTGGCTAGGTCTGTCTGTTCTCATGGGGATGTTACTGTCCTTGCATCTCAGTTTTAACTGTCATTAGAGCCCCAAACTGGGTTGTAGTCCTGCAGGCTCTAAACTTGGTCTTTGTAGTCCTTGTATAGTTTGTTATGTATGAGTGTGTCCTTTTCTTTTGGTCTACACCTTGGAAGTATTGACTCAATGTGTGTCAGTGTGCAGTTAAACATTATGTACTGTATGTATAATCTGCATGGCAGGTAGCCTAGAAGTTAAGCGCACTGGGCCAGTAACTGAAAGGTTGCTGGTTTGAATCCCAGAGCCGACTAGGTGAAAGATCTGTCAATGTGCCCTTGAGCGACACACTTATCCCAAATTGCTCTGGATAAGACCATCTACAATAATGTATTAATTAGTAATCATCATGTATGGCTCAGTTGAACTGTACAGATTCAGCAGTGGTACATTTAGCAGACGAGCTTATCTAGAGCGACTTAAAGTAGTGAGTGCATACTTTTTACAGGACAAATCAGGCTAAATCTACAGTATCTTAGAATGAAAAGGAACCAGTTTTAGGAATGAAAGACAGTTTTGGTAGTGAAAAAGATTACTTCTAGATTCTTTATCTGCACCTCACAGTCACATTTTTAGACTTGGAGTAAAAATTCTAAAATAAATAGTTAAAGATAACCTGGTAGAATATCAAACTGCAAGGATAAATTATATAATGTCTACCTGAATCAATGCATAATGTGTAGAGACGGTGTAGTAGGGCCTTTATGTAAATGTTGTAAGACTAAGCGGGGTGTGTGGCCTCTCTGCCTCTCTTCATTCACTATTGCCAGGAACACACAGCTGGAACTCAAAGCTCTCCCTGTAAAGTTTCACAGAGGCCATAATGTCTGTCTCGGGATGAGGGACAGCGTTCTGTCTGCAGCCCCAGTGTTGCTAAAACGGTTCACTTCCTGTGTGTTCTCTTTGGCACGGTTCTCAGGTAAGGACTTCCTGTTTTGGTGGTCAGTGTACTAAAGGGTGCAGAAATTCTTCCCACTTTTGTTTAATAACAGAGACCCACCAAGGACATGACCTGTCACCTCCCTAGACCTTGGGCCAATAAGTTCCCATAATCACAGTCAAGGAGTGTCCCCTAGTAAACAAATAGATTACACTATGTTTTGAATACAAAAACATTGGCTCAAGGTGAAGGACTATGATTTGACACAAATACATTAGAGGTTACTTCAGTAGCCATATGGTCTTTGGTTAGAAAGGCCTGGCCTATGCATTACCTTTGTATTAGTCAATTAATTTATTTAAATGATTAAGAGAAGATTAAGCCATTAAAGGTAATGCATTATCTCTTACATTTGAGGTAGCATATATTTGAGTGATGGAGTCACGGTGGGATGTATATTTTTTATTATTAGTAACAGTAACTCTTATTGTGTCAGTTGCAGTACAGTTAGGGCAGTATATCCTACACTAGCTGTATGACTGGCACAGTGATTAGTCAAAATAATTATACACTATACAGTGGGCCTGATAAAAAACCAAGGAGAGAATGTGTTTGTCTCCCTCTTCTGTCTGCTCTGGGTTTGTGGAGAGGTGGATAGATAGATAAATAGATAGATAGATAGATAGATAGATAGATAGATAGATAGATAGATAGATAGATAGATAGATAGATAGATAGATAGATAGATAGATAGATAGATAGATAGATAGATAGATAGATAGATAGATAGATAGATAGATAGATAGATAGATAGATAGATAGATAGATAGATAGATAGATCGATCGATCGATCGATCACTGCACCTGTATACAGCCCTTCTGTAAATAGCCCACCCTACTACCTCATCCCCATATTTATTATTTTAGCTCATTTTGCACTCCAGTATCTCTATTCGCACATCATCATTTGCACATCTATCACTCCAGTGTTAATTCTAATTTGTAACTTTTTTCAGGGGAAGCAAAGGAGTCTTGCCAGGGCAGCTGAGATTCGTGAGAGGAGAGCCTGTTGTTTGTTCAGCTCTTCCACATCCACAGTACCTGAACAGGTGACAGAGAGCAGGGTATGACATCAGGGTCGTATTCATTAAGGCAATGTAAAAAAACATGTTTAAAAAATATAATTTCTTATTGTTTCCCTAATGAATAAGACTATGATAACGTCACCACAATCTCCCATTCTAACATTACAATAGTGTTAAAAAAAAGAAGGGGTTTAAACAAATATGGTTTAGAAACGGTGGTTTTATCATAGAGAATAATTGAGGCCTCTAGTGGCCAAAATACCATTTTAGCATGGGCAATTCCATTCAGGGCTTCCGCCATGCCTCAGTCATTTTAAAGTAGTCAAAGTAGTCAACTGGGTTGGATTCTTACGGGCTGTAACCTCAGTGGCGCTGCCCATGCGGTCACATGCGCTATATTAGCACAGATATAAAGAGTAGTCCTCTATCTGTCTCTATGGGTTTTATGGCTCGATGTTGCCTGTTACTGGAAGAACTGAAGGGCCATACATTAAACTGGACTCTGCCGTCTGCACACGACTTTTTGATATGATCAAATAAAGAAAATCATTGATGGGTTTGGTAAAACAGATGGGATGAACCGATGTGATCAGACAGGTCCACATATTACCAATTCTGGGACTATTGACATTGGACATTCTCCATAACAGGCACTTGTGGCCGTACCAATACATAGAAAGGGGTTCATTCTAATGTTATGTTTCTTATTAAACATACCTAATTATAGCATTTTGAAGAAGAAAAACTATTTATTGTATATATTTCAGTATTATATATACTGTTTTTCATGGTGTTACGGTTCGCATTAGACATGAATTTGAGCAAGGCTCTCTCACTCAACATTGTTGCGCCCCTCTGTCATATAATGGTATCGTCCCACGATGGCAGCCTACGCGTTGCAACGTTGTTTAGGAGCTGTCAAAGTTATCCATAAATGTGGAAGTCACAGTGTTATAGGTACATTTAAAGTCTTTCAATCAATAATGTTTTCTATCATTGGTTGATTCACTGTTTGTTCCGAACGATTTGTGTTTTTGCCAGGCGATTAGCTAGCCGGCTAGCTAGCTAGCTAGCTACTGAACCCATGCATTGTTGTGACCTAGCCAAACTAGTTAAATAAGGTGCATGCTTTGTGCATGTTCATTGTCTACTCTGTGTAACTTGTGAACATTCTTGTTTATGTCCTACAGCCAGAAGATGTCTACTTTCCTCAGCATACACAGACACCAAATTATGGGACGCAAGAGAAAAAGATCATCAAAATCTGGGTAAGAAAGCTACCCAAAGACACTCAATGGTAACTCATTGTCCCTACCCATCAAAACAAATGGAAGATGGGCCTCAACCACATCTGCCACACATTAGATGTCAAGTGGACATTACATCAGTTGCATTTTAGTTTTGGGAGACCCAGTGATCTACGAGTGAATATAGTCGTTATTGTGTGCATAAGTATCTCCCTGGAGATGTAACTGTCAAGTTAATTACAATGTCTGTGAGTGTCTTCAACAAATGAACACAGGGGAGCAGTGTTAGCTATTTTTATATGGCAGAACGTTTAAGTCTGACTCTGGTGAAATGTGAAAGTAAAGCTGTATATGAACATGTCATCCTACAGCATTGTTAGCCTCCTTGATGGATAGGACGTATGACCGAAACTTCCCTGTCAGCTCCCTGTCAATATCACGGGTAAGAGCATGTTAGAGTACCGAGAGATTTCACCCTTGTAGCTTGTATGTCGGTCAACCTGTTTCTGCAGTATTAAACTACTTCATTGTCTTATCTGGTACACCAATGACATGTTGGCTAAGATAAATAATATGCCTAATATGATTTATGTTCTGATCAAACTGTAGTCAAAGGGATGAAATAATAATATAATACCATAATATCTCTGTGTATTTTCTTTTTCAGTTTGTTGACAACATATCGTCAAGAGAAGAGGTTGATCAAGCAGAGTACTATCTTTATAAGTAAGCCTAATTTGCATGCCCTGTTATGTTCTTTCTTTGTTAGGGTGTTCACTTCCTGGCCTCAGTTGCAGGCTAAACCTCTGTGTTCTGACCTCTATTTGCTTCTGTGCTGTCTAAGAGCTTCCCTGTCTCCCCTCCTCAGGAGTTTGTTTCTTATGTGATTACAAGAGTAACAAGAATATTGCATTGCAAGCCTATGGGTTAAGCGGTTACTCTTGACTTGGGTTGCAAAGGGTCGGAAATTTAACAGTACATTTCCTGAATTTTGGGACTTCATGGGAAGTTAAGCCCTGGAATTTGGGGAATTTTGCTTAAATTCATCAAAGAAGTTAACCTTTTTTGTGGGATACACATAAGGCAATTCTAGGTCTTGTGGCATATTTTGGTTAAACTATCCCCAATTCAATGGAATTGCAACCCTCTGCATGTACAGCTAATTCTCAAGATCTTGCACACTAATGAGATGCTAATGAGCCCACACTACTACACTGTCTGATTCAAGGACTATATGCTTTCTGGTAAGTTTTGATTACAATACTGGGTGGAGTGAATATATTTTATATGACATACATTTTTTGTTAACTAGTAAAGAGTAGCCTACAGAAAAGTGTGTTTAAATAATTTCTAACTTTTCTGCTAGTTAGTTTTCGCTACCATGTGGGTTTTAGCTTACTTGAGCCTGCTAACTGAGGAGTGTTAATTCACCTGTTTCCATACATGTTTCATTTTAAAACATTTATCTTACAAGGGAGTTGTTTAATCTAACTGCTTAACTATTTATCTGTACATGGAATTGTATTTGTTGTTTTTTTTACTAATTTCTTTCCTAATCTTTACAAGAAAATGCCATGGGCACTATCTGATGTGTTGAGACATTTCACTGCAGCTAATGTACACAGCTGTTCATGTGCAAATACTGTGCCAAATCATATGTGAAGAATGCAACAAAGATGCAGAATCATCTAGCCAAATGCATAAAGTTCCCTCAGCACTCACAACAAGCAACCTCTGACAAAAATCCCTCTACTTCTATTCGAGGTGAAAATGATGAATCAGACACCTTATCGATAGCAACAGCTCATGGTCCTCCTGGAATCAGAAGTTTTTTTGACTCAATGGAGGAACGTAGTCAGAGAAATGCTGATGAATGTCTTGCTCGACCTGTGTATGCAACTGGTTCACCTCTGATGCTCACAGTCAACGTGTATTGGAAGAGATTTCTGAATGTTCTTCGCCCAGCATGCACCCCTCCAACCAGACATGCTTTATCTACTCACTTGCTGGATGCAGAGGTTAACAGAGTTCAAGTGAATGTCAAGCAAGTCATAGAGAAAAGACTGTATTGCAATCATCTCTGATGGGTGGTCAAATGTTCATGGGCAAGGAATAATTAACTACATCATCGCCACCCCTCAACCAGTATTCTACAAGAGCGCAGACACAAGGGACAACAGACACACCGATCTCTACATTGCAGATGAGCTGAAGGCAGTCATCAATGATCTTGGACCACAGAAGGTATTTGCACTGAAGACAGACAATGCTGCAAACTTGAAGGCTGCTTGGTATAAATTGAAGGAGTCCTACCCTCACATCACACCCATTGGCTGTGCTGCTCATGCATTGAATCTGCTCCTCAAGGACATCATGGCACTGAAAACAATGGATACACTCTACAAGAGAGCCAAGGAAATGGTTAATTATGTGAAGGGTCCTTCAAGTTATAGCAGCAATCTACTTCACCAAGCAAAGTGAGAAGAATAAGATCCCCACATTGAAGCTGCCCAGCAACACCCGTTGGGGTGGTGTTGTCACCATGTTTGACAGTCTCCTGGAGGGGAAGGAGTCTCTCCAAGAAATGGCCATATCACAGTCTGCCGATATGGACAGCCCCATCAAGAGGATCCTCCTGGATTATGTATTTTGGGAGAGAGTGGTAAGCAGCCTGAAACTCTTGAAACCTATAGCAGTAGCCATTGCACGGATTCAGGGAGACAATGCCATTCTGTCTGATGTTCAGTCTCTGCTTGCAGATGTAAGAGAAGAAATCCATACTGCCCTGCCCACTTCACTGTTGCTCCAAGCAGAGGAAACTGCAGTTCTGAAATACATCAAAGAGCGTGAAGACTTTTGCCTGAAGCCCATACACGCCACAGCGTACATGTTGGACCCCAAGTATGCTGGCAAGAGCATCCTATCTGGTGCAGAGATCAACAAGGCCTATGGTGTCATCACTACCGTTTCTCGCCACCTTGGCCTGGATGAGGGCAAGGTTCTTGGCAAGGGCTTTGGGATGGAGATGCAATATGGCAGTCGTGCCAACATATCAGCCACCTGGTAGAAGGGACTTTGTGGATCTGAGGCTCTTTCCCCTGTTGCCTCCATCTTCCAAATCCCACCAACATCAGCCGCCTCAGAGCGCAACTGGTCCTTGTTTGGGAACACACACACAAAAGCACGCAACAGGCTGACCAATACAAGGGTTGAAAAATTAGTGGCCATCCAGGCAAATTTGAGGCTTTTTGAGCCTGACAACAAGCCATCCTCAACAAGGTTGGAAAGTGACAGTGAAGATGAGGCCTCAAAGTCTGATGTTCATGAGGTGGACATTGAGGAGGTCCAGGGAGAAGACCTGGAAGCCTGAGAGGAAGACAACCAAAGCTTTAGTTTCTAGACTCATTTTACAGATGTATGTTGAAAGTGTTTTTGGGAGATGTGATGGATCATTGGGGATCATTCAATATTCCCTTTCTTTTGTTGCTCAGTGAAATCATCCCATGTGAAGAGTCAACTCATTTCATTAAAGTTCAATTCGTAACTAAATAATTTTTTATTGGAAGGATTTAATCATTTGCAATTATGTCTACTTATAAGGTTAAAAGGTTTATGTTTCTGTCTCCATATGCTATGGTAAATATATCCAATGCAAAAAACACATCTACATTTAAATGGTATTAATATTAATTTGCGTATATTTCCGTTAATTCCAATATATTTCGGTTAATTCACATATATTCCCGCTTATTCCCGTTAATTCCCATATATTCCTGTTAATTCCCACGGAAAGTTTCCACCTCTGAATATTCCCCAAAATGTGCAACCCTACTCTTGACTTGACCCATGCTGCATAAAGGCATCATAATAATGACATAACAGAAGTCATAAACATTAACGTCTTGTTTTTTTTTTTTATGTCTGAACCTCTCTCCTGTAGATTTCGTCACAGCCCAAACTGTTGGTACCTCAGAGACTGGACTGTCCACAGCTGGGTCAGACAGTGTCTCAGATACGGGGCCAGAGACAAGGCCCTGCACACCCTCAAGAACAAGGTAGGCCTACATTATGCGAAGTAGAGCCATAGTCCAACGGTATTAGATAAAATGTGAATGGTGAAAACAACCTGCGGTTACTAAATGTTCTTGTTGTCTGCTTGTCAATTACAAAACTTAATTTAAGAAAAGTAGATTACTTTTCAACATTGCCTGCTCCAATGCGTTTTCATTACTTAAACACGTAATATTGTAGGGCTTCCCTCATGACCCTTTTCATGACGGTGCTAGCTACCAACTGGAACATAAAGCTACCCAAGAGTGATGGTTGCTGATAATGGGCCTCTGTACGCCTATGTAGATATTCCATTAAAAAATCAGCAGTCTCCAGCTACAATAGACATTTATAACATTAACAAGGCCATTTCTAAGTGACCCCAAACTTTTGAACGGTAGTGTACATTCTAAAGAGTTTGTTAACCTCAATATCAATTTCTGAGGTTAACCATTCTCTGTGTCTTTATTTAGGTGCAATATGGAATGTTCCCAGATGATTTCACGTTCAATCTTCTGATAGATTCCTTCATCAAAGATGAAGACTTCAAAGGTAAAGTGTCTGACTTCTTAAACTCTTATATCTGTCAAACTGTAAAGTTATCCAAGACCCCCTTTGGAAAAACTCAGTTAAACTAAACTAAACCAATGTGCACACATGACATATATAACTTAAAACCTCACGAGGTTGTTGCTCTTCTGCAGGTGCCTGTTCTGTGGTGGAAGAGGTGATGCTTCAGGAGTCTTTTGACCTGCCCACGACACAGATGCTGTCCCTGTATGCACTTAGCAATTACCTCGCAGCCAAACCAGAGCTCAGTGTAAGTACCGTATCATTCACTGCTCTGTACTTTGAGTACCAACATGTCTGGAGAAGTTATCATGCCAAAGAAATGAATGATTGTTGGAAATGTAAGGAGGGCATAACCATATGTGTGTAGAGAAGGTCCGACTGATCCTAGCACGACATCATTCCCATAGAAAAATATGGATATTTACATGTTAGTCATTAAGCAGACACTCTTATCCAGTGACTTACATTAGTGCATTCATCTTAAGATAGCTAGGTGAGACAACAACTTATCACAATTGAAGCAAGTATATTTTCCCTCAACAAAGTATTTATCACCAGTCAGTGCTAGTAGGAAAAGACGAGTGCAAAAGGTATCCATTTAAACTTAGCAGTCACAGTTACTGTGTTTCTGTGGAAGTCAGTCGTTATGTGTTTGACTGTGCAGGTATCAGAGGAGAGGGCTCTGGGAGCATCACTGCTGACATCTGGTCTGAGGCAGGACAACTCTATAGGCCTCAGCGCTCAACTGCTGGGCTGTGCTCTACTGGGTATGTATTCCTCTAGTCAGACCATTCTCCTGGTTCTAAAACAAGCCATAGCTATTCTTAACCATTTGTTGATAGCAGAAGAAGGATTTCTCAGGAATCCCTGTTTTTATCATTTAAATCAACCTCTCCAAACCACAGGGTCTTTGCTCTGGCTGTCGTGTCGTGCTGGTCACATCTCTGATCATTTCTTAATCCTGAACCTCTGTCTCTGTCTCTAGGTAAGGTGGAGATGGCGGCAGGGATCCATGCTGTGTTCAGGGGCATGCCTCTGATGTGGACCCCAGGGTATCTGGGCCGGGCCCTGACCGTCATGGAGAAAGTAGCTGCCGCTCCCGGAGATGGAAAACTATCAAAGGATTCTGTATGTACTCACCAATACCTGTCTCAGTGCTGTACTTCCTGTCTCAGTGCTGTACTTCCTGCTATTACTAAATCACTATCTAACACTGACGAGGTCATTACTAACACATTATACAAATATAATAGTAACTCCTCACTATAGAGTGTTACCATGAATAAATAACACCATAAGCATATGACACCAACCTGGTGGCAGTAGAGAGCTGTTACTTTCCAGGTACAGTGTATGACAGTCTGAGGGTTTATCTCCAGGGCTTAGTGTCGACACTGTCATATCTGTGTTATTTATACCCAGACGCAAGTCAACTCACCCGGGTGCAGCGTTCCGCTAGCCCTGTCCAGTTCAGTAGTTCAACTCTGAGCAGAGTAATGTGATTTATCGGAGTCTGGAGACCAGGGGGAATCTGTGAGAATCTGTGAGGCTTTGGGAACCAAACCAGGTTTGCCAGAAAGCAGGACAGTGTCAGAACTGATGACTGTGTAGATCAGGAAATATTAATTGTGTGTGTCATTGTCTGTGTGTGTTTTGTTTCTTTTTGTGTCCGTCTTTTGTCCTGATGGACTCCTATGAGGGGAAGCTCATTGCTCCAGAGTTATTGTGTCTGTGAGTGAACGCCCGCCTGTCCCTGTTGCAACTGTGTGTTTCCTTACACCTGTGCTGTGTGTGTTTCTCCTAGGTGGATTACCTGGAGGGTCTGTTGCAGGACCTGTCCTCTGCCTCAGACTCCTCCTCTGGAGAGGACGAGTCAGGAGGAGAGGAGGAGGGGAAGAGAGAGGAGGAGGAGGAGAGAGAGGAGGAGGTGGTGGTGGATGAGGACGACCAGGCAGAGAGAGATAAACTACCCCTCTATGTCAGCAGGTTTAAGGTATTGGGCAAAAGGAATATCAATCAAACAAGGAGAGAGCCTGTGTATGGATGGACTGGTTAGGGTTGCAGAGTTCTTGTTTTGATCAGTTGAATAAATTGCTATTAAAGCACTCATATAATCTACAGTTACACTCAGGGCTCGATTCCATTAGATTAGCCGGCAGGTGTTTGGCGTTGGAACCGCCTTAGAGCTGTCAAATCCACAAGCGTCTTCTGGCATAACATTGCCATTGTCTGCACGGAGTCGCATTAGTAGGAATCCCATGCAGCCATGTTTACCAGGCCATGTAATCTAGGCCTTTACCTTGGTTAGGCTGCTAGAAATCCTTATTGTGACAATCACAAGAACAGCTGCTCACTGGAGTTACACCTCTGACACCGGTTAACGCTTGATCTGATAGACTAGGCCTTTTCCATACACCCCATCTCTAACCACTTCCTCTCCTCTGGCCTTGTGTAGGATCTGAGCGGGCAGCTCCAGTCCGGGGGTAAGGTGGACCCTAGTCCCCTGCAGGTGCTGGTCTCCAGCCTGGTCCAGCAGAGCCTGGCCTCAGCAGAGAGCCCTGACATGGAGCAGTACCAGAGGAAGGTGGGGGAGTGGGAGGCCGAGAGGCAGCAGCTCATCAGAAGGGAGAAAGAAATGAGGGAGAGGGCTGTGGAGGAGAGACAGGCCCATCAGGCAGCCAAGGCAGCAGCAAAACAGGGCTGAACAAACAGCTGGGGCTCACTCTACAACGAGGGTGCATCCCCTGCAGTTTATGCCCACCACACAACATCAGGACATATTACTGGTGCCTTTTCATAAACTGTTGGGTCCGTAAAACATCTTCAGTAAAATATTCACAATTATTTAAATAATATAATCTATATGTGAAAAGCTATGAATGAATTATCTGTATGTTGTCTCGTGAAATCAGTTTATTTCATGTAACCTTTTTGTTTGTATAAATGCCATTCACAGTTTAGCAATATACTGTAAACTAGATCAAAACTAGCCATAATGGAAGTTCAATTCAATTACTGTGATCTTCAAATAATCATGATTCTTTACTTGATTCTTTTGTACTCAAATATTAACAAAGCAAAGACTTAGTTTGTTGTAGTTGTTTTCTTGAGATTATGTTGTATTTCCTGTTGTGGACAGCAACATGATGTTATTGGTCGAGCTCCAGTCTAGTGATTGTTAAGCCTGATGGTCACTATGACCTCATGTAAGCAGAAAATAAGGAAAGCGGGGGAAATCCACCCACTCCTTTTCCTCTCGTCTCTCAGAATGAGGTGTTTGTGAGTGTACATGTAGGCTGTGTGTGCGGTACACACTACCGTTCAAAAGTTGGTCATTTTTTTTGTCCATTAAAATAACAATTTGATCAGAAATACAGTGAAGACATTGTTCATGTTGTAAATAACTATTGTAGCTGGAAACGGTGATCCTCAGTTTCTTGGCAATTTCTCGCAAGGAATAGCCTTCATTTCTCAGAACAAGAATAGACTGACGAATCTCAGAAGAAAGTTCTTTGTTTCTGGACATTGTGAGCCTGTAATCGAACCCACAAATGCTGACGCTCCAGATACTCAACTAGTCTAAAGAAGGCCAGTTTTATTGCTTCTTTAATCAGCACAGCAGTTTTCAGCTGTGCTAACATAATTGCAAAAGGGGTTTTCTAATGATCAATTAGCCTTTTAAAATGATCAACTTTGATTAGCTAACACAACTTGCCATTGGAACACAGGAGTGATGGTTGCTGATAATGGGCCTCTGTACGCCTATGTAGATATTCCATTTAAAAAATCAGCCGTTTCCAGCTACAATAGTCATTTACAACATTAACAATGTCTACACTGTATTTCAGATCAATTTGATGTTATTTTAATGGACAGAAAATGTGCTTTTCTTTCAAAAACAAGGACATTTCTAAGTGAGCCCAAACTTTTGAACGGTAATGTATGTGTTTTCTCCCAGGGGAATGAATCCCATGTTATACAGTCGTAGGATCTAGGGTAAACAAAGTTTGTTCTTTACGCAGGCATGAATACAGTTGCATTCCTTAGCCTTATCTGTAGGCCGCAACCACAAAGAAAACCACACTATCACAGATCCAGATCCTAGGTGTATTGCTTGGCCCTGTGTTAGAAGTCAAGAGGTCTTTCTGTGACGTCTGGAAAACGTATTGTGTATCAGTAAAGTATGAATTATGTATTGAGACTTGAGTAAACTGCAACACAAGGCTACTCACATACCACAGGCGAAAACATCTCTGGCTAAGCTATCCCTGTTGTTTTTTCATTTGGTGGAGATAAGTCATCAGTGGGGGGGAAAAGACCCGTTGTGGCTCACATAATGTATTCATACCTCATTATGCTACAACTATTGAACATTCATGGAATGGGCTTGGGAAACTGCCTGGTATGTAGACTAGGATCAATTTACAGCACAAATACTTTTAAGTCACAAACAAGAACCATTGTTCTGTGGAGGCTCCATATTGACTCCCTAAGAGTTGGAATGTCTAGTCAGAAGGACCTCTTTTTGCTAAAAAGAGTTGAATTCTGCCATTTGCAAATTCCCATGGCTCGGATCTGTTTTTATGTTATGAAACATACAGTTACTGTTTGATGGAATGTTGTATGTCATCCCATTGAAACATGTATTCTGATATGACATTGCAAAGATTGATGGCTACTTAGAAACTGTGAGAAAGTCTCTGACTTAAAGGTCCAATGTGGCCGTTTTTATCTCAGTATCAAATCATTTCTGGGTAACAATTAACTACCTTACTGTGATTATTTTCAATTAAAAAGAAGAAAAAGAATTTAGCTAGGACTTTCTGGGATTGGTCTGAGTGGAAACTGGCTCTCATGAGGACCGCCACAGGAAAGGAAGACCCAGAGTAACCTCTGCTGCAGAGGATAAGTTCATTAGAGTTACCAGCCTCAAAAACTGCAGGCCAAATAAATGCTTCACAGAGTTCAAGTAACAGAAACATCTCAACATCTACTGTTCAGAAGAGACTGTGAATCAAACCACTACTAAAGGACAAGAATAAGAAGAAGAGATTTGCTTGGGCCAAGAAACACCAGCAATGGACATTGGACTGGTTTGGTTCCAACCGCTGTGTCTTTGTGAGATGCAGAGTAGGTGAACGGATGATCTCCGCATGTGTGGATCACACCGTGAAGCATGGAGGAGGAGGTGTGATGGTGTGGGGGTGCTTTGCTGGTGGCACTGTCTGTGATTTATTTAGAATTCAAGGCACACTTAACCAGCATGACTACCACAGCATTCTGCAGCTATACGCCTCCCATCTGGTTTGTGCTTAGTGGGACTATCATTTGTTTTTCTATTTGACCAAGAAAGAGAGTGATGGAGTGCTGCATCAGATGACCTGGCCTCCACAATCACCCGACCTCATCCCATTTGAGATGGTTTGGGATGAATTGGACCACAGAGTGAAGGAAAAGCAGCCAACAAGTGCTCAGCATATGTTAGAACTCCTTCAAGACTGTTGGAAAAGCATTCCAGGTGAAGCTGGTTGAGAGAAGGCCAAGCGTTTGCAAAGCTGTCATCAAGGCAAAGGGTGGCTACTTTGAAGAATCTCAAATATAAAATATATTTTGATTTGTTTAACACTTTTTTGGTTACTACGTGATTCCATATGTGTTATTTCATAGTTTTGATGTCTTCACTATTATTGGTAGTGTATATAAAACACAGGAAAATCACATTTATGACTGCACTGGGCCTTTAAGAAGAGCGTTCCGTCACCCCTGTAGAAAACTCAATGTTCTCCAAAACGACCGTTGTGTCCTTATAAATGCTTGATCAACAAATACCCATGTTATTCTATTCCTCCCTGTGCTGCTTCTTTTCTGGGATTACAAATTTAAGCTTCGGGAAGTCCTCTCCCTCTGTCTCTCTCTGGATTTATAGATGTGATATACAGATGTAATGGGAAGGGAACATTTTCTGCAGCTGGTGACATGACGACTTTTCCCAGTGTGTTTCTGTGTGCTGAGTCTAAGTTCTTTAAAACAGTAAAGGATAGGATGCTGCCAGAGTGTGCTTTAGTTGGCTCAGCAACTCACAGCACTGGTGTCTCTGGAGACTGGCTTTAGAAATCTTCAGTAATTCATCAAAGAAAATGCTGCATATTTAACATTTTAAAGCCCGCTAAGAGATTAATGAAATAAAATAAGATCAAACTGATTCGCCATGAGGGTTTATTGCAGTGAGTTCTTACAGAATATTGCACTCAGTAGTACACACATAAACTCTGCATTTAGAAATGGAATAAATCTCTAATTTCTCTCGTCATCCCCCTATTTTAGACTAGGGAAAGAAGGAGGTGTGAGTGCAATGCTCAGTCACAATTGAGGGCATTTTAGAGAGAAGCACTGTCCGGGACAAGATTCTGCCTGTGAGGAGTTCTCTTCCTGAGAGCCCAGCCTCTCTGAACATGGAGAGAACACTGAGACAATGTTCTGATGATGATGGACTTGTCCTGTGTGGGTTAAGTAGGACCTGGCAGAAGTTCCTTTAGCCTCCAGACATGACTTGAACATAACACATACCTGTGAAGTCCATTTAAATCAAACAGAATAGCCTACTGCTGCTAAACCTGTATAGTTACTGGATACACAAACAATCCTGTGAAGGTTGTGTAGAGAGAGCTTTGCTGCAGATACTGTCTGAGTGACCCGACAGTAAGTATGAGTTACTCGGTAGCCCCCGCTGCCCTCAGACTCTCTGGGGAATGACATTTAACATGACACAGCGATCCTACTGCCCTCCTGATGTGGTAGTGACGTACTTCTGGTCTTGGCAACCTCGTAGGAGTGAAATAGCTGTCACCAGATCCCACTGTGCAACATTTGGAGTCAGGTGGGCCTACAGTAGCATTATGTGAACAAATGAACCTTTCTACAATGAAGGAAGTACAGTGCAATCACAGCACTCAACCTGACAAATAAAACCATAAAACCATAAAATAATAATTAAATGTATTATTGACAAATTGGACATACGAACTGTGAGATATGTGGTTAAAAATGAAGGAAGTAATAGCTGAGTGTAGTGAAGAGACTATATTGAAAAGGCATACTTACTTAACGTGTTTAATGGGTCTATTAAACTAGAGGATTCATATGTTATGCCACTGAGAGGAAATGGTTTCATGTTATGTTTGACAACATACATGCATTTTGCGTCTTTTCAACCTAACAATAATATTATGACTCATGGTACAGGCAACGGCCTGACTGGATTACTCAGCAGTATAATTTGGAGGACCATGTATATACACTGTACCCAGTGCACAAATGTTTATTCACAATATGAAACCCCAACAATTAGATCTCACAGTATTGTCCATTTTAAAATAAAACATCTTTAACAAAGCACTTTACAGACAAATTAATATGCATCCTCAGGTTAATACCATAAGCACCTATTTCCACCGTGTTCCAGTGAGTGGTCTGGAACATCTAAACTAGTTAAGGTGAGACATAAATGTTCCGGAAGGCTGTCCTAAGGCACTATCCATGTTAATAATTACTAACGTGCTAACGTCTGATGGACTTGTTTACATGTTTAATGATCCTTAGAAGGGGCACTCAGTCCGCAGATTATAAACTAAGAGGCAGAATCCTAGCTTCAAATCCAATCAAATCAAATGGTGTTTGTCACATACGCCGGATACAACAGGTGTAGACCTTACCGCGAAATGCTTACTTACGAGCCCTTAACCAAATAATGAGGCTAAATACAAGGGGTACCGTTACCGAGTCAATGTGCGGGGGTACGGGTTAGTAGAGGTAATTGAGATAATATGTCCATGTAGGTAGGGGTAAAGTGACTATGCATATATAATAAACGGAGAGTGGCAGCAGCATATGTGAAGAGGGCAAAGGAATCTGAATGTGTGTGTGTGTTTTGTGTGTGTGTGTTCGTATGTGTGTGTGTTGGAGTGTCAGTTTAGTATGTGTGTGTGTTGGAGTGTCAGTTTAGTATGTGTGTGTGTTGGAGTGTCAGTTTAGTATGTGTGTGTGTTGGAGTGTCAGTTTAGTACGTGTGTGTGAATGGTTAGAGTTCAGTAAAGTGTACATCGAGCCTGTGCAAGAGAGTCTGTGCAAAATATTTCAATGTAAATAGCCCAGGTAGCCATTTGATTAGCTGTTCAGCAGTCTTATGGCTTGGAGGTAGAAGCTGTTAAGGAGCCTTTTGGTCCTAGACTTGGCGCTCCGGTACCGCTTGCCATGCCGTAGCAGAGAGAACAGTCTATGACTGGGGTGGCTGGAGTCTATGACAATTTTTAGGGCCTTACACTAACACTGCCTGATATAGAGGTCTTGGATGGCACTACCCTCTGTAGCACCTTGCTGTCAGATGCCGAGCAGTTGTCATACCAGGCAGTGATGCAACCAGTCAGGATGCTCTCAATGGTGCAGCTGTAGAACCTTTTGAGGATCTGAGGACCCATGCCAAATCTTTTCAGTCTCCTGAGGGGAAATCGGCGTTGTCGTGCCCTCTTCATAACTGTCTTGCTGTGTTTGGACCATGATAGGTCCTTAGTGATGGGGACACCAAGGAACTTGAAATTTCGACCCGCTCCACTGCAGCCCCGTCGATGTGAATGGGGGCGTGCTCAGTCCTCCTTTTCCTGTAGTAATAAGCCAGTTGAGAACAAGTTCTCATTTACAACTGCGACCTGGCCAAGACAAAGCAAAGCAGTGTCACAAAAACAACAACACAGAGTAGTCCACAATCAGCTCCTTTGTCTTGCAAACGTTGAGGGAGAGTGTAGTGATCCCCATGTGACACTGAATAACTCAAGGTAGAATTTAGACCCAGGTGAATAGCGAAATGGCTGCAACATCCCTTCAATAAAAGGAACTTGACGTGCAGAGCTCTGGACGAGGCATTATTATACCACTATCATGGAAGGAGATTGTATGTGACAGACGTGTGGATGTAACCTATAGGTTCGCAAAGGTAAACAGTCTGGTGGGTGGGATAACAGAGGCCTTTGCTTTCTCATTGGCATAATCTATCATACTCCCATTGGTGCCAACCCAAACAGTTTACTTCTCATTCTCTGTGTCCAGCTTTGTTATGTTGCGTGAGCCATCGCACAAAACCTTCTACGGATGTTATCTACAAGTTTACCAAACTGTAGAACAGACATACACAAAGCCTTCCTAAACTAGGGTTGAAAACAAAGCTGCTGTAGAGAGTGGAACCCAGGACAACACCCTCCATCTCATCTCTATGTCTGTCTGTCTGGAGTTCGTGCTGTGTAGACAAAGATGGCTGGGGATTTCCATAGACTGATTATACATCAATACACTGAACCAAGCCATCAATACATCAATACACTGAACCAAGCCATCAATACATCAATACACTGAACCAAGCCATCAATACATCATTACACTGAACCAAGCCACATGCCTTTCCTTTATAAACTTACCTACTGTACCTTCACATAATAACCCTGAGGCATTTGTGTGGCACAGTGCAGTCTGTTGCCTAACACCATACCATTTTTAACCCTTAGACATGGCTTTTATGCTCACTTAAAAGGTATGTGTACTCCATAGTCCTAGAGAACACTCTGAGCTATGCTGAAGCCCTGGTGATGTACACAGTGTTGTGAAGGATGTATGTCACCCTGAGCTATGCTGAAGCCCTGGTGGTGTACACAGTGTTGTGAAGGATGTATGTCACCCTGAGCTATGCTGAAGCCCTGGTGGTGTACACAGCGCATGCCACATAATTTTTCCCACTCTAACTGTCCTTAAAGTCAAGGTCAAGTCAATGTAAACTGTCCTTGGGGAATAATTATCTGAGAATACATTGGGCCTGTTGCTCTGTAATTTCTTAGCCCTGCTTGTAACCGTCACCAATCAAACAATACAGTAGGCTTAATAAAGTTAGACATTTCCATACTGGAGGTTATCTGACTTTTGCCAAACAAATCCTGGAAAAGTACATGAATGAGAAGACTAACCCTTTTCAAATCTTCTTACAGTAACTTACAGTACATGAATGAGAAGACTAACCCTTTTCAAATCTTCTTACAGTAACGTACAGTACATGAATGAGAAGACTAACCCTTTTCAAATCTTCTTACAGTAACTTAGAGTACATGAATGAGAAGACTAACCCTTTTCAAATCTTCTTACAGTAACTTACAGTACATGAATGAGAAGACTAACCCTTTTCAAATCTTCTTACAGTAACTTACTGTTGCTCTATAATCTCTTATATTTTTCTCATCATTAAATAATACTTGACTATATCATTATGTAACTGTCTGTCTGTCTGTCTGTCTGTCTGTCTGTCTGTCTGTCTGTCTGTCTGTCTGTCTGTCTGTCTGTCTGTCTGTCTGTCTGTCTGTCTGTCTGTCTGTCTGTCTGTCTGTCTGTCTGTCTGTCTGTCTGTCTCTATACAGTGCATTCGGAAAGTATTCAGACCCCTTGACTTTTTCCACATTTTGTTACGTTACAGCCTTATTCTAAAATTGATTAAATAAATATTTTTCCTCTGCACACAATACCCCATAATGACAAAGTGAAAACTGTTTTTAGAAGTCTTTGCAAATTTATAAAAAATAAAAATAACCTTTTGCTATGAGACTCGAAATTGAGCTCAGGTGCATCCTTGATTGTAGAAACATGGTAAATTCAATTGATTAGACATTATTTGGAAAGGCGCACATCTGTCTATATCAGGTCCCATTGTTGACAGTGCATGTCAGAGCAAAAACCAAGCCACGGTCAAAGCAATTGTCCGTAGAGCTCTGAAACAGGATTGTGTTGAAGCACAGATCTGGGGAAGGGTACCAGAACATGTCTGCAGTATTGAAGGTTCCCAAGAACACAGTGGCCTCCATCATTCTTAAATGGAAGAAGTTTGGAATCACCAAGACTACCTAGAGTTTGTTTTATACTGACATTGTTTATCATAGAGTAAAATCCCTATGGGCAAAATGTATGGGATTGAGGGGTGAAAGAAAGCTACCATTGCTTCACTGCTATCACACATTTTCTAACTTTAGGGACATAGACCTTCAAGAAAATCACTGAGACATTGTCGGCCCAAGTGAGCCCGACCGACCCCCCTAGCTCAATCCACTGTGTACGTACAATATATTGTTTAATTCTGACTTTCTTTGGGAAAAACATTGTCAGAAGTCTGGTTCGCCTCCATTCAGAGACTATTATGCCCCTTTCTATAGGAAGGATTCACTCCTTGAGTCTGGCGGCTTAGTACACTCTGTCATCTTGACAACTGCAAACTACCAAGCTTCTTATTTGTTTCTGACTATTCTGTAACCTAAAGTCTGAAATGTAGGCAAGTTACGTGCTGGATTAAGGTTATTAATCAGTGTTTGACTTGGGCAGGAGCTCACCGGAGCTGAGTACCAGCACCTCAAATGTTCTACTGCTTGAACTCCTTATACAATATTAGCTCAAAAGTATTGTGGAGTTCCTGCACCTACATATAAATAGTACCTGCACCCAAAATGAGGACCGTAACCTATTTCAGTCCAAGTCAAGCACTGCTATTAATAATAAATAAAATAAACATTTAAATAAGATTGTTTAACTGATTTAAATGATTTGATCTGGACAAACGATCCACCTACCACTATTGTCATTATGAATGGTAGGATAGACAGTTAGCCTATTAGACTATATTGACCTGTAGTATAGTTAGCAAGTGGGAAAGCATAGTGCATAAGGGAAGGCGCATGCAAGCAGATGAGGAAATGTGGCTAGGATGGAAGAAGTTATGTAGAAAAACCTAACAAACCTACTACCCTCCCCTGTGCCCCCCCCCCCCCCCCAAATACACAGCCCTCCCCAAAGCAAAAAAAAAAGTTAAGACAACCCTCATCTAGTTTAATTTTAGATCTGTCCCTTACAGATACTTTGACAGAATCAACTGAAACAACAGTTTTAAAGGCGTTCTAACTTGTGTTGTGAGTAGATCGGTTCAGCTCACATTTAGCATGAATATTCCAATCATGTTTGATAAGTTTAATTTATAAGGATAATGGGCCTAAAGCATCTACATTATTATGTACTTGTAAAAAATGAAGGATAGCTTATAATGTGAATTAAGTATTATTATTTTAAAAAATGTGGACATACTAAAATGAGTAATAATACTGTGACCGGGAGGACCATGGTCCCGACTATACCTTCCATCATGTTTATTTTCGGGGTGGTGGGAAATGTGATCGCCATCGTGGTGCTCTGCAAGTCCAGGAAAGAGCAGAAGGAGACCACGTTCTACACGCTGGTTTGCGGTCTGGCGGTTACGGACCTTTTGGGGACCCTCCTGGCCAGTCCAGTCACCATCGCCACTTATGTGAAAGGATCTTGGCCAGGCGGGGACCCACTCTGCCAGTATTTCGGATTTATCCTCCTATTCTTCTCTTTAGCGGGGCTCAGCATCATATGTGCCATGTCAGTGGAGAGATACTTGGCGATAAATCATGCGTATTTCTACAACGACTATGTGGATCAGAGACTGGCGGGGTTGACACTTCTGGCTATCTACACTTCCAACGCGCTTTTCTGCGCTCTGCCTAGCGTGGGTCTGGGACAAGTCAAAAAGCAGTACCCACAAACCTGGTGCTTCATAGAGTGGCGGAGCAACGTGAGTACTGATGCCGCCTTTTCTTACATGTACGCGGGGTTCAGTTCGATTCTAATTCTTTCCACGGTGATCTGTAACGTTCTGGTGTGCGGGGCTT
Organism: Thymallus thymallus; assembly: GCA_023634145.1. Taxonomy (NCBI): domain Eukaryota; kingdom Metazoa; phylum Chordata; class Actinopteri; order Salmoniformes; family Salmonidae; genus Thymallus; species Thymallus thymallus. The sequence goes on along the minus strand of CM042401.1, from coordinate 2,461,083 downwards.
TGATCCGGATGCACCGGCAGTTCGTTCGTAGGATGTCGTTGGGGACAGACCCAGGGCGAAACACAGACCCAAGAAGGAGACGCAACTTCGGGCATCTGGCCGGCGCGGAGATCCAGATGGTGATTGTACTCATCTGCACCTCAGCGGTGGTGCTCATATGCTCCATTCCACTAGTTGTAAGTTTCACTTCTCACTATGTGAACCATTTTACTCCCTTTCCTTTTGGCACAAAGACTATTTTAATTTACGCACACGATTCACATGTACACACGATTTTACATTTTACGCACAATACGCACAATGCATGTAAAAATAGTTAGTTGTTTCCTCCATGAGTTGTTAATAGTCCCAACATGATATTACAACAGTTTACTCATAGCTTATGCGCATAGTAGTGTAGGCCTATATTGCATATTCCGCTTTGTATAAGGATCACGAGTCTCCATAAGGACAGGTATGCGTTCAGACAACTAGATCTTTAAAATGGTTAGCCATGATTTGTTGAGCAATTTGGCAATACATCATGCGCACGCACACACGCACACACACTTAAATTAGATTCAATTACATTTATCTTGCAGGTGTCAGCAACCTGTATAAAACATACATGTCAATTCAATTCAGCTGGGCAAAATACAGTTATTCAATTCCATTAGTTATCTCTCCCTTGCAGGTGCAGGTGTTTCTGAACCAACTGTATAAGACTCCGGTGGAGCTGAGACTGGAAAAGAACCCAGATCTGCGTGCGATCCGCTTCGCTTCCTTCAATCCCATCCTGGACCCCTGGATCTACATCCTCCTCCGCAAGGCCATACTCCTCAAGCTCATTGAGCAGATCAAGTGTCTGTTCTGTAAGATAGGAGCACAGAGGCAGCAGAGACAGAACTGCCAGTGCATGGATGCACACCAGCTCCCCTCAATCATCTCCTCTCGAGAGTCACCCTCACTGGTGTCCCGCGAGCTGAGGGAAGTTTCAAGCACCTCTCAGACCCTTCTCTACTTGCCCGAAGGAAGTGAGACATACACAGGAAGCTGTCATCACACAGGAGAGCAGTTTGGGTTCCGCACTTCCTCTGTCCAAGACCCCCAAAGTTCTTATTCATCAGGGCAGAGCAATACAGAAGACGGTAGCAGAGAGGCGACAAATCTAACCATTGACCTCTCTGGTGTGGCAGGAAAGACCACTCAGTCGTGTGTGAAAGACCAGGCTCTTCATGTGTCGCTAAGCAACGAGACAGTACAGGAGAAACGCATATAAGTCTTGTTTATTTGGATTCCCATAAGCAGTTATTTTCTCAACAGCTACTCCAGTACTCCTCAGTCCTCATATTATTGTGAGGTTTCTGTGAGTCAGGTTTCTGCCTTCAGACTGCCCAAGATGCCTTCTCTGAGGCAGACAGCTTCTGCTCTCCTAAGGCACTTATATGGTTGTTGGAAGTGTTAGTGACAGCAGAACTAGACTGGCACCCAGGCTGACTCAGAACTAGACTGGCACCCAGGCTGACTCAGAACTAGACTGGCACCCAGGCTGACTCAGAACTAGACTGGCACCCAGGCTGACTCAGAACTAGACTGGCACCCAGGCTGACTCAGAACTATACTGGCACCCAGGCTGACTCAGAACTAGACTGGCACCCAGGCTGACTCAGAACTAGACTGGCACCCAGGCTGACTCAGAACTAGACTGGCACCCAGGCTGACTCAGAACTAGACTGGCACCCAGGCTGACTCAGAAATAGACTGGCACCCAGGCTGACTCAGAAATAGACAGGCACCCAGGCTGACTCAGAACTAGACTGGCACCCAGGCTGACTCAGAACTATACTGGCACCCAGGCTGACTCAGAACTATACTGGCACCCAGGCTGACTCATTTCACATTCTCTCAAGACTAGGTATGGCACATTTAAACAACGTTAAGAAGCTTTTGGGAAGCCAGGCAGAGGGTGGTAGAAGAAAAACCAAGAGATACACAACTGGGAGAGAGAGAGGATGTCTGCTCTGCTTTCATGTCAAGCTACCTTGACCATAAATATCAATGTTTGTTTATTTTCCAGTCTTCTTGCACAGGTCAGAGAGCAAGGCTGTCTCATGGCCTAATCACTAGCTTCTTTCAATCATTGAGTAAACTTTGTATTTAGAGCCCAGGTCGCAAGTAAGCTAACATTATTGCGATGTACAGAAGCGTTATTATGATTAATTGAAAGGAATGAAGCATGGGGCCTGAAATAATGTGTCATGACAACACCAAGGAAAAAGCAGTTCTCACGAACACCTTTGTCTGTAGAAGCTTTGCTGTTCAGAGAAATACACTTAATCTGACTGTTAGCATCACATAATAGCTTTAGAGAAGTTATAGTGCGGTAATATGTGTCTAATAAACATTATCCATGTGTTTGTCCTTCAGGTGAGAAGTATGACACACTGCAAATTAGAATGCCTTTGTCATGGAAGGAGTTGTGCCAACATTGAATGAGTTGTGCCAACATGGAAGGAGTTGTGCCAACATGGAAGGGGTTGTGCCAACATGGAAGGAGTTGTGCCAACATGGAATGAGTTGTGCCAACATGGAATGAGTTGTGCCAACATTGAATGAGTTGTGCTAACATGGAATGAGTTGTGCCAACATGGAAGGAGTTGTGCCAACATGTAATGAGTTGTGCCAACATGCAGGATAGTTAGCCAAACTCTGTATATGTATTTATATAACTGGTGCAGTTTTTAAAGTTGATCAGATTATCAGTTTTGTCATAATGTTGTGACCCTGTGCAATACGTTCTGAAAAGGAATAAAATGGATGAACAGTTATTGAGACCCACATTCTGGCTTCAAAGATAAGTGCATGACTACATTTCCTTTGGACCACCGATGAGACTGAATGTGTGTATGGGCTAAACAACACGGACATAGGTCAGTGTCTCAGGCTGTGTGTGTGTGTGTGTGTGTGTGTGTGTGTGTGTGTGTATGTGTGTGTGTGTGTGTGTGTGTGTGTGTGTGTGTGTGTGTGTGTGTGTGTGTGTGTGTGTGTGTGTGTGTGTGTGTGTGTGTGTGTGTTTGTGTTATTAAACTACATGTCATCTAAGAACAAGCGGAAATCATTTATGTAAGCAGGAGGGTTTTCACACTCAGATTTGTGACAGAATTCAGAGGTAATATTATGACACCTAGAAGCACACAGATGCTACTGAAAGGTACAGGCCACTATTTTACAAGTTTACACAAGTATAATTGGTTAAACAATCCCTAACGAACTTGGGTCCAAGGCTGTTAACGATACGTTCAGGTTCAAACACTCAAAATAATCCCAGATCTTCTTTTTGGTAACAGTACGTGCGCACACACACACACACACAACTTCAGGCATGCATGGGCACACACATGATAAAGTAGACTTCCAAGGAAATAAACTAGCTGAGCCAGCTTCATAAAGCTATGATAAATCAACAAGCATACATGGCTCCTATTTGATGTTATTAAGATTGAACAAGCAATGTAGTGGCTAAAGCAAATATGCAGAGAATGGGATATCAACACAGAGTGTGAGAGAAACCAACATCAACATGAGAAACCTGAACAGGGTGCTGGAGAAAGCAGATAAACTGTGAAACTGTAATTGATCAAAACACGGAGCATGGAGTTCTTCCAAAGAGATTATGGGCTTGTTCACTGCACTAATTGTCTTGCATTTGACCCATGTCTGATTGCACTTTTACCAAACCTGTTTATGCCTCTTCCTTTCATAAGATAAAGAGCCCCATGACACTTAATGGACAAAAATATAATTGCCATTTACTGTCAGTAACGTCCCATAAAATGCAGTTCTATGATGTGCATCACATTACAGTAACACATAGAAACGTGAAACTGCTTTAGAGATTATAAGCCTTTAGTGATGTGCATAATGCCACTTTCACAGGTGGCAGGTAGAAAAAACTAAGATAAACGAAGACAAGGCAATGGTTAAAACCTTGTCAATAATTCACATTTTTCTGAGGCTATAATGGTATTGTTGATTGTAGCCACATGAATTCTGTAAATAGTGAATATTTCACTAATTGAGGCCCTCGTTCAGTGCTGTAGCCACGGCCATACAGTGTTAGCAGACCAGGGAAGGAGAAGACAATCTGAGCAGCTGCAGTCTAGGAATGGGTCAACCTTCAGACTCTGTTATGACTCCGAATACAAGTTTAATTAATGGGGTTTTGAACAATATTAAACTCAGCCCTTCGATTCTCATTGTCATGTAAAATACCAAAGTAAATTGAAAAGTCTTAACAGCTCAAGATGATCTGCATAGAATCTGAACATTAAGCAGATCATATATGATTAAAACAACAATGTGTTAAATATTTGGCTTTAGCAAGATGCACACAGCTCCATACAAGAGAACATTATTCAGCAATAGAAATGCACCCAAGAGGAGAGACTGAACCTAGTTCCCATTGGATGGACACACATTGAGGCCAACAGTCAGAATAAACTCATTAGACATGGCACTTACTCTTCAATGCCATTTGTTTTGGAGTCGTCTTACATTATGGTAAACACCTTACATTGTTAACCCAAGAAACCAAAAGGCCTGGTGATATAAGCAGAATAGAGAGAGAGAGTGGGAGAGTAACACAGACAGGGTAGAAATCTGCTGATGAAAGCCATGAATTCCTTTCATCAGAATTCCTGTTCCTCCACATTACATCATTCGTCTAGGTTTTTAATGTATTTATTTATTTGATTAATTATTACTTTGTTACAAGGTCAATGGAGTTGAAAGGGGAACAGGTTAAGTTCTTACAAATCCATTATAATTCACAATTTTACTACTTAGGTGTCAGACCTCTTCAACCGAAATATCATAAAGAAATAAATAATGTTAATATTACAGTTAATAGAATACACAGCACTTATTACTATATAACTAATAACTAATAACGGACATCCACTTCCCCGTCCCAAAATTATGGAAGTACAGTGGTTTCATACTGGTGTCATTATTACAGAGTATACCTTTTTTGTTGAAGAAAGTTTTTCAGTTTGCCTGTAGTTGAAGACAAAGTGTAAAAGAAAATATATTGCACACATACTTATGCACCACAGCGAGGGAAGAGGAGGGAGTTAGGCTGTATTAGACCTCCAGAAAATTACATAATTAGAGTCCTGTGACTAAAATACTGGAAACACAAAAGCATTTCCCAGCTTCAAGCTAGTGTACCATCCAAATCCAGGCTCCAGCGAATTACGCTCTCAGACGTTTACAAGAGCCTAGATACTCTGGGATGCTGCTGTACTCAGTGATCACATTTTTTATTAAATCTTGGGGCAGTGAGCTGGACCATCTTTAACATATAGTACCCATGTTGATGGTGGCGTTCCTGACTACATTTCAGACACCTACCAGATCTCACATTATATGTTAAACACCTAAATAGGTGTTTAACATATCAACTAACCACATTATATGAAATAGCAACCTGCCTGACTGCTGCCAGTCGATGACAAAGTCTGCTATGTAGTCAGGCAGGAATGCCACCGATATCTTAGTGCCTATATACATTTCCTCATCCTCTATGTGGGATGCCCTGAATCCCATACCAAACCTTGGCCATGCCGAGTGCAAGCCAACACTGACCCCAGTCTTCCCAAACGTGCGTTTGCTCTGTTTTTATTTCAAATCTAATCAAATCTTATTGGTCACACACACATTAGCAGATGTTATTGCGAGAGTAGCAAAATGCTTGTGCTTCTAGCTCCGACAGTGCAGTACTATCTAACAATAATGTCTAACAGTTTCACAACATATAACACACATAAATCAAAGTAAAAAAGGATTGAGAATATATACATATGCCAGGGCGGCATTGGACTAAGATCCAGTGGAATAGTAAACTAGATTGGTGATGCAGTATGTATTGCGGTGCTCCAGAAGACCAATAACTGTTCTACAGATGTGAAACTGTATTTGTTTTGGGAATCATATTCAAAATGTCTTCCCTCCCATCAGGTCTGTAATTGAATGAGTGGACCATCAACTAGATTAAGCCGTGGGCCGATTGTTTTCTTGAGCGGATGTTCAGGGGGTCGAAACATAATTACAAATAATTAGTAGACTGCAAATTGACTGCAAGAAGCCCAAACAGATATAATGTTTGACTAAAACATCATTTCAAACCTTGCTTACGTCTTTCTATTATGTGTGGGAACAGATTTCCTAAATTATAATAACGTGGAGCTGATTTCCTGGTGTTTTTGGTCCAATAGTCTTTAACGTTTTGTTTTAAATAAAAACCACACACGGGCCAAATTCAGTCCGACAGTTGGGGAACCCTGGTTTAAGAGTTACTTACCAATAGGCAAAACAGCACATTTCAGATATTATTTTTCAAATATGAGAACAGGGAATTTTAGTATGTACAAATCTAGTGTGTGTTTATGTATGAACTATATATGCTGTTTGTGAACTTGGTACAGTAAAGTAGCAAAATGCAAATGTACTGAATTAATGTGAAATCATTCTTTATTAATTTGGATACAGCTCTGACATCTCTGTCTTAGCCTGAAGCCGGCTGTGATACCTTCCCACTGTTTGGGTCAACGGTTCTAATTGTCTTAGCCTGAAGCCGGCTGTGATACCTTCCCACTGTTTGGGCCAACGGTTATAATTGTCTTAGCCTGAAGCCGGCTGTGATACCTTCCCACTGTTTGGGCCAACGGTTCTAATTGTCTTAGCCTGAAGCCGGCTGTGATACCTTCCCACTGTTTGGGCCAACGGTTCTAATTGTCTTAGCCTGAAGCCGGCTGTGATACCTTCCCACTGTTTGGGCCAACGGTTCTAATTGTCTTAGCCTGAAGCCGGCTGTGATACCTTCCCACTGTTTGGGCCAACGGTTCTAATTGTCTTAGCCTGAAGCCGGCTGTGATACCTTCCCACTGTTTGGGCCAACGGTTCTAATTGTCTTAGCCTGAAGCCGGCTGTGATCCCTTCCCACTGTTTGGGCAAGCGGTTCTAATTGTTAGTGGCATGGATCAAAACAAATGTTAGCGCTTTACCAGAGGTTGGGAACGGATGACAAGTGCGCTTACTCACACACACACTATATCCAATGTCGCCTCTAAGTGGTTTTGCGAGGAGCAGGGCTGTGCAAATACGTCAAGATCTAAGAGACTGCAGATGTGGGGTGAAGTCCTCCAATGAGGGCCGGGTTTCTGGCGAGGGAGAGCCTTTAAAAGGAGTCCTATTAGGGTATTATTTCTCCTTCTCTTCCAGGATTCTGGTCACAATGAGTTTTACAGGAACTGTGATCTCCTCCAATGTGGTCGTTGCCTCTCAGATTGCATCCATTTATCCTCTTTAGTGAGTGAAACCTCAGATAATGAGAAATACAATATACTGGGGTCATGCTGCTATAAGGATATACATTTAACTAAACTTGTCAAATAAACTTAGAATAGGTGAATTGTAACTTATTTGTGAGAAAAATATAATGAACTCAACCTTTTTCATTGTATTATCGTGGTAATTATAATGCATACAGAGGTACTTTCTCAGCAATGGACTTTGAGATTTGTCAGTTGAATATCTGTTACAGTTCACTCGAGTTCACCCGGAACCCTCAATATATTTCCTGTTCATTATTCACTGGTTAAGGATTCTGGAGTCTGACAAATTGCTGTCTCATATACTTGTGCTACACACACTATACAAATAAACAATGGTTAAATCCTCTGGGCTTAGGAGTGCTAATCAGGCATTCATCATTAGAATGTGAAAAGAAAATAAACAAATCCACTAATAAGTCAACCTGAATGCAAACAAAATAAGGTTTAGTCATTATGAACTTTGCACTAATAACAACCACACTTTCTATGTCAGCTGTTTCCTTATTCATCCATTTCAAAAGGGCAACCCATCTACACTCGTTGTATATTCACTTATACTTCCTTTCAGGCAGATCCCTTTTCCAATTCCAAATCGCAATGAACCTGTCCCACAATAACAGTCTGTCTGTTATGTATCTGAGTGGTTCACTCATCATCTCCCTTTTCTATCACACACACTTCAGAGACAAGACATCTTTTAAAGATTTCAAATATAACTCATTGCACTGCGAGAGGAGTTTCTACTGGAATTGTTCTGGAACACTGGGGTTTTAACTATTAGGTTCTATAAACTCTCAAAGAACACTTGAATCAGAGTTGACCAAAAGTATATCTTCCATGATGAAGTACTGTACATATACAGTAGTTGGTTCGGTTAGAAACTAAACGAGGTTCTCAGTTTGGATATAACTGGCTGTTTGAAATAGATCCATTGGTAGGCTATATAACCCTGCTACAAAGGGGCTTCTAAAACCCAGTACATTTTGTACTTTATTGATGTTGACATGCCAACTCAAGACTATATTGGAGTAAAATTCCTCACATTTACGCACTTAGTATCAAGTTTTTCCAAAGTGCTTTGTCCTCTTGCAACGCTTTCAGTAAGGAGAACAAACACAGGTGAAGTTCATCCTGGGTTTTGACAGACCATCTGTGGATACGTTCTTCTCCTTTCCTGCTGTGACAAAATATCTCCTCTTAATTTCCGCAACTTCATCCTGTATGGACTGTGGGAGTTGTCATGGTGTTTATTTTTAGTGTCTTTTTAGCATCCAGCAGCTTTGTTATTGTAAAAGCTCCTTCTGGATTCTGATAGAAAATAAGCATAAACAGCCATGGGAATCCAATTAAGTTGGGAGATCTATGGACTAACGGAAAACTGGAGAAGACGGAGAACTTGCTCTGCAATGCAAAACACCACTCTATAACACCCTTATATGGTGTGCCAGCTACTTACAGTATATTCTAATTCTGTGTTATGTCAAACATTTCCAGAATAACTTTCCCACATACCTTTACACTAAAACACTGTTGACATGTAGATATGAGAAGAGCTGGCTTCACCTATTATAAATTAAAGCTAGATAAATGTCTTATTACATGGGACTTCTAAATGTTATGTTCAGTGAATGGAAGAGACCATACACATTGTGGCTTTGAAACTTTATGGACATCTGGTCTGGCAAACTGACAGTGTCACCTGGAAGCTAGAGAGAATCTGTGGGACTACTGGTTACTATAGCAGTTAGTCTCCATGGAGTCACTGAGTCCCATGTCATTTTCACATCTCATCCAGTAGTTAAGAGTTGTGGGAAATATATTTATTTATAGAACTGCTAAATATCAATTCAGACATGCTTTTCCTCCATCACTCAGGTATCTTTTGTCAAATCACAATACTGTGACTGAAGAATCCTAAACCTTTTCTGCCTTATCCACTTTGGAGAATAAATAAGCACATGTGCACCTACTGTAAATTAAAAAATGTAGGCGCATACAAATACATTTACGAGCACAATGAAGAATATTTGAGATATTAAAGCTAGAATCCTTAATTTTTCTGGGTGCACTGGTGCTCCTGAATTAAAATTCCAGGTCACAAAACAAAATAGACCCGTTATTTCAGATTATTTTTCAGATCCTCTAGAAACAACCATGAAGAAATGTGTCCCTCTGCTGGTTGCAGGAAAAACCCAATCCCAACCACAAGAGGTTGGTGGCACCTTAATTGGGGAGAACAGGCTGGTGGAAATGAACGGAACAGAATTAGTGGAATTATATAAAATACATCAAACACATGGTTTCCAGGGTTCTTCCAGGGTTCTTGTCAGAGATAACATTTCAACGTTTTTTTTTTATCTTCATTGTATAACTTAAAACTGACCAAAGAAGAGGACGAGAAGCCATAAAGTTGTCATTTTATGATGACTTTATTTCAGACTTAGGAAGAGCTGGAGGAAGCCACTGCTGCTCGCTTAGGCTTAGGAACAGTTCCCTCACGGAATCCATTCCTGGAAAAGACAAGAGAAAACACTGTTTTAATGAGGAAAGAGGACAATGAAATATATATATAAACTACATGTATATAGTGCCTCAGTAGGTCTCAAACGCTTTACACTGTGAGGAAGGTAACCCCATCCATCCCCAACATGTACCACACGCTTGGAAGACGGCACGGCAGAAGAGTATTTGGGTATTTTCCTTTCTTTTCATTTGATATAAGCCTGCATCTTATAAACCTTCTGGATGTGTTATAAAGCACTGTCCAACTCCAGTGTCGCCCAGATCAAAATAACAGAAATAATCTTTCCTGGAACGTTCCAACTTCTGTATGGGTTAAGACTATGACCAATGTGATAGATACTTAATTAAGTATACTATAAATGAATCTAACATTGTGTCTTAAGAGCATGTGATATGAGACTGGTCTTTCACTAGCAACCTACATAGCAACAATATCTGTTGGTGCCAGGTAGTAACATCCAAAATAACAACAGTGAAATAAGCCTTTCAATTTGGCTTTGGTGATATCAAAAGTCTCCAGTGATCATGTGATGTCAACAAGCATTCAAGTCTCTCACTGCCATGGCCTTGTCAAATCATGCCAGCCTAGTGACAATTTATATTGCAGAAAACAAATTTGACGAGTAGTTTCCCTAACAGTCACGAACTAAACAAACAAATAAAACCAAATAAAACTAACACCACCTACCTCCCGGTAAATCAAAGAACAATTAACCCCTAATATTATCTCAACATCAACAAAACTGAGGGTTCAACCCGGCACTGAAATGCATTTGTGCAGAACAACCAAATCCATCCGTGAGTAACTCGGGTCTGTAATCACTCATTCACTCAGGACTTATTCATTCAGGTCTGTATATACATATTCATGTACAGTTGTTATATCATATCACGTGCAATATTGTAAGTAATTCACTCTGGAATACATAGTATCCTGTCAGTTTTTCATTGCTTTAGTATACCGAATGTGCAATACGTGCATTTATCTGTAATTAAACCCTGTACAAAGGACTGTATTTTAAGGGAATTATTATTATTACCCTCAATTATATCATATGCACATTTAGCTATTTAAGTATCTCTTCCTGTCATTTACCTGTACAGTTAATGTAACCATGCAAATATTCACTTACCTGTACATTTAACTGTATATTTACCTGTACAGTTAATGTAACCATGCAAAATATTCACTTACCTGTTTATTTAACCAGACTGTATAGTAAACTATTATTACCCTCACTTATATCATTCACACTTTTAGCTATTTAAGTATTTCTCTGCCATCGACCTGTATAGTATAGTTAACCATGCAAATATTCCTTATTTATCTATATGAACTTGCAATATTTGTATAATTTTTTTTCCACCTAACACTCTGTAACAATGTATAGTGTACATATTCAGCCATCCACCCATACTATGCAATGTCTTTTAATAGCTTTTTGCACTCCAGACTTCATGTATTTCTATACTTTTCCATACTGCTGCACTATGTATCATGTATCTGCCTTTTGTGTATTTTCGTTCTGGCATTTTACACCTGCCCTGTGTTTCTTCGTAGCTGCTTGAAAAAGAAATTTCCACTCGGGGATCAATAAAGTACCTATCTATCTAAATAACAGCTATTCTTTGAATTCCGTGGGAAACAACATCTTCTGTCCGCATCTGATGTACAATTGCAAACCAGCCTTAATTCATTGCAGGGAGGATGTTTGACTCACCTGAATCTGCGGTAGACGACCCTCAGGTGTCTGATACGACCAGTTCCGGTGGTGTTGCGTCTCTTGGCCTTGGCACTCCAGTTATCTGCACGGGTGAAAGGATGATTCAAACATGGCCAGCTTGACCATACCCTTCCAAAACAAATCTGGAAGTGCAAAAAGTCACCGCTGCATGTGCAGACATTTTCTTTTTGACATAACGTTAGGCATCACAGAAAACTTATGACAGGTTGAGCTCAGGTAAGACTCCTGGCATGATGACCTGCAGCATCCATCTATCTATCCATCCATCCATCCAGCCTCACTGATGAGCACCGATTGATCAATAACAACTAGCTAAACCAAATGCCAGACATGCAGGAACAGCATGAGACACTCACACTTTCTCTTGCGCTTTTCGGGGTAGCCACACTTTCCACAGGAGGACTTCTGGAGGTGGTATGCCTTGGAGCCGCACCGCCGACACAGGGCGTGCGTCTTGTTGCGACGTTTACCAAATGACGACGTTCCCTTCGTCTGGGAAACAAAACATCATGTATGACGAGCAAGAACAATTGGAAAGTCTAGTTCATTACAAACACAGCATTACATACAACTGCATCACGTTGCATACTGTAGCTACGTTAGTTGGCTGGCTAACGTGATGCCAGTGAAACATAGACACGGCTTTCGCTTTTTTACAGGATGTGTCAACATTAGGACATACTAATGAATGTTAAGACCGTTCCTTTTATGGGGGACAAAAAATGTGTTTTCGTTCGTTTTGAGAAGGATTTGGAAGTTAGCTAGTGTTTGGGTTAGCAAGCTAACATGAAGTGCTTGTTACGTGAGTTAATTCATCGGGTTGGTAGATGCTGATAATGAAACTGAACCTGTGAAATACTGGGGTCTGTGACACTTCATTGCTTTCATCTTCACAACAATAATGTAGATGATAAGGGAGAAAATGTATTAAAGCAGATGATTTCAGATTTTTGGTGTACACTTCGTCCAATCTTACCATCTTCTTGCCGAAGTTCACACGATAGAGACCGGAAAAGGGTTTTGTGCTGCACTAAATTCCGTCCGTACCGGTATGATGTAGCAACACAAGAGCAGACAATAATGTGTTCCTTTCACTAGCATGGAAAGTCACTAAATTAATATTAAAAGTTGCAATTTAAGTAGGAAATAATATAATACAACATGTATTGTATAGTAATTGTTTATTTTATTTTATGATAATGTTATATTACCCCATCATGCCAGATGCCAATTCAGCCTCGCGAGACAGGAACAACAGCGACCACTAGCGGTCTGTCGAAGCTACTGCCAACTTTGAGTAACCGAAAGGTTGCTGGATCGAATCCCAGAGCTGACAAGGTAAAAATTGAACAAACAAAAAAATCTGTGGCTCGGCCCCTGAACAAGGCACTTAACCCATTGTTCAAAAGTAGGCTGTCATTATAAATAAGAATTTGTTCTTAACTGACTTGCCTAGTTAAATAAAAAATGTATGCATATTTCTCTGGACTTTCATCATGACTACATTAAGTTGATGGAATGTTTAGAAGGTACATTTTTGGAATAGTTATCATACATAGTCATAAATGATATCCAACGTAAATGCCTCTAGTTCAGCTGCTGTACCCCATCAGAACACAAAATATAAAAGTTTCATTCCATTGTTTGTAAACAAAGTAATTGTAAACACTTTATTGCTTCAAAACATTGAAACTACAATTTGCATAGCATGTATGTTCACTCCTTGCATCCATAGCGCTGTCAATGAATTTGAGAGTAGTTCTATTTCTCCAGCTCCATCCCTCAACGGTTTAACAAAACAGTGGCAGGGCGTCCTCTTTGTTATTGTGTGAACCGCAGATCTCCTCTTTAAGTTGTAGAACCCTCATCAGCTTCGAAAGTAGGATAGAATTTTCTGGCATGTTCTCGATTTTCTCCTCTGATCAGGTGACAACCCAGCAGTGGTAGTCATTTTTAATGAGCTCAGTGGCTATTTCTGTTTCAGGCGGGGAACTACAGGAGAGGGCTGCACCAGCCACCTCAAGCCACCCTGCAGTCTGCTCTACCCAGGAGTCTGCACGTCTCCGGCCCCATCCTGCCGGCACCAGCTGGTCACTACGGTGGCACTACAGGTCAGTTTAATCATGTTTCACCGGAACACACTGGAATCAGTTACAGTTACACAAGGTAGTAAATAAATTAAAGAGAAAAAAAACACCAAGGCACTGAAGAGGTGGGTGAGCTCAGAGGATCAGGAGCCAGAGCTCAAGACGGAGAGTAAGAGCGTCACTTGGCACAGAGGATGCTGGAGCTGGCAAGGGAAGAAGAATAATAAATCAAAAGCTCCAGAAGAAGAGCAAAGAAGAAGAAGAAAGCGAGGAGGAGGAGGAGGAGGAGGTGAGAAGCAGTGTCTAAGAGTACAGATGATGAAGATCACAGTGATACCATCAATAACAAGAAAAAGTGAGCAGAGAGGCTCCCTGATGTGATTGAGGCCAACAGGAAGGGAACCAAGAAGAAGAAGAAAACACCAAGAGAACGACATGGGGTCAAAGGACAAAAAATCTAAAGACGACGACAAAAAATCCAAAAAGGCCAAGAAAGGCCCAGGGGGGGACAGTGATGAGGACACCAGAAAGGGGAAAGGCAAAAAGAAGAAACCGGTAGAGAACTACGTGGAGATCTATGAGAATGAACTACGGAACTATGAGCCAGATACCATGGAGAACTATGAGGATGAGTACCACAAGAAGAAAGGTATGACATTTTATTTTGTAACTAGAATGTAACACACAGATAATATGACAGGAGCAGAAGCAGATCACAGCATCAAACATAACAGTGATAAATGGAAGAACATGCAAAATACAGACCTCATAGTATTATTGGCTGGCTAGCTTCAATATTATAGGTCTATTACACAGAAATAATTTAATGCTTAACTATTTATCAATGCATGAGCTCCCCTTTATAGGTTGACTGCATGTGATTCATACAATGGCTGTATTGTTGCTGGTTGCTGGTGTAATAGCTTCATTGTTGACATCTTCGTTGTTTAAGTGTTGTCTGGGTAATACAGATATGAGGTAGGACTATGTCTGTATTTCAAATGAAACATGTCACCTATCAATAACAATGGCTTGTTTATCTTAATGAAAAGGACCCAACAATATTATTACATTTGTTGGGGGTGTGTCTACATTGTACTTAAAATACTTATAACTAGTTGTAGACTTTCTTTATTTTTCACTCTTAAGTACTGTTTTAGTCAGACACACACACACACACACACACACACACACACACACACACACACACACACACACACACACACACACACACACACACACACACACACACACACACAATATATATCTCATATCTCATTCTCGGTCTGTCTGTCTGTGTTTTGTCTGTCTGTCTGTGCCATGTCATACACCCCTGCAGTGTATGAGGTGGTGACCATCACTGGAGATGAGAGGGGGGCGGGCACCGATGCCAACGTGTTTATCACTCTCTTCGGGGAATATGGCATCACTCCCAAGTTGCACCTGGCTAGCAAGTGAGTCCCCTTTGTAGGCTGTCTTAGATGTTATATATCATTAGAATTTTTTTATAAATAAAAGTAGGCAATTATCAGTTTGTATTTTAACCTAATTGACATTGATGTTGAACGAAAAGCTCTACAGAAATCAATACACTGTAATCTAATTAGAGCCAATAATCTCATTACACTAACATACAGTACATTGCAAAACATATATTGATTGTTTTTGCTACTTTGAGGTTTAACACCTGGTCTTTATCCTTTTATCTCCAACTTCACAGCACGGAAAAGAGGTATTTCAGTGGTATTCTTTTACTGTTCGGGGTTAAAATCATGGGTCACATTTTATCCTCTGTTTTTTATTGTTGAACATACAGTATATCATTAATATTTTGACAAAACTTTAAACCAATAGAGAGCCCCACAGTGGAGGTGTCATAATACCCATAACACCTAGCGGTCAAACAGGGAAATGGTTCCAATCGTTTATACACAATTTTTACCATAGGGGATCTTTAGAGACACTTAAAATAAGGGCTGTGTTTCGTGTAGGCTTACACTGGCGTGACGTTTTGATAACTATATACATTTTCTTTTTTTTTCCGGGTAAGTACAGGTGAGTATATTGATAAGTCACCTTGTCCTAGAGAGATTTACACGGTTTTCAAAACGTCACGCCAGGGTAAGCCTACACGAAACACAGCCCTTATTTTAAGTGTTTCTAAAAATGAATGGTGGAAAAATACCTGAAGAAGGCACAGTGATGACGAAACGTTGGTGATTTACCCAATAAATTACCGGGAGTTTATACATAGAGTCCCACCATCTTAAATTATTTTTTATAGCTTATAGTTTCTTTGCCTCGTCAACACCTCTACATATAATACGTTTCTCTGGGTGTGTTTTATTGGAAAAACAACTGGAACCATTTCCTTATTTGACTGCTAGGTTTTATGGGTATTATGTGGTACTCTATGGCTCATACTTATTGAAGAGGTTTAGTTTGAAGAGCAAAACATTTCTATAAGGTATATGTAAGGAAAACACAGTAAGACAAGTGTGTTTGGTAATAAGATTAGTCATGATTCCTATGTTGTTTTTGTTGGGTTTTAATTTAATTTGACCCAATTGTGTGTCTAAATTGCATTATTTCCTAAGTTTGCTTAAGGATGCTTACTTGATAACATTATGCCTGTTTTTGTTCAAGTATAATTATCTAATACCTTTAATTTCAGTTGATGCATTATTGCATAAGGCCTTAAAATACTACATTATCTGTGTAGTCTCATAGCTTATATCCAACTTGTATTCCCATTTCAGGAGTAGAACAGCCTTTGAGAAGAACAAAACAGACGTCTTTAGGATCAAAACTCATAACGTTGGGCCTTTGAAGAAGATACGGTATGACGGCTCCTCTGCCTTTCCAGAGAGCCACCAAATAGACAAAGCCAGTGTTTCTTGCCAAAACCCAAACTTAATAGACTTGGGGAAACTCTGCTCTTGAGAACTGTAGTACTGCTACCTTTCCTTCAGGATGTACTATGATTCGGTACTGTATATAGTGTACAAAACATTAAGAACACCTTCCTAATATTGAGTTGCACCCCCTTTTGTTCTCTGAACAGGCTCAGTTTGTCGGGGCATGGACTTAACAAGGTGTTGAATGCTTTCCACAGGGATGCTGGCCCATGTTTACTCCAATGCTTCCCACAGTTAGGTCAAATTGGCTGGATGTCCTTTGGGCAGTGGACAATCCATTATACACACAGGAAACTGTTGAGCGTGAAAAACCCAGCAGCGTTGCAGTTCTTGACACACTCAAACCGGTGCACCTGGCACCTAATACCATACCCCGTTCAAAGGCACTTAAATATTTTGCCTTGACCATTCACTCTCTGAATGGAACACATACACATTACATGTCTCAATTGTCTCAATACTTAAAAATCCTTCTTTAACCTGTCTCATCCCCTTCATATACAGGAATTGAAGTGGATTTAACAAGTGACATCAATAAGGGATTCACCTGGTCAGTCTATGTCTGTCACAATGTGGATTTATAGGACGATACACGGAGCGTTGGTGGAGCGACATTCCTTTTTATTTAACTTGTAACAAAGGAGAGTGATACAAACGAGACTGTCGTGAAACAAACATGTGCTTCCAAACAATGATCCGCACACAGGCAGATGTGTGGAGAGTCTAAATACAATCCCCAATCAGAGACAACCCTGTACAGCTGTCTCTGATTGAGGATCACTAAACTCCCCTTAGTTAGGGTGTGAGGGCTTGATTGTGGTCCTTCCACTCCCCCTGGTGGGAGTCAGAGGCATAACCACAATCAAACCCTCACAATGTCATGGAAAGAGCAGGAATTCTTCATGTTTTTTGATTGGTTGATATGTCTCCTGTAGGATAGAGCATGATAACACAGGTCTGAATGCCAGCTGGTTCTTGGACAGAGTGGTGGTGACTGATATTTCCAGACCTCACATGAGGTTCTACTTCACCTGTAACAACTGGCTCAGTAAGGTGGAGGGGGACAGCCTGTTTGTCAGGGACCTGCTGGGCAGCCTCGATCCCATGGACATGCCCAAATGTAGGTACCATGTCCGCCATCTTGGATTTGATTGTGTTGGATGCAGCCTGAGGAAGGTCCTTGGCTGAGATTTTTGCATAATTAATATGTGTAAAACCAGTTACAATTTTATTTAGTTGTATTATGGTTAATCATACGTGTGTTTTTCTCTGGTAGATAATAAGTATGTAGTGAGCGTGTTCACAGCAGATGTAAAAGGCAGTGGAACAGATGCTGATGTCTTCATCAACATCTTTGGAGAGTTTGGTGACACAGGTGAGTTTCATTCCAGACAATAGGTTAGTTATGAGTAATTGAGAAACTAAAATGTGAGATTTTGTAGGTTACTGATTTACAGTTTAGGATTCAAGCCCATAGTACTCAAACATACTAGGTGAGAGGAAACAT
This sequence comes from Thymallus thymallus, assembly GCA_023634145.1. NCBI lineage: Eukaryota > Metazoa > Chordata > Actinopteri > Salmoniformes > Salmonidae > Thymallus > Thymallus thymallus. The sequence goes on along the minus strand of CM042401.1, from coordinate 2,442,930 downwards.
GCTCTGTGTTGTTATGTCTAGGTGAGAGGGAACATGCTCTGTGTTGTTATGTCTAGGTGAGAGGAAACATGCTCTGTGTTGTTATGTCTAGGTGAGAGGGAACATGCTCTGTGTTGTTATGTCTAGGTGAGAGGGAACATGTTCTGTGTTGTTATGTCTAGGTGAGAGGGAACATCCTCTGTGTGTTATGTCTAGGTGAGAGGGAACATCCTCTGTGTGTTATGTCTAGGTGAGAGGGAACATCCTCTGTGTTGTTATGTCTAGGTGAGAGGGAACATGCTCTGTGTGTTATGTCTAGGTGAGAGGGAACATGCTATGTGTGTTATGTCTAGGTGAGAGGCGGTTGGACAATCAGAAGGATAACTTTGAGAAAGGCACGGAGGACACGTTCACTTTAGAAGCTCCCCACCTCGGAAAAATTAGGAAGATTACCCTGGGCCACAACAACAAAGGCTCTTCAGCAGGATGGTTTGTGGACAAGGTACAGTACAGTTAAAGTAAGACTATACTATGGCTATATCAACAGTTTGAACTAATCTGGAGGCTCATAAGGATACAGTACAGTTAAAGTAAGTAGTTGAATATTGGAAGGTATTTGTAAATAAACGTTTCTAATAATAAAATATTAGAAAATGAACTAACTCAAATATACTCCCATGCATTTAACCCAGGTAGTTTTAAATACTATTTGGTCAACTATTTGGTTTTTACATACTCAAATAAAAGTACTTGTTTTGGGCTGTGTATTTGAAAATACTAAAATACCAGTACCGGTGCGTCGGTAAAATGACTGAGGAAGCCAAGCCAGAAAACAATTCCATATTACAACCTACAGTATGTGTTGTGATAATTGTGTTGTTTTCTCTGTAACCTGGTACTTCATATGCCTTGTGACCGTGATATACTGAGACAATAGATAGATAGATAGATAGATAGATAGATAGATAGATAGATAGATAGATAGATAGATAGATAGATAGATAGATAGATAGATAGATAGATAGATAGATAGATAGATAGATAGATAGATAGATAGATAGATAGATAGATAGATAGATAGATAGATAGATAGATAGATAGATAGATAGATAGATAGATAGATAGATAGATAGATAGGTACTTTATTGATCCCCCGGGGGGGAAATTTCATAAATAAGAAGACACAGTGGAAGAATAAATTCAAACACACCTTTGTTTCATCACAAACCCAGAGAGCAACGTCTGTCTGGTGAAGTCCACAAAGCATATTGCATGTAACGTGTGTGAGTGTGTGTGTGTGTGTGTGTGTGTGTGTGTGTGTGTGTGTGTGTGTGTGTGTGTGTGTGTGTGTGCGTGTCCATTCCTGCATGTAGAAAAAAACATTTTGACACCCTGGTTGTAGAGAAACACCAATGCCATCCTCCTCTCTTTCATGTTGAAGAAACAGTCTATCACTGTCATATAGGACACACTTTTATTTGTTGTTGTCCTAGGCTACCTGGCTAAAATGCTTGCTCGCTAGCCTAACTTCCTTTCATGGGCAACGTTAGCTAGTTAACAATCAGCCTCCTAAATCTAGCTACATAGTGAACTTCCATCCTCTCAGTCCAGGGGCACAATGTCTTTTTTGGTTGGATCAGAATCATGAATTAAGTACGGAGAATTAAATGGCTAATTTGGGAAAGGGACAATTTTAGCTAGCTAGCCACCGGAGGGCAACGACACAACGAGATGCAACAATTCAAGTTGTTTCTGTTGAGGACGTATTTTTCTGTGATTGGAGTGAAGCCAAATCCAAACTGTCTGCTTCCCTTGACAGTTGATCTCACTCAGTTTAGCTCAACGCTGATTGGCTATTATTTTATACTTTTTTTTATCAAGGGAGGCCAAATGCTCACTGGCTTCCCTTGCATTCAACGCTATGGGTGGCAGCAATGTCATACTCTTTTTGACCAGACAGCATCAGATAAATGGCCTACACATACAGAGACAGAGGGGGCGCTATTTTGCTCGCTCGGATGCTTTCTCTGGTGAGATACAGTACAATCAGCCTCTTGTGAATTGAAGATAAATTATGAAAACACAGATAAATTATTTTATGAATGCACGCCACTGTCAAATACTCCGAACAATTATTTGAAATAACAAATAATCAAATACACATGTATTTTAAACCAGATCTGGTTGCCAGAACTGTTAAGGCAATGTTTGTTTTAGACGGAGGCTTCTGAAATGCAAGATGAGGGAATGATCCATCCATATCATTCCATATCCTGCCCTACTCTATGTTTCACTGTATGTGAGCCCCTTTTGTCTCTGGAGAGGTATTTAAGACATGTGATCCTCGCCTCCCCACCCTGTCCTCTCATCTGAGACGGGTGTCCCATCACCTGCAACACATTACCGCTACAGTGTGGAACCATGAGATGAGTTCTTACACACACACACACACACACACACACACACACACACACACACACACACACACACACACACACACACACACACACACACACACACACACACACACACACACACACACACACACAGGCCAGAGGGATATTCTACCCAACCTGTAGGGACACCAGGCCCCATTAAGGGATCACATTTCCAGTAGAGGGACGGTCTGTAGATGTGCTGGTGATTGCCACACACACTGACACCAAAGATCACCAAGATAGACATGATTTTACTCAGGGATAATTCAATTCACCCTTATGGTCCCATTTATATCCTGTATTCAGACCCATGAATGTGTCACCCTGTTGACTTCTGAAATGGAGAGTTAATGTTTCTCCTCCTTCCCAGAAGGACATTTGTCAAGTGTCAAGGTTTTGACCAGGAGTAACCAGGAGGGGCTTTGAACCAGGAATCATGCAGTTTCAGACACTGTGCCAATACGGTTAGACCTCTTGGTATACGCGAGGGAGGCCAGGAATGAGGCTTAAATACAAACTGTATATTGCCTCTGGTCCTGTCTCTACAGGTGGTCCTGGACGACATGGGAAACAAGTCTCTGTATGAGTTCCCCATCAACCGCTGGTTCGCCATCAACGAGGATGATGGAAAGATTCAGAGGGACGTCCTAGTTGGAGGCAGTGAGCCCACAGGTGGGGAAGACCAACAACAACCTGTATATGACCCCAGAAACAGGAAGAAGACACATTACACTATTATATTACAGTATAGTCAGTATTCGGTTCATCCAGCATATATTATTATATATAGATTTACTTTAAGTAACAAGTAAAAAGGGGGCTGAGTAGAAACAACATATCATAAAGGATCATATGTGAATTCCTCTGGCTATAGAAGGTGTAGACATTCATATGTGAATTCCTCTGGCCATAGGAGGTGTAGACATTCATATGTGAATTCCTCTGGCTGTAGGAGGTGTAGACATTCATAGTGCTGTTGTCTCCACATTTAGTATAATGACATCTGCAATGATTCATTAGTTAAAAAAGGAAACACTGTACATGTTCAATATCTCAGACCCCCCTTACATGCATTCTAGTTTCCTCACTATCAATGTTTTGATTTGGTTTATTTTCCTGTTCACTCCTCACTGAGTGAGTGTTCTGAAGTGGAGACGTGAGTTGGCAGAGTGTCTGATTGGCTGACGTGTAACTGTACCCTCCAGGTATTGTGTACCACGTTCAGGTAGTGACAGGGATGGCCAGAGGAGCTGGCACCAACTCCAACATTCACATGCTGATGCACGGCTCAAAGGGCCTGAAGAACAGCGGCAAGGTATAGTCATACATCAAGTAGCAAGTCATTTTATAATGAATTGCATTTCACCAGTCCAAAGTGGCTAGTTCCCTCCTTTTCTTTGTTCATATTCATTAGAAGTCAGAGGTGAAAGCAACATGGTGTTTGTCTGTGTAATGATTGTACCCGGTCTCTTCCACAGATTTTCCTGCAGGGGGGTAAGTTTGAGCGTGGTCTGACAGACATCTTTATCGTGGAGATATCTGCCCTCCTCAGCCCACTCAGCCGAGTCACCATCGGACACGACAATGGAGGAGTCAGCGCTGGCTGGTACTGCGAGAAGGTACGAGCACACACACACACACGCGCACTAATACAAATAAATTACTTTCTAACATCCCAATCTATTCCCAGTAAACACATGACAGCGAGTCTCTTGTGTGTGTCTATGTTCCAGATGGTGGTGTTCTGCCCATTTACAGGGATCGAGCAGACCTTCCCTTGCAGTAAATGGCTGGATGAGGATGAAGGAGATGGATTGATAGAGAGAGAGCTCTATGAGATGGTCTCACTAAGGCAGAGGAAACAGAAGAGTAAGCGACATTACTTGAATTCTCATTACATCTTGGATGCGATATCTGTCATTCTCTCGCCTAGCTATTCTTAGACCTTTTATCCTGTTCCATGTGTAATAGATTGAAAAAAGCTGCTTATGGTACTGTATGTCTTGGAGTGCTCCAGAGTTACAATTTCCATTCTCATATCAGTGGAATGTAAACATCTTTTAACTTTTGTTTGCTGAACAAATTCTATATAATCTGTATCGGTGGTTGGGGGTGTTTTTTCCGAGTGTGTGTCTGTTGAATGTGGAGGATAATTCTCAGTTTGTCTGGTCCCCTTCAGAGCACCCCTGGTCTCTGTGGATCTGGACGTCAGATCTGCCTGGCGCAGGAACAGACGCATCCGTTTACTTCCAGATCTATGGGGAGAAGGGCAAGTCAGACGAGATGAGACTGGACAACAAAGCAGACAACTTTGAGCAGGGTCAGCTGGATAAGTTCATGGTGTGTATGATGTATTTAGGATAGATGGATGGACTGACAGACAGATGGACTAAAAAGAAAGACAGGCAGACAGGCAGGCAGGCAGGCAGGCAGACAGACAGACAGACAGACGAATGGCAGACGGGCAGGCAGACGGGCAGGCAGAAAGACAGACAGATGAATTACTGTGTAATGATGGATGTGTACTGTTCTTGTTATTGAACACACAGGTTGAGCTACCTGACTTGGGGAAGCTTACAAAATTTCGCATCTGGCATGAAAAGAGAAGCCCTTTTGCAGGGTGGCATTTGAGCAAGGTGAGAAAATGAAAACATAAAGAAAGAAAATAAGCTTGAGGTTCAGATTCTCTCCATCCATGTCACAAATGGCACTATTCTCCATATAATGCACTGCATTTGGCAAGAGCACATGTGATAAGAGATTTGCTCTCTTGACTGTCTTGGTGTTTCCACAGGCATCTCTGATGAAGACTTTGACGAAGGAGAAGTTTAAGTTCCCCTGTGAGCGCTGGCTGGATACTAATGAGGATGACAATGAGTTAGTTAGAGAGCTGCCTGCCACCGGAGAGCTGACTGCTGAACCCCTTCTCTGTAAATTCACAAAGCATCCTCTACTGCATTGTTTCACCCTCTGCAAACATACTAGCTCTGTTAAGTGCATTTTGTTGTGTTGTTGTAGTGATAAAGTACCGTGTGACAGTCTGCACGGGGAAGTTTGGCGGCAGCGGGACGGACGCCACTGTCTTCCTCAATCTGATTGGTGACCTGGGGGACACAGGCGAACGTACGCTGGTCAACTGCAAAAACAACGTCAACAAGTTTGAGAAAGGCAATGTGAGTCCAGGAGACCCATGCTACGCCTCTTGGAACATATCTAAGGACTGCACTATAGGCTGTTTACTCAAATTATACATTTTCCACATACCTAGCTGTAATCGATTCAATTTACATATCCTCAATGACCTCTCTCTCTCTCTCTCTCTCTCTCTCTCTCTCTCTCTCTCTCTGAATCAGATGGATGAGTTCATTATTGAGGCGGTGTCAATCGGGCAGATACGGCGAGTGCGTATCGGGCATGACGGGCGGGGCGGAGGTTGTGGCTGGTACTTGGAGAAAGTGATGGTCAGGGAAGAGGGACAGGATGAGTCTCAGGTCGTAGAGTTCCCCTGCGGCAGGTGAGACATGGGACAGTAAGTGTGTGGAACAGATGACTTAGGGACAGCCAGGTACAGTATCTCCTAGGACAGGTATGGAATGTGTGTAACATGTATGACTTTGGGGAAGATGAGAGAGTAGTGTCAGGCTGAGATAACAGCAGGTAATTTGTGTTAAGACGGCCATGGTTTCCCTGACCATCTCAGGTGGCTAGATCGGAATGAGGATGACGGGCAGATTGTTCGGGAGTTAGTGCCATTTTCAGACGGGCAGCGTCTTTACAGTAAGTATTTGTGGGAAAATGGTAACTAAGAAATTTGTTGAAGTTGTTGAACGGAGACTTAATTTAATTATACTGTATTTACTATATTTTTTTCACTGCCACGTGAGTCAATAAACACCTGAACTACAACTTGTATTTGTGCCTGTCAGATGTGAGTTATCATGTGTCGGTGAAGACAGGCAGCGTCAGTGGAGGCAGCTCGAACTCCACGGTTTTTGTGAAGCTGTATGGGGAGAAGGGAGTCACCAGTAAGATGATGCTGGTGGTCTCTGACAACAACTTGCGCAACTACTTTGAGATGGGCCGGGTGGATGTGTTCACTGTGGAGACGTTTGACATTGGTCAGGTACAGTAACAGTATAATTCTTGGTTTTAGTGTTCGGGTTAGAGGCCCCTCCCCCACACCCAACAATTTAAGGAAACAGGGATCTTGATCCAGGAGGGGATTGAATGTCTCTGCTGTAACCAAGAAGCTTGATCTTGACATCTAGCCACTTAGCTAGCAAGTTATCAAACCAAATTCATAGCTGGAGCCCTGAGTTGGATATAATTTATTTGTATTATTTTTGATTTTTTTTAAAGGTATAGAAAATCATACCCTCGGTATACGGTATAAACGGTATATCGCCCAAGACTAGAGGCGATGTCTTTATTTCTGCCAAAATGTAATCTCTTGTACACAAGCATTGTATACCTTATTCATACAAGGCTGAATCCTTGAGATATGAATCTAATCAAATCAAATGTATTTGTCACATGCGCCGAATACGACCTTACAGTGAAATGCTTACTAACAAGCCCTTAACCAACAATACAACAAGTGTAGACCTTACAGTGAAATGCTTACTAACAAGCCCTTAACCAACAATACAACAGGTGTAGACCTTACAGTGAAATGCTTACTAACAAGCCCTTAACCAACAATACAACAGGTGTAGACCTTACAGTGAAATGCTTACTTACAAGCCCTTAACCATCAATGCAGTTTTAAGAAAAATAAGTGTTAAGTAAAAAATAGATAAGTAAAAAATAACTAATAATTACATGCACATAAGTCAGATTTTAATTTACATTATGCATTTATGTTAAGCCGAGATTCGTACAAAATGGAATGTTTGGTGAATATTAGTAAAACAAATTAAGTTTGTATTTTTTGTACACCAGATTAACCGTCTGATGATTGGCCACAACAACGAGGGGATTAACGCTGGTTGGTTCCTGGACAGTGTCCAGATCATGGTGCCGACCAATGGAAGTCAGTACATGTTCCCCAGCCACCGCTGGCTCTGTAAGGACGAGGCAGACGGCAAGACCGAGTTGGAGATCTACCCTAGCGAGATCCTTGATATTAAACAATGTAAACACACCTATTACAACACACCCTTATACACACCCTTATACACACCCTTATACACACCCTTATACACACCCTTATACACACTTATACACACCCTTATACACACTTATACACACCCTTATACACTTTTTTATTTTTTTTATTTTTTTTATTTCACCTTTATTTAACCAGGTAGGTCAGTTGAGAACAAGTTCTCATTTGCAACTGCGACCTGGCCAAGACAAAGCAAAGCAGTGTGACAAAAACAACACAGAGTTACACAGTAAACAAACATAGTCAAAAACACAATAGAAAATCTATATACAGAGTGCAAAATGCAAAATGTAGTGCAAAATGCAGTAAGGTTAGGAGGTAGGACAATAAATAGACCATAGTGGTGAAATAAATGACAGATTATCATCATTAACACAGAAATGAAGGATGTGCAAATTATGATGTGCAAATAGAGATACTGGAGTGCAAGATTTGTGAAAATAACAAAAATAAATATGGGGATGAGGTAGTAGTGTGGGCTATTTACAGAAGGGCTATATACAGGTGCAGTGATCGATAAGCAGCTTTGACAACTGATGCTTAAAGTTATTGAGGGAGATAGGAACCTCTAGCTTCAATGATTTTTGCAATTCGTTCCAGTCATTGGCAGCAGCGAACTGGAAGGAATGGCGACCAAAGGAGGTGTTGGCTTTGGGGGTGACCAGTGAGATATACCTGCTGGAGCGCATGCTACGGGTGGGTGTTGCTATAGTGACCAGTGAGCTGAGATAGGGCGGGGATTTACCTAATAAAGACTTATAGATGACCTGGAGCCAGTGGGTTTGGCGACGAAAATATAATGAAGGCCAGCCAACGAGAGCATACAGGTCGCAGTGGTGGGTAGTGTATGGGGCTTTGGTGACAAAACGGATGGCACTGTGATAGACTACATCCAATTTGCTAAGTAGAGTGTTGGAGGCTAGTTTGTAAATGACATCGCCGAAATCAAGGATCGGTAGGATAGTCAGTTTTACAAGGGCATGTTTGGCAGCATGAGTGAAGGAGGCTTTGTTGCGAAATAGGAAGCCAATTCTGGATAAAATTTTGGATTGGAGATGGTTGATGTGAGTCTGGAAGTTGAGTTTACAGTCTAACCAGATGCCTAGGTATTTGTAGGTGTCCACGTATTCTAATTCGGACCCGTCGAGAGTAGTGATGATAGTCCGGTGGGCGGGTGCTGGCAGCGTTCGATAGAAAAGCATGCACTTAGTTTTACTAGCGTTTAAGAGCAGTTGGAGGCCACGGAAGGAGTGTTGTATGGCATTGAAGCTTGTTTGAAGGTTAGTAAACACAGTGTCCAAAGAGGGGCCAGATGTATACAGAATGGTGTCATCTGCGTAGAGATGGATCAGAGAGTCACCAGCAGCGAGAGCGACATCGTTGATGTATATAGAGAAAAGGGTTGGCCCAAGAATTGAGCCCTGTGGCACCCCCATAGAGACTGCCAGAGGATCGGACAATAGGCCCTCCGATTTGACACACTGAACTCTGTCTGCAAAGTAGTTAGAGAACCAGGCAAGGCAGTCACTGGACTCAACTCATCTTACACACTTATAAACACACTTATACACACCCTTATACACACCCATATACACACCCTTATACACACTTATACACACACTTATACACACCCTTATACACACTTATTCACACCCTTATACACACTTATACACACCCTTATACACACTTATACACACACTTATACACACCCTTATACACACCCTTATACACACGTATACACACCCTTATACACACTTATACACACCCTTATACACACCCATATACACACCCTTATACACACTTATACACACCCTTATACACACCCTTATACACACTTATACACACCCTTATACACACTTATAAACACACTTATACACACCCTTATACACACTTATACACACTTATACACACACTTATACACACCCTTATACACACTTATACACACCCTTATACACACTTATACACACCCTTATACACACTTATACACACACTTATACACATCCTTATACACACCCTTATACACGCTTATACACACCCTTATACACACCCTTATACACACCCTTATACACACCCTTATACACACGTATACACACCCTTATACACACTTATACACACCCTTATACACACCCTTATACACACCCTTATACACACTTATACACACCCTTATACACACCCTTATACACACTTATACACACCCTTATACACACCCATATAATTATTAACAGACGCACACCTATAGGTGTTTCCTGCTTTATTGTTTAATATACTGTACAGGGAATCAAATCAATCTCTAAGGCTATCCACACATATTGTAAATTGAACTAATTTGAATGCAAATATTTGTATTGGGGAGCATAGAGGCTATATCTATTTATTGTGTTTATCTGTAATACCATTACGTTTGTTTGATCTTGTCTTTCAGTGATGAACTATGAAATAACAGTTGTGACGGGTGATGTGAGCTTTGCTGGAACCAACGCCAACGTTTTCATCCAGATATACGGTGATAAGGGCAAGACTGAGGTCATCAATCTGGCCAGCAGGTCCAATAACTTTGAGAGAGCAACTACTGAGCTATTCAAGGTCATTATTGTCATGTTCCATGTCAAGCCTTTTTTTCTGATAATCTATGTTGATAGCATACAATATTGTTATAGACACAGTAATGTTAGAAACGGGTAAACGGGTAAATAAATGCTTTGTATAAAAATTTATAGGGATCAGGGTACACTCTTATAAATAAGGGTACGGTATTGTTCCCTAGGGTACAAAAAAGTAAAAAATACACACAATGTACCTTCAGAGGTGATCTAGGGCTGGGAATTGCCAGGGACCTCACAATACGATATTATCATTATACTATATACTATATGTAGTATATACTATATACTATATACTATATGATATGTATTACAATACAACACTTTTTTTCCTTCACATTTTGTGACGTTACAGCCTTATTCTAAAATTGATTAAATCGTCCCCCCCCCTCATCAATCTACACACAATAACCCATAATGACAAAGCAAAAAAAAGGTTTCTAGAAATATTAGCTAATTTTTTTTTTTAAATACAAAAGTATTGAGACCCTTTACTCAGTACTTTGTTGAAGCACATTTGGCAGCGATTACAGCCTTGAGTCTTCTTGGGTATGACGCTACAAGCTTGGCACACCTGTATTTTGGAGAGTTTCTCCCATTCTTCTCTGCAGTTCCTCTCAACCACTGTCAGGTTGGATGGGGAGCTGTTAGATCGGGTTCAAGTCCGGGCTCTGGCCGGGCCACTCAAGGACATTCAGAGACTTGTCCCGAAGCCACTCCTGTGTTGTCTGCCAGTCTGAGGTCCTGAATGTTCTGGAGCAGGTTTTCATCAAGGATCTCTCTGTACTTTGATCTGTTCATCTTTTCCTCGATCCTGACTAGTCTCCTAGTCCCTGCCGCATGATGCTGCCACCACCATGCTTCACGGTAGGGATGGTATTGTCCAGGTGATGAGCGTTGCCTTGTTTCCTCCAGACGTGACGCTTGGCATTCAGGACAAAGAGTTCAATCTTGATTTCATCAGATCAGAGAATCTTGTTTCTCATGGTCTGAGAGTCTGTAGGCTCCTTTTTAGCAAACTCCAAGCGGGCTGTCATGTGCCTTTTACTGAGGAGGGGCTTCTGTCTGGCCACTCTACCATAAAGGCCTGATTGTTGGAGTGCTGCAGAGATGATTGTCCTTCTGGAAGGTTCTCCCATCTCCACAGATGAACTCTGGACCTCAGTCACAGTGACCATCATGTTTTGGTACCCTTCCCCAGATCTGTGCCTCAACACAATCCTGAGCTCTACGGACAATTCCTTCAACCTCATGGCTTGGTTTTTGCTCTGACATGCACTGCCAACTGTGGGACCTTATATAGACAGGAGTGTGCCTTTCCAAATCATATCCAATCAATTGAATTTACCACAGGTGGACTCCAATCAAGTTGTAGAAACATCTCAAGGGTGATCAATGGAAACAGGAAGCACCTGAGCTCAATTTCGAGTCTCATAGCAAAGGGTCTGAATACTTATGTATGTAAATAAAGTATTTCTGTTTTTTATTTTTAATAAATGTGCAAACATTTCTAAAAACCTGTTTTTGCTTCGCCATTATGGGATATTATGTGTAGATTGATGAGGAAAAACATTTATTTAATACATTTTTGAATAAGGCTGTAACGTAACAAAATGTGGAAAGAGTGAAGGAGTCTGTCTACTGTAGAGTCATGAGAAAATGTGTTTTGATCAGTCATGGAAATGAAAGTGCTGAATTTGTTTTCTTCTCTATATTTAAAGTTGGAGAACAAGCTATGTAGGAGTTTTTGTGCAGGTACACAGCCAACTAGCGCAAAAAATACATTGTGATATTGTCAAAACCATCCGATCCGATATATCGTCAAAAATAATATCCTGATATGTAATTGTATAGATCCCCCCCATCACTGATATGATCTCTCATGATACTGTTTGGTACCTTTTAGGGTACATGTGCGGATAAAGAGTATAATGGTTTGTGTACCCAATATTTTAAATATAAAAGGTACAATCGTCTCCCTCTCCCTCTCAGCGTACGGTGAAGTTACATTTCTGTTTATTTGTGTAGCTTTTCAACTCTTGATGGTACTGATCTGTTCCTTTTGCTGAGCAGAAAAGCAATGTATTGAAGAAAGGTGATCATCTGTACCCAACATACTGTAGGTACAATGATGCCACCTAAAAGGAACCAACAGCTTTGTCACTGGGGTGGTACCATACATTTGTACCATAATCATTATCCTTATCATATTTCCCAGCATGCTCTACTGCAGAAGAAAGAAGGAAGGGAAGCGCTGCTAGGGTACACAATAGTACAGTCGTGGCCAAAAGTTTTGAGAATGACACTGGATTGGACTGATGAGGACTGGGGTAGAGTCATTCTCTCTGATGAATCCCCTTTCCGATTGTTTGGGCCATCCGGAAAACACCTTGTCCGGAGAAGACAAGGTGAGCGCTACCATCAGTCCTGTGTCATGCCAACAGTAAAGCATCCTGAGACCATTCATGTGTGGGGTTGCTTCTCAGCCAAGGGAGTTGGCTCACTCACAATTTTGCCTAAGAACAGCCATGAATAAAGAATGGTACCAACACATCCTCCGAGAACAACTTCTCCCAACCATCCAAGAACAGTTTGGTGACGACCAATGCCTTTTCCAGCATGATGGAGCACCTTGCCATAAGGCAAAAGTGATAACTAAGTGGCTCGGGGAACAAAACATCTACATTTTGGGTCCATGGCCAGGAAACTCCCCAGACCTTAATCCCATTGAGAACTTGTGGTCAATCCTCAAGAGGCGGGTGGACAAACAAAAACCCACAACTTCTGACAAACTCCAAGCATTGATTATGCAAGAATGGCCTGCCATCAGTCAGGATGTGGCCCAGAAGTTAATTGACAGCATGCCAGGGCGGATTGCAGAGGTCTTGAAAAAGAAGGGTCAACACTGCAAATATTGACTCTTTGCATAAACTGAATGTCATTGTCAATGAAAGCCTTTGACACTTATGGAATACTTGTAATTATACTTCAGTGTTACCATAGTAACTACTGACATAAAGATCTAAGAACACTGAAGCAGCAAACTTTGTGGAGACCAATACTTGTCATTCTCAAAACTTTTGGCCACGACTGTATGTCTTTGAAGATAGAAGGTGTTCTTTGGTAAAATGGGTAAATTGTAAACCCAAAAGAAATCAGGACCAAGGCACACTTATATAATATAATTAATTAAAATGCCTTTATTTGTAAGTCATATTCAATAGAACAAATATTTAAAAACTCTGACATGTTTCGGCTGCAAACCATGAGGCTCAGGCCACTATATTAGTGGTCTTTGTAGTTTAATCTGTGCTTAAATACTTGACTGAGGGACCTTACAGATGTGATATATACTGTAGGGGTGACAGAGGAAGGGTTAGTCATTCAAAAATCAGGCCACTATATTAAAAGGTCTAATGAGATATGTAATGTATTGTCATAAAGAGTTTAATTGTAATGATACTAAGGTCACAGGACTGAAAATGAAAGAATTGAACAACCATGTCTCTGTCACTAACAAATACAGTCATGGGTGGTAACTCTAGAATTCACTCAAAGGCAAGGCACACTGGAACATTATATTTGCGTGGCTTAGTGGGGGCGTGGTTTTCAGTTAGTTATTTTTGGCCACCCGTGAGTGGAAGTGTTGCACCAGTTTAAGTGGCCTATGGTAGAGGTACATTTTTGCCACTTTCAAGGAAGAAATGGCTTTGTCACTGTGGTGGTTCTCTATAAATTGACAGTTTCTAAAATAACCCTTTTTTACCTGTGGTCTATATGTAAGAAAGGTACTATAAGGTATCTGGGGTATGAACTGGGGCACAATTATGTACCTATAACTAAAGGTACAAAGGAAGTGACAAGTGTTTGTACCTCTTTAGGAACAAGTCGTAACCTTCTTTTCTGAGCGTGTACAGGATAAGCAACCCTGCAGTTGCATGGCAAGTTCTTTCTGTTATAAAGATCTAATTGGTAGAGGGTGGATACCGAGAGGTTACATACCGAGAGGCCACAGTGTAGCGAAGTCTGGCTTCTGTCCTGACCACTGTACTACAGATAGAAGCCAGCGACGTAGGAAAGATCTTCAAGGTGCGTATCGGCCATGACGGGGCTGGGATCGGCTCCGGCTGGTTCCTAGAGAAGCTGGAGGTCAAACACCTGATCATGGGCATGGTGACCAAGGTGAAGAAAAAGGATGACAAGAAGAAGAAGAAGAAGAAAAAGAAGGAAAGTCAATTAAATATTTTTCAGTTTCCTGTACTTTGTAACGTCAGACTTTCTAAATAATGCTCTATTCTAATCTCAGGAGGAGGAGGAGGAGACAGAGGAGGTGATGCAGGAGATAGTGCAGGCGTATGCGTTTCCCTGCTCCCGCTGGCTGGCCCGGGGGGAGGAGGACGGGGAGCTGGTGGTGGAACTGCTTCCTGAGGACACAGACGAGTTGGAAGGTACTGGAGAGGGGAGGAGGGGAGGGGAGCAGAGAGAAGAGGATATACACTGGGGGCCAAAAGTTTGGGGGTTTTCTGGGTGCACTATTTTTTACATTGTAGAATAAAAGTGAAGACATCAAAAATATGACATACATGGAACCATGTAGTAAACAGAAAAGTGTTAAACAAATCAAAATATATTTTATATTTGAGGTTCTTCAAAGTAGCCACCCTTTGCCTTGATGACAGCTCTGCACACTCATGGCACCTTTTTGGTTACTACATGGTTCCATGTGTTATGTCATAGTTTTGATGTCTTCACTTTTATTCTACAATGTAAAAAATAGTGCAAATAAAGAAAAACCCTTGAATGAGTAATATTCCAAACTTTTGGCCCCCAGTGTACGTACTTTGTGTTGTTTTGCAGCAAGCAGACACATAATACAGTCATAAACATATATTAACTTATGGATTAAACTAAGTCTGACTTACCTATCCTTTGTATTGTCTGACAGAGAGCACCTATGAAGTGTGCGTCTTCACCGGGGACATGCTGGGGGCTGGGACCGACGCCAACGTCTACATCAATATTTATGGGCAGAACGGGGACACAGGGGAGCGCCTCCTCCGGAAGTCCGGCAACCTCAACAAATTTGAGGCAGGGCAGGTGAGAGAGGAGTTACAATACATGGGGAGAAAATAAACACTTACAGGAAACCGATGGGTCTTAAAGGAAAACAATGGGTCTTACAGGAAATCAATGTGTCCATTGGAGACAAGCGCTGCTTTACTTAGCACACACTGGTCTAGAAAGTACATACTGTAGTTGGTATTGGGAGACCGGACTTTGGCCTACTTCTCCAGGATTCCAGGTATTCTTGTATCTTGGCTAGCTGACTTTGTCTGCATTGTGCAATGCTACAGTGTTGCTTCAATAAACTGTCACCCAGGCAAGTGCTCTTGTCGGTGGAATGCCCAGAATGCCCTCATTAGCTTTACATATCCCTTGGGAAATCAATAATCAGACCCTCACTAGACGCAAAACACATATTCAGCAGTATGAGCTTCCATGCATACTGTTACTCTGAGTGTTTCTCTAGGATTACATTAGGTCCAATAGGCCATCTGTGACTGAGAGGAGCTGGAAGCAGTCGCCAAAGTCACTGAACCTGCTGTCACCCTGTCTGTCACTACATTGACAAACCTGATAGCGTGCAATCCTGTTATTCAAAGTAGATGTAGCTAGGTATAGTTTTACTCATCACTTAATGTGAACCAGTGAATTATTTAACTTAAGTTTTGGCTCTTTGGAACAAGGAGAAGTAAACAATGAGTTGTATTTATTGCATCAGCCTAGAGAGGGACCTCTTTTCATGAATCAGTGGCACACTTTTATAAGACCTTATTTACAAATTAGTAGATAGTGTTCTAAGAGGGAAATATGAGACCGTTTCGAGACTCTTTCTATGGAAAATAACAGGCTTTTATTGAAGACTGCTGTTTTGGCACCTCTAATCATCTGGTGTATACGTTGTTACAAACCCCTTCTTACTAAAACAGTACAGGGACAGCTGAATAACCTTTTAGACTAAAGTATCCCCAAAAGACTCTCTGTCAATGTTGCTGGTGTCGTACAGGAGGATGTGTTCACCATAATAGCCATTGAACTGGGCCCCCTGAGGAAGCTACGCATTCGTCAGGACAACAACGCCTCTTACTCCTCCTGGTACCTGGATCGCGTGGAGATAGTGGACACCAAGGACGACACCACGTAAGTCACTTTTGGGTGCATCCTAATAGTCTAAGGAGAGGAGGCTACTTTAAACTGTTGATATTCACCCAGACACGAGTCACTTCCTGTCGTTCATTCCATATTGTAGCTACACTCACAAATTAACTCATCACTATCCTTGATATTACAGAATACTCACTCTCATGGTTGAAAATAAAGTGTACCTGTGTTCACCAACAAAGTGTATGACTGAATATGGTTCTCTTTCAAGTAATAGTTTGGTGTCTCACTATGGGGATTTGCTTGATAGCTAATTCACTACAGAAGAATCCAATCACACAACGTCTGTCGCAGACAGACAGGTCGAGTGGCCAATGAAGGGAGCCCCTCCCTCATTATAAGTTGCCACGCGCCAGCACTCTGGTGATTCTCACTCTCTTACTTGCACAGATCACTATGCTCTCTAAGCTCCCCTCAGCACGACTTGATCCCTGTCTTGCTGCTCCCTGTTCTCAGGTGAGCCGCAAAGGTAAATGCTACCGAACGCAGTACCTCAGCTCTTGTCTTTGTGTTGAGTAATGACCGGAAGAGAATTTGCTTTTCACTGTCCCTGAGTCCTTTGACCCTGAGTCCTTTGACCCTGAGTCCTTTGACCATGAGTCCTTTGACCCTGAGTCCTTTGGGCATTGTAGGGAGTTGCCAAGGACCGGCCTCAACAGAGGCAAGGAGGCAACCCCACAACCCCAATCCCAGACGGGGAGTGGCCTGCGCCTGTGGGGGGTGGCAATGCCAAACGGTACTGGTTTGATGGGAAGAGACTCCCCTTTCGCAATGTCCCAGGGAAGCAACTCATCATGGCGGTCCCAGCTTGTTTGGGGGGCAGCCAAACGCAACTGGGCCAAGCCCCTGTCCAGCAAGGTCCTGACAAGGGACTTCGCTACTATGGACATGCAGGGCATAGAGGAGCTGGGTTTCAGCAAGCATCCGGAGGTTGAGTGATGATTCAGTGATGTGTTTCACACATTTAGTTCATTATTGTGGAGTCAATACAATGTTGTTGATCCATCCTCACTTTTCTCCCATCACAGCCATTGAACTCCATAGCTGTTTTAAAATCCCCAATGGCCTCATGGTGAAATCCCTGAGCCGTTACCTTCCTGTCTTGCAACTTAGTTCAGAAGGATGACTGTAACTTTGATGTGTCTGGATAGTTTAATACATAATGCACAGCATAATTATTAACTTGTCCATGCTTAAAGATATATTCAATGTCTGATTTGTTGTTGTTATCCATCTACCAATCACTGCCCTTCTTTATGAGGCTTTCGAAAAGCTCTCTGGTCTTTGTAGTTTAATCTGTGCTTAAATACTTGACTGAGGGACCTTACAGATGTGATATATACTGTAGGGGTGACAGAGGAAGGGTTAGTCATTCAAAAATCATGTCAACCACTATTATTTCACAGAGTGAAATAATGTGATTTGTTCAGCCAAATTTTACGCCTGAACTAATTTAGGCTTGCCTAAACAAAGGGGTGAATACTTACGCAACGTCTATATTTTAGTTGTTGAATGTTTTATTTTATTTTGATTTTTTTATTTTGAAATGTGTAGAATTTTCGTTTAAAAAAAAAATCACAATTAAATCTATTTCAATCCCACTTTGTAACGCAACAACATGTGAATAAATCCAAGGAGGATGAATACTTCTGATATCCACTGGAAGGTTCTCAGTGTCGGGGCCTCTGATGGGGGATACTTTCAGAACTCACCTGGCTTTGGAGAGCATGTCTGCTTTAAGGGAGTTTGCTATATCTCATAGTGAGACACTGAATGACTATTTGAAAGAGAACTTAAGGTTACTTGCGTAACCCCGGTTCTCTGATAATAGAGTGAGGTGTCTCACCGTATTTCCCTGCTCGCAAGAGCAGAAGGAAGAGAGACATGCTTGAGAATGACCAGAGGGTGGGTGCGTGGCCTTCGCTTCTCCCACTGTCTGCCTCTGTTCTGAGACTTAGACTGGGGGTTCGCCACCTGCTGCGTCGCTGGGGTTTTCGCACCCCTGGCGCCAGTGTGCTGCCCTCTCCCTGCCGCTAAGCCTTGGCTCATTGAAGAGGAGACAGGGTTGCCACGTTACCCAGGTCTGCGGGAAGGCAGAAGTTGTAGGCCCCCTCCCCCGCTGCTAGGTCGTCAAACAGCAGCTGAAGGTCTGCGGGGAAACCGTCCATAACCTCAGCCCAGAAGGGATGGAATTGGGGTTGTGGGGACGTCTCCTCGCCCGAAGGAGGGCCTGCTCTGCGCAGTCTCTGTTTGAGGCTGGTTCTCGGCAACTCCCTTCAATGCACGCTGCCTGGGCATGTTTCACCCCCAAGCAGGCGATACGCAAGGAGTGTGTATCCTTGCCTACTATCATGACCCCACATGGACATGGGTGTGCCGGTTCTGGGGCAGGAGCCCTGTGAAGGGGTACCGGGTGTCATGCCACGAGAAAAAACACAAAGGTTGTGTACTCGGGCAAAGCGTAAGCTAGCTAGCGTACGCCTCGTGGATTAATAGCTTAGCTAGTTAGCACAATGTTAGCCGAAGAAAAGTGCTTGCAGCATAGTCCTTCGGCAAACAAAGAACCTGCCTTGACCGTCCATCTGTGAAGCTGGGTCGGTCGGCCAGTCTAGTCAACTAACAATTCTACTGTCTGGGCAGATAGGAAGAGCTAGTGGTGGTTAGCTGGCTTTGCAGCGAGTTAGCCGGGTTAGCTAAGCCTTGCGGCTTGATCTAGCCAAGTCTCAGTAGCTAGCCATGTGACGCTAACTACAACCGAGTAGATTCGCCTGAGAACAGTTAAGAAGCAAGACAGGGATCAAGTTGAGGAGAGCTTAGAGAGCGTAGTGATCTTCGCAAGGAAGAGAGGGAGAATGACCAGAGGGCGGGTGCCTGGCACTTAGAGTGGGGCTCCCCACATTGGCCATTCGACCTCTGTTTGCGAGAGATGTTGTGTGATTAGCTAATTCACTATGGAATAATCCATTGAGAGAATTCCCATATGAGACACCTCACTCTATTATCATAGAACTGGAGTTACGCTATGATAAGTCCCTGTCTTGACACAGGTACTACTTCCCATGTAACCGTTGGCTGGCGGTAGATGAAGATGATGGACAGATCGTCAGGGAGCTGGTGCCTGTGGATGAGGCCTTCATGAAGAGGGACGAGGAGGGGACAGGAGCAGCCACTCTGGGGCTTGAGCAGAAAGGTAAGAGCCTCGACGAGTGTGGGTGTTTCACCTCAGTGGTTAACATGCAAGTTGTTTTGATGATTCATATTATTAGTGTCTATAACAATTTTAATAACAGTATTATGAACATTCGATAACAGATCTCTCTCTGATTATGTTTGCTTGTTTTCTTACAGCTATGTCCACAACTCTTACCTTGAAAATAAAGACAGGAGAGAAGAAACATGCTGGAACGGATGCCAATGTTTTTGCTATCCTTTATGGAGAAAAAGATGATACAGGTGCTATGAAATACAGTACAATCTCCGTTATAGTGGTTATAGCTCATTTAAATGCATATTTCAAAAAGGCATTATATGTGTCAAAATCTAAACATGTTTGTGAACTACTAATATTTCCATGAAATGACTGTGTCTATTCCAGGGATAATCAAGCTGAAGGCGTGTAAGACCCATAGGAACAAGTTTGAGCAGGGCATGGTGGATGAATTCACTGTGGAGGCCGTGGACCTGGGAGAGCTGGAAAAATTGCGCATTGGCCATGACAACTCAGGTGAGACCACAGGGGTTCATCCATCCACTCATATCCACCAATTAACAACGTTGAAAATAATACAAACATCCCCATGCTATGAAACCCCTGACCTCATGACCTCTGTGTGTGGTGCCAAGGTGGCTCTCCTGGTTGGTTTCTGGACTGGGTGGAAATTGATGCCCCCTCTCAGGGCCAGAGACTCCGTTTCCCATGTGGCCGTTGGCTAGATAACGGAGAGGATGATGGGGCCATAGTGAGAGACCTGTACCACAACGAGCTCCAGACTGAACTCTACATGCCATGTAAGTCATGCTCTTTAACATTTAAACAGGTATGGAGTATGATACTATGTTTTTACAACACTTTCCAAGGATCCTTAACATTGTACTTTACTGTCAAGAATCGTTTGGTTGGGCGTGCAGGCTATTCTTCCAGTGCCCATGACTAAAACACCTACAGTATTCTGCTAATCCACTGTTCACCAGGAGGACATCGATAAGCCCTATGGTTCTGTAGCTAAGCTTTAGGACCAGGGCTAGTGACAACTGATCTATCGTAGTGACATCAAACCATCTCATCTTGCTTTTCAGTTGTCCCCTATGAGATCAAGATGTACACAAGTGATGTGTTTGGTGCCGGGACAGATGCAGATGTGTTTATAGTTCTTTACGGCTGGAAGGGCCTCTGTACCCAGCAGAAACAACTGTGTGTCAACAAGAGAGAGAGAAGGCTGTTCTTCGAGAGAGGAGCTGAGGATATGTTTATCGTGGAGGTTTGTGTGCGAGTGTATATGACTGTTCGTGTCTCTTAGACCATACAAATTATATACTTTTACCTTTGAGAAAATACATGTTTACATGCAGTATATGCCAAGACTGCAGAATGAAATGTGAAAGTGGATAGCATTTAATCTAACGTGCTATCTGATATATGTGCCTGTAGTTGGAGGATGTGGGTGACGTTATTGAGAAGATCCGTATCGGCCACGACAACAGGGGCACCAACCCCGGCTGGCACCTAGACAGAGTGGAGATCAGACGCCTACTCAGGAAGGGAAAGGTACTGAAGCACTGCGTCTCATTCCTTCTCCCCTGTCCTCGTTCACTCTGGAACTGGCTATGTCTTATTTTAAAAAACACAGTCATCTGCACCCACATTGTGTTAATATATTCAGTCCTATCAGATAATCAAAGTATAATTAATTAAACTAATCAAAAACCCTTCCAACATGGCTGCCCCCTCAGGGTTCGGAGACGACCATCTTCCCGTGCGAGTGCTGGTTGGCCAAGTCAGAGGACGATGGGGAGACGGTGAGAGAGTTCGTCCCCTCTGATATCATCACAGAGAAACTGCTGAAGGAAGGAAAACTGAAACACACAGAGATGGAGGTGGAGGACACCCTTGAAAGTAGGTCCCTAGCTGCCTATACATGGTCACATGAGAGACCATGTATCCCTCTTGTTCTGTTACATTGAATTTACATTAATGACTATCTTTGATGTTTTCCAGTTCACACATATAAGGTGTCTGTGAGAACGGGTGACATGTATGGAGGAGGGATCGACGCCAACGTGTTTCTCACCATCTACGGAGACCTGGGAGACACCGGGGAACGCAAACTCAGCAAATCTGAGAGCAGCAGCAACAAGTTTGAAAGAGGGGGGGTATGTGTGTTATTATTTGCTAACATTTTACATTAAGTTGCAAAGATACCATATATACTGAACAAAAATTTTAACGCAACATGTAATGATTGGTCCCATGTTTCATGAGAAATAAAAGCTTGTTTCTCTCAAATTTTGTGTACAAATTTGTTTACATCCCTGTTAGTGAGCATTTCTCCTTGGCCAAGATAATCCATCCACCTGACAGGTGTGGCATATCAAGGAGCTGATTAAACAGCATGATCATTACACAGGTGCACCTTGTGCTGGGGACCATAGAAAGCCACTCTAAAATGTGTAGTTTTGTCACACAACATAATGCCACAAATGTATCAAGTTTTGAGGGAGTGTGCGATTGACATGCTGACTGCAGGAATGTCCACCAGAGCTGTTTCCAGATCATTTAATGTTAATTTCTATACCATATGCCGCCTCCAACGTCGTTTTAGAGAGTTTGGCAGTACGTCCAACCGGCCTCACAACCGCAGACCACATGTAACCAGCCCGCCCAGGATCTCCACATCCGGCTTCTTCACCTGCGGGATCGTCTGAGACCAGTCACACGGACAGCTGATGAAACTGGGGGTTCATACAACTGAAGAATTTCTGCACAAACTGTCAGTCTCAGGGAAGCTCATCTGCGTGCTCGTTGTCCTCACCAGAGGCTTAAGCTGACTGTAGTTTGGCGTCGTAACCGACTTCAGTGGGCAAATGCTCACCTTTGATGGCCACTGACACACTGGAGAAGTATGGTCTTCACGGATGAATCGCGGTTTCAACTGTGCCTCATCAAAGCTAAAAATGTCCCAGTTCTTCCATGGCCTGCATACTCACCGGACATTTCACCCATTGAGCATGTTTGATCGAAGTGTAAGACAGCGTGTTCCAGTTCCCGCCAAAATCCAGCAACTTCGCACATTCATTGAAGAGGGGTGGGACAACATTCTACAGCCCACAATCAACAACCTGATCAACTCTATACGAAGAATATATGGTGGTCACACCAGATACTGACTGGTTTTCTGATCCACGCCCCTACCTTTTTTTTAAGGTATCTGTAACTGTAACTGTATTCCCAGTCATGTGAAATCCATAGATTAGGGACTCATTTATTTATTTCAATTGATTGATTTCCTTATGTGAACTGTAATTAATCTTTGAAATTGTTGCATGTTGCGTTTATATTTTTGTTCAGTGTAGTTTCATGGGATACTAAGACTGTGTATTAAGGGTAATTCATTAATGTAATGGAGGACTGGTCCCTAATTCCCTTAGTCATCTCTCAGTCCATCGTAGTCATTAAGAGCAGACAGGTTTATTTGACTTCACTACATGGGTTCCTTTCTTCTTCTCTCTCCCAGGTGGATAAGTTCTCCATCGAGGCGGTGGATCTTGGCCAGGTGTTTAAGATCCGTATCCGCCACGACAACACAGAATTTATGGGGGCAGACTGGTACCTGGACCAGGTAGAGGTGCTGGACATGGAAACAGAGGAGGTATTTATGTTCCTGTGTGAGCGTTGGCTCTCCATGAAGAAGGAGGACAAACACATCGAGAGAACCTTCTATATCAAGGTACAGTTGAAGTATCTATCTATCTATCTATCTATCTATCTATCTATCTATCTATCTATCTATCTATCTATCTATCTATCTATCTATCTATCTATCTATCTATCTATCTATCTATCTATCTATCTATCTATCTATCTATCTATCTATCTATCTATCTATCTATCTATCTATCTATCTATCTACAGTTGAAGTATCTATCTATCTATCTATCTATCTATCTATCTATCTATCTATCTATCTATCTATCTATCTATCTATCTATCTATCTATCTATCTATCTATCTATCTATCTATCTATCTATCTATCTATCTATCTATCTATCTATCTATCTATCTATCTATCTATCTATCTATCTATCTATCTATCTATCTACAGTTGAAGTATCTATCTATCTATCTATCTACAGTTGAAGTATCTGTCTATCGATATACATGGGTTTATCTTAGATTGTTTCACAGGTGGAATGTAAAGCCCCCCAAAGCAATATCCAGAGCTTCTGGCACTATTCTAGTCTCATCAGAACTGTTGGCATTATTGTGTTGTTCTTTAGTGGATTGTTTTGGCCCTTCCCAGGGTTATGAGGGTGAGAGGAACGTTGATCCAAACAAGAAGAGCACCCAGGCCCAGATAGGGCTGGACAGGAATGCAAACAAGAAGAAGAAGAAGAAGAAGAAGGTCGTAGAGGAGGGTCCAGGTAATCGAGCACATTGGTTGCAACGTTGCTTCATTAAACTCTGGGAGTATGTAAACAATGTGTGGGTGTTCTCCTTCCTTCTTGCTGGCCAGTCATCCCTTACCACTTCACTGTGTCTACTGCTATGGACCCTGATGCCAGCACTACAGCAAGGGTCTATGTCATCGTCATTGGACCCAATGACATTGAGACGGAGCGTCTGTGGCTGGACCTGCCTGATGGGAAGAAGAGCTTCGCTGCAGGGACCATGGAGAACTTCCAGTGTTACGGAACTGATGTGAGAGAGATCAAGAGGGTGGAGGTAAGGTTGAGGACGCTACTCACTAGGGTTATCATACTAAAATGGAAGGACATAAGCTGTTCATTACCCATATAGGGTTAGGATTAAGCTAAGAATAAGGCTGATATTTGGATATTTGATCTGAATAGGTTACCAGCTTTTGTGGTTGCCTCTACCTCTCTCTACCTCGCTTCCAATATTTATCTCTTTCTCTCCCTCTCGCTCGTTCTCTCCCCCCTCCAGCTGGGTCATAATGGGGCAACCCCAGAGAGCTGCTGGTTGGTGGACGAGCTGTCGGTTGCCGTGCCAACCAAAGGCATCAAGTACATCTTCCAGTGTAAGTGCTGGTTGGCCAAGGACAGAGGCGACGGTCTCACCGGCAGACTGTTCAACGTACTGGATGCCAACAGTATCAATATCGTCCGGAAGGTACGTTTTTTGGGACAATAACACACTAATTATGTGACAGAGAGGTGTTTTCAATGTGAATGGATGGTTATATACATACTTGTGCTTGGGATGCTCCTTCGTGGTGAGGGCTTCATTGAAAGAGATTCTGCTATCTCAATGGGGCTTAAATACAGGACACGTATGTTTTCCCTCCAGATCATCTATGTGGCCACATTCATTACAGGCGACACCCAGGATGCAGGGACGGACACCAACATCTTCCTGTCTGTGTTTGGAGCCAATGGCAGCACAGAGGAGATGCTGCTGCCTAAGAATGAGGACAGGTGACATCACGCTGTCATTCAATACCAACGTTAGGGGGCCAACATCAGGGGATGTCCATGTGATGATCTTATGGAGTACCCTACCCTGGCCTGTTAAACTTTTTTCACCACCCACACATAAAGGCCTTAAATCATGCGCTATGGTCACATTCATAGACTATTCAAAGTAGGTCAAGTCACCAAAAACAAAAACATTTAGTATGCATGGAAAGGGTACACTCTTATGGTCATTGTAAAGCAATGCATTTCCTTCTCCATGCACTTTTCCTTGTATGCATCCTCCACACGCACCGTTGATCTAGCTCATCGTTTACATTGTAAATACGTTTTAAGGTTCCATACCTGTCTGTGTCTTAATTCAACAAAAAAAAAACAGCCCTGATTACTATGGTCATTTTAAGATGCCAGGCTTGAAAACTCGCTACACAAACCAGACGCAACTGGTTTCAAGTGGCCAAGAGACGTCATGTGATCTCCTACTGCCATCTAGTGGACGAGCTGGGAATCAGACAGGGGATATAATTACATCAATGGATAGGTAGACTTCAGCTCTCCCTTCATATGTAGATCATTCCTATTGGAGGATAGATTAAGGCCTGGCATGTTGCACATGCACATGTTTATAGCACAGAAGATCTGACAAATGTTTTTTCTTTATGTAAAAAATAATAATTTTGGAACAGTAATTGGTAACATATTTTATTTCAAACCTTGACTTTCAAATCTCTTATTCTCCAACATGGAGACACTTGTACATTGTTTCTGACATCTTAATCAGAATCCCCCCGTTCTTACCTTTGTAACAGTACTAAGCATGTGTTTGTAGGACTTATAGTTTTGAAAGCTAAATGTACTTTGTGAGGATAGTAGCTAGTTTGTTCCTGGCACCGCGATTATTCAAACCCTTGGAGCTCTTGTCCTTATCTAGCCATGTCTTCCTCCACAGGTTTGAGAGAGGTCAAGAGGACACGTTTAACCTGGAGATAGATGACATCGCTCCTCTGAAGAAGATCAGGGTTCGCATCGACGGCTCTGGGAGTCGCCCTGACTGGTTCCTAGACAGGGTTGGCACTCAAACTTACCGTACTCATAGGGGCCGATTCAGGCTTAGGAAATGTACGTCTTTCCTATGCATGCCTTTCCTACGCACTTCTCAGTATTTAGTATTCAGACTTACCCTATTCACAATAATACCCCATAATGACAAAGCATTAACAGATTTTTAGAAATTTTAGCAAATATTACATTTACACACACTACCATTCAAAGGTTTGGGATTTCCTTGTTTTTGAAAGAAAAGCAATTTTTTTGTCCATTAAAATAACATCAAATTGATCAGAAATACAGTGTAGACATTGTTAATGTTGTAAATGACTATTGTAGCTGGAAACGGCTGATTTTTTAAATGGAATATCTACATAGGCGTACAGAGGCCCATTATCAGCAACCATCACTCCTGTGTTCCAATGCCACGTTGTGTTAGCTAATCCAAGTTTATCATTTTAAAAGGCTAATTGATCATTAGAAAACCCCTTTTGCAATTATGTTAGCAAAGCTGAAAACTGTTGTGCTGATTAAAGAAGCAATAAAACTGGCCTTCTTTAGACTAGTTGAGTATCTGGAGCATCAGCATTTGTGGGTTTGATTACAGGCTCAAAATGTCCAGAAACAAATAACTTTCTTCTGAAACTCGTCAGTCTATTCTTGTTCTGAGAAATGAAGGCTATTCCTTGCGAGAAATTGCCAAGTAACGGACGATCTCGTACAACGCTGTGTACTACTCTCTTCACAGAACAGAGCAAACTGGCTCTAACCAGAATAGAAAGAGGAGTGGGAGGCCCCGGTGCACAACTGAGCAAGAGGACAAGTACATTAGAGTGTTTAGTTTGAGAAACACACGCCACACAAGTCCTCAACTGGCAGTTTCATTAAATAGTACCCGCAAAACACCAGTCTCAACGTCAACAGTGAAGAGGCGACTCCGGGATGCTGGCCTTCTAGGCAGAGTTGCAAAGAAAAAGCCATATCTTTCTCTGTCCAGTGTCTGTGTTCTTTTGCCCATTTTAATCTTTTATTTTTATTGGCCAGTCTGAGATATGGCTTTTTCTTTGCAACTCTGCCTAGAAGGCCAGCATCCCGGAGTCGCCTCTTCACTGTTGACGTTGAGACTGGTGTTTTGTGGTACTATTACTGACGGTCAATACTGATGGTGGATCATATTTAACATGATAGAAATAGGAAACAGCCTAAAATTATGACAATTGAAAGAGCCCATCCCTGCAAGTTAAAAGGCTGTACAATTTAAATTCTGCATAATGGCACAGCATTTTGTAAACTTTACTCTGGGAAAGTTGATATGTTGATATGCTTCAGTTTGCTGCCATATGACTGGTTTCACATTTGTCTCATCCAGCGATTATACGGTAAAATCAATCAATCAAATATATTTATAAAGCCCTTTTTACATCAGCAGATGCCATAAAGTGATTATACAGAAACCCAGTCTAAAACCCGAAACAGCAAGCAACGCAGATGTAGAAGCACGGTGGCTAGGAAAAACCTAGGAAGAAACCTAGAGAGGAACCAGGCTCTGAGGGGCGGCCAGTCTTCTTCTGGCTGTGCCGGGTGGAGATTATCAGAGTACATGGCCTTTAAGGCCAGATCATTCTTCAAGATGTACAAATGTTCATAGATGACCAGCATGGTCAAATTATAATCACAGTGGTTGAAGAGGGTGCAACAAATAGAAACAAGTGTTATTCATATTTACAATTCCCATATCCAAACGGATTACTCATTTACCTAGATCTTATTAATAGCTCTTATCAAGTTGTAAATGGCAGGGAATGGAGAATGGTTGGACCAGCGTTTCCCAAACTCGGTCCTCGGGACCCCAAGGGGTACAGGTTTCGTTTTTTTGCCCTAGTACTACACGGCTGATTCAAATATACAAAGCTTGATGATTAGTTGATTATTTGAATCAGCCGTGTTGTACTAGGGCAAAAAAAACGAAACCTGTACCCCTTGGGGTCCCGAGGACCGAGTTTGGGAAACGCTGCCATAGACACACTTCCTCCACACCTTAGTTTATTCGATCTCCACCCCAAACGAATAGCGGGTGAAAAGCATTCTATTCTCATGCTTAAGTTCAAGGTATGTCCATTTATGCACGCTTAACTCTCGGGTCAGAATTCCCCCCCATACCGTAGTGTTGATTTCCGCCTTATCTCAAAACAGTTTCTGTAAGTTGCTCTGAGAGTCTGTGTTAATGTAAATGTCTGGTATGTATGGGATACGTGTCCTCTAGATCGTAATGCATAACCTGACTACAGAGGAGGTGTCTGTGTTTACCTACGAGAACTGGCTGTCCAAGACCAAAGGGCCCAAAAGGACTAAGATCTGTGAGCTGGCAGCGGTGGTGGATGAGGAGGAGATGGTGAAGAGGACCACCTATATCATCCAGGTCCAGACCAGCGACATCGGAGGTGGGTCACAACAGCTTCACATGGGAACAAAAATCCACATGGGAAAAAACTCCTGCAACCATCTTAGTTTTACCTTTAATTTCACCATCTTTAATCTCTCTTTTGCTCCTTTCTTCCAGGCGCAGGAACTGATGCCAACGTGTTCCTGATATTGTTTGGGGAGAACGGGGACACTGGTACGCTGGCACTAAAGGAGAGCGGTAGCAGAAACAAGTTTGAGCGGAAGTCAAAAGACGTGTTCCACTTCCCAGATATCCTCAGCCTGGGAGAGCTTTCCAAGATCCGCGTATGGCACGACAACAAGGGTGAGGAACAGGTCTTCATGTGCCATGCCACGTAATGTTATCACAAACGCGAATGACGGTGGCCAAACGGACTGAGGCAGGACACAGGAGGGCTTTCTTTCCGATTTCTTAGCAACTGCAGTTCTGTACACAGGATTTACAGCCAGGGACAAGTAAACTAAGTCTTGAAGTGGCTGATTGGTGATGATTGGAGTGGAATATAAGCCATAAACCTGTTTCTCTCAGGTCCTGCACCGGGTTGGCACCTGGATTACATCGATGTGAAAGATGAGAACATGGACCAGAATTTCCGTTTCCCATGTGACCGCTGGCTGGCCAAGAATGCGGACGACGGGCAGATCATGACAGAGCTGGCCTGTGCCAACAACGAGATCCTGGATTTCAGTGACAAGACCAGTGAGTTTACCTCTGAACCCTGATGTAGACTAGTGAGCCAACAAAACTCCAGAGAAATAGATTATTCCATGATAATTGGATGATAAATAGATTATTCCATGATAAGTGGATGAGAAATAGATTATTCAATGATAAGTGGATGATAAATAGATTATTCCATGATAAGTGGATGAGAAATAGATTATTCCATGATAAGTGGATGAGAAATAGATTATTCCATGATAAGTGGATGAGAAATAGATTATTCCATGATAAGTGGATGATAAATAGATTATTCCATGATAAATGGATGAGAAATAGATTATTCCATGATAAGTGGATGAGAAATAGATTATTCCATGATAAGTGGATGACAAATAGATTATTCAATGATAAGTGGATGATAAATAGATTATTCCATGATAAGTGGATGAGAAATAGATTATTCAATGATAAGTGGATGAGAAATAGATTATTCCATGATAAGTGGATGATAAATAGATTATTCCATGATAAGTGGATGAGAAATAGATTATTCCATGATAAGTGGATGAGAAATAGATTATTCAATGATAAGTGGATGATAAATAGATTATTCCATGATAAGTGGATGAGAAATAGATTATTCCATGATAAGTGGATGAGAAATAGATTATTCCATGATAAGTGGATGAGAAATAGATTATTCCATGATAAGTGGATGAGAAATAGATTATTCCATGATAAGTGGATGAGAAATAGATTATTCCATGATAAGTGGATGAGAAATAGAGTATTCCATGATAAGTGGATGAGAAATAGATTATTCAATGATAAGTGGATGATAAATAGATTATTCCATGATAAGTGGATGAGAAATAGATTATTCAATGATAAGTGGATGAGAAATAGATTATTCCAATGTAAGTGGATGAGAAATAGATTATTCAATGATAAGTGGATGATAAATAGATTATTCAATGATAAGTGGATGATAAATAGATTATTCCAATGTAAGTGGATGAGAAATAGATTATTCAATGATAAGTGGATGAGAAATAGATTATTCAATGATAAGTGGATGAGAAATAGATTATTCCAATGTAAGTGGATGAGAAATAGATTATTCAATGATAAGTGGATGATAAATAGATTATTCAATGATAAGTGGATGATAAATAGATTATTCCAATGTAAGTGGATGAGAAATAGATTATTCAATGATAAGTGGATGAGAAATAGATTATTCAATGATAAGTGGATGAGAAATAGATTATTCCATGATAAGTGGATGAGAAATAGATTATTCCATGATAAGTGGATGAGAAATAGATTATTCAATGATAAGTGGATGATAAATAGATTATTCAATGATAAGTGGATGAGAAATAGATTATTCCATGATAAGTGGATGAGAAATAGATTATTCCATGATAAGTGGATGAGAAATAGATTATTCAATGATAAGTGGATGAGAAATAGATTATTCAATGATAAGTGGATGAGAAATAGATTATTCCATGATAAGTGGATGAGAAATAGATTATTCCATGATAAGTGGATGAGAAATAGATTATTCAATGATAAGTGGATGATAAATAGATTATTCAATGATAAGTGGATGAGAAATAGATTATTCCATGATAAGTGGATGAGAAATAGATTATTCCATGATAAGTGGATGAGAAATAGATTATTCAATGATAAGTGGATGATAAATAGATTATTCCATGATAAGTGGATGATAAATAGATTATTCAATGATAAGTGGATGAGAAATAGATTATTCAATGATAAGTGGATGAGAAATAGATTATTCCATGATAAGTGGATGAGAAATAGATTATTCCATGATAAGTGGATGATAAATAGATTATTCAATGATAAGTGGATGATAAATAGATTACTCCATGATAAGTGGATGGCCACTATATTAGATGTATCATTTGGAATGTTTAAATATGTTTAAAATTTAAATATCACCATATAAATGAATGTAGTCTCTACCAGATCAGTTTACATTTCCTTTCAATCCCCACACCTAACATCTAGGCTAAGGGTTGTAGATCTATTCATCTTTTTTACACGGCAGGCTCTTATGTTCTGAATAAATTAAGTTAGAATTCATGAGGTTGCATTTTTTTTATTCTTTCTCCAGAATATGAAATTGCCACTACAACAGCTAACACTGACGACGCAGACACCAAGGAGAATGTGTGGATTGTGCTGGAAGGAAAGAAGGGACGTTCAAAGGAGTTTGTGCTGGAGAATAGTTCAAAGAAAAAGAGATTCCTTTGGTAGGTTCTCAAAGAAACACTCCAAGCCATTCTCTTGTTATTGGTGCCCCTAAAGAATCTTCTCTTCTCTCTTGATCTCACTGTTTTCAGCAGGCCATTCAATTCAGGAGAGTTAAGTCCATACTGTGCTTAGAAGAAACATTATTTTACAGATATCGAAGAAGGGAGAGTAGAATTGACTTATCTCCTTTGAATGTCTCTTTTTCAGTGGAGTCACAGACACATTTGAGTTTTCCTCCAAGCATGTGGGTGAGATTGCTGGCATCTGCGTGGGGCACACGACTAAAGACGGCAAGAAGGTGAAGGGTGAGGCCTTCTGGCATGTCCTGGATGTTGTGGTGACAGAGAAGGGACTGGGAAACAAGTGAGTGAAAACTTCCGGGGAACAAAGACAGGTATCTTTCTCATCATGTCTAAACCTGTGTCGCCATGCTTCTCTTTCTGTTTCCGTCCAGGTATTTATTCCACTGTGACGCCCAGATCCCTCTAGTAGCAAAACGGGACAAGTTCCTGACCTTCGAATGCTTTAAGACCATCGAGAGCTTTGCCAGCAAGGTCCGCAGCCTCGTGCCCGTTAAATACGAGGTAATTATCATCACCGGCGACGTCAAAGGGGCCGGAACTGACTCTAACGTTTACATCACCATATATGGCTCCAATGGGGATTCCGGAAGGCGGCCCTTGAAGCA
Source organism: Thymallus thymallus (assembly GCA_023634145.1). Lineage (NCBI taxonomy): Eukaryota > Metazoa > Chordata > Actinopteri > Salmoniformes > Salmonidae > Thymallus > Thymallus thymallus. The sequence continues at coordinate 2,410,741 of CM042401.1, read as the reverse complement.
GAAGTTCCGAAACCTCTTTGAGCGGGGACAAACAGATGGTTTTATTCTGCAGATGTTGGATTTAGGGGAGCTGCTGAGGGTCAAAGTGGAGCATGATGGCTTAAGCCACAACTCTGGTTGGTACCTGGAGTGTGTAGAGGTCACCAACACAGCCAACTCTGTGACAACTATCTTCCTGTGTGGGAAGTGGTTGGACCTTCAGAAAGCAGATGGGCAGATACAAAGAGTGCTATACCCCAAATACTGACAAGTACCCATGTTAACCCTTAAGTGTCTAAGAGGGGGTCATATCAAGGACCATTTAGCTATTTGATTTTGAATTTTAGAACCCCTTTAGGTATATAAACAAAATATATAAAACAATTATATGATGAAACATTGAATTTGGCCTTACTGCTTTTAGCCTTTAGAAATGCATTGAATAAGAGATTCATACATGGAAAAACAGATTGACATTAAGTTTGTTTTAAAGTGTCTGTTCTATATCTGAGCGATATAAGATTTTTTACATGACCCATATTTAACTCCCTTTTTTTGTTTTACACTAAGTACTTCCATATATACTGTACTTCCATTAATAGTTTTAACTGGTACTGGGCTACCTTCAGACATGTCTTGTGATGCTTGTGGGCGTCCTAGCCAAACTGTTTGGACGATACAGACAGAAGTTGGCAGATCGGCGGTACCGACTTCAGAAGAGTCACGTGACCGTCGTGTTCGCGAGAGTCTCATCTTTCCATAGAGTGGTCATATTAGTTTGGATGCCAAACCGTTTGGACGCTACAGAGGTTTTCGGGAGAAGACCGATTTTTGGGATGTCTAATGATCTGACAAACACAGCTGTAGCTCGGCCACCTTCGACCGCAGATGCGGAAGGCCGCCATTGTCAGATGTGGTGAATTGAGTTTATCAGCCCATGCAAAAAAATATACTACCGTTCAAAAGTTTGGGGTCACTTAGAAATGTCCTTGTTTTCCATGAAAACATACATGAAATGAGTTGCAAAATGAATAGGAAATATAGTCAAGATGTTGACAAGGTTATAAATAATGTTTTTTAATTGAAATAATAATTGTGTCTTTCAAACTTTGCTTTCGTCAAAGAATCCTTCATTTGCAACAATTACAGCCTTGGAGACCTTTGACATTCTAGTTGTCAATTTGTTGAGGTAATCTGAAGAGATTTCACCCCATGCTTCCTGAAGCACCTCCCACAAGTTGGATTGGCTTGATGGGCACTTCTTACATACGATACGGTCAAGCTGCTCCCACAACAGCTCAATAGTGTTGAGATCAGGTCACTGTGCTGGCCACTCCATTATAGACAGAATACCAGCTGACTGCTTCTTCCCTAAATAGTTCTTGCATAGTTTGGAGCAGTGCTTTGGGTCATTGTCCTGTTGTAGAAGGAAATTGGCTCCAATTAAGCGCCGTCCACATGGTACAGCATGGCGTTGCAAAATGAAGTGATAGCCTTCCTTCCTCAAGATCCCTTTTACCCTGTACAAATCTCCTACTTTATCACATTGCCTCCACCATGCTTGACAGATGGCGGCTAGCACTCCTCCAGCATCCTTTTCATTTGGTCTGCGAACACTTCATTTGTGATCCGAACACCTGAAACTTAGATGAATCTCTCCATAACACTTTTTTCCAATCTTCTTCTGTCCAGTGTCTGTGTTCTTTTGCCCATCTTAATATTTTATTTTTATTGGCCAGTCTGAGATATGGATTTTTCTTTGCAACTCTGCCTAGAAGGCCAGCATCCCGGAGTCGCCTCTTCACTGTAATGTACTTGTCCTCTTGCTCAGTTGTGCATCGGGGCCTCCCACTCCTCTTTCTATTCTGGTTAGAGCCAGTTTGCTCTGTTCTGTGAAGGGAGTAGTACACAGCGTTGTACAAGATCTTCAGTTTCTTGGCAATTTCTCGCAAGGAATAGCCTTAATTTCTCAGAACAAGAATAGACTGACGAGTTTCAGAAGAAAGTTATTTGTTTCTGTCCATTTTGAGCCTGTAATCAAACCCACAAATGCTGATGCTCCAGATACTCAACTAGTCTAAAGAAGGCCAGTTTTATTGCTTCTTTAATCAGCACAACAGTTTTCAGCTGTGCTAACATAATTGCAAAAGGGGTTTTCTAATGATCAATTAGCCTTTTAAAATGATAAACTTGGATTAGCTAACACAACGTGCCATTGCAACACAGGAGTGATGGTTGCTGATAATGGGCCTCTGTACGCCTATGTAGATATTCCATTAAAAATCAGCCATTTCCAGCTACAATAGTCATTTACAACATTAACAATGTTTACACTGTATTTCTGATCAATTTACTGTTATTTTACATGTGCTTTTCTTTTCAAAACAAGGACATTTCTAAGTGACCCCAAGCTTTTGAACGGCAGTGTGTCTCCATTTTAAACAGAGATGCACAATTAGATTTCCCATGGAGGTGCGGACATCGATTCTAGGGGTTAAGGGACCTGGAGCCAGCTATTTATGTATTGGTGGGGTTGATTTCTGGAGTACTTTTCAATCTGAAACCATGTTTGTATGTTTGAACATCTTACTTGAAGTGGAATATAAGAGAACATAGTTGATAACTATATTGAAACAAATGATACTCAGAAGCATATTCATAGCATGTGATTGTATTCACTCATGCTGGACTGGATACACCACCGTTGACATGTTTTTCATTCACAGGGCCTGTGTGTCCGTCCATCCAACCTAATTGTCAGTGATTATTGCTGATATTTTGGAAAAAAATATATAATTTGAATTCTATGGTTTTATACTTGCTTTGTGTTTAAACGTTTGTACCAATTCTTGTGTCATGAAGTTAATTATTTACTAGGAAAATTGAATAATCCTTAACCAGCATTTTAGGCAGTTTATTTGAAAAACACATACAAAAAGATCATATGCAAGACAATACATAAAAGGAGACAGAACAGTTTGGGTTAAAGCTATGCAACTTTTTTGCATCATCATTAGTAATAAATACAGTACAAAAGTGAATCTAAAGGTGTTATGATCCGTGTTATTTTTCATTATCATTCAGCTATTGCTTTTCATATTATTGATACATACTTTGTCTATAAAATACTCCAGCTCATAAAACATTGCGCGGTTACAGCAAAACAGCAGTGTGGTGTTGTACAAAGATGGCCACTACCCTTTAAATCACTGGCAGGTTAGTTTAATCAACAGTTTGTCAGCAGCAAAGAAAACATCTGTACAGCCTCATATATTAAACACGCCTACAGCTACGCCCATGTACACATATGAAAACCTGAGAAGGACATGCATTAGAAAGCTTGTGCTTTGGACCTCTACTGTTCAGTCCCCTTCTTCACCAGCTTAAATTATAATACTATGGCTACTGTTCAGTTTTCCTCTGGAGTAATAATACAGTATACCGTCTGTGGAGGACAGAGGCAAGGCAGGAGTTTTTCCTGACCAGGTGACCTGACCAGGAAAAACTCTTGGTCCTAGACATGGGTTAAGGCCAGTGACAGCAGGAAAATTTAAAATAAGACCAGTCAGCTTCATTCCAATTGGATATATGTAGGATTAATTAATTGTTATTATTACGAAAATGCACACAGAAAACAGGTGGTTAGCTTATTATACCCAGGTGTAAAACCACACTCTCTAGAATATTACACCAGAAAAAAATAAGACCCAATAGCTCAAGTGTATCAATGTTAGCCGCGTCCCGAACCTAACTACACAAACACAGCATTTACCAGCAATACAAAGTACCTAATAATAATGCAGTTATTCATTCATTTGGGAAGAGTTAACATAGCTGGGCCAGAGAACCATGGTCTGAATGGAGACACCCAACATCCAGATATGGTGAAATATACAAACGAGGTAAATCGAGAGAAAAAAACCGAGAAACTGGTAATGATCAGAGATAAAAAATGAAAAATAAAATAGTATCATATTTCAGCAAGGGGTATATCCATGCTAGGAGGTTTACATGCTAAAACATTTGCACCTAGTCACAGTCTGTCCACTCGATCAAAGCAGAGGGGGGTATCTTTCGATTTGACATTGAATTGAATGGAAATCAAATCAACAGCACCACGTTAGCTAGAAACAGCTCACATTACACCCTTCCAAATGGCACTTTCTCCTTATGAAAAACACAACTTGCATGCAAAGCATCCCCACCAACCAATGCATAATGAGGTATTATTATTATTTTTTACATTGTGTTATTTCTAAATAAATAGATTGATTCAATTGCAACATCAAGAGAGAAAATAAATTAAATATGCCCACCACAACCGCTACGGTTAGTAATAAATGATGATTGTTAAATACTTAAGGCATTTCAACTCACAGCATCTTATGTGAAGTAACAAACCTCCTTGTTTGTCTGTCTGTAGTTTTTTGGGATGGAGGGTTTGGACAAAGAAACAAAAAAAAACAACGCAACACAGTCAAGTCAACCTCCAAGAGTACACAAGGAAGCATGAAGATACGTGTAACCGAACACAGACGCATAAGCTAGAACAAGGAGACGCCACACCAACAAATCTACTTCAGGCAACCCCATATTTTAGTGCATTTACAAAAAAACAAGCTACATTAATATATATGTTTTTTTTTTTTTGCAGCATTGGAGTCATTTCTTCAAAAGGTTTTTTAAAAAAGGACAAGGACTTGGCTTTACTTGGTCCAATGTCCAAATTGGCATGAGCGCTCAAATCAAATTCCTAGAAAGAAAACCAAAATGAAGAACAAATCAGAGAAATTTAAATAATAAGAATAATTGTTTGGTATTTTCAAACGAATGGCTTTTTCTCCCTTCAACCCTCTTTCAAGTGAACTACACCAACATGATTCATGCACGATATAGAGAGAAAACAGCTTCCATCACAATACCATACACAACTACCATCATGGGGAACCATCTTACACATTCTAGGACACAGAACAAAGGCCTACTAGTTGGATATCCGCCAGGAACACCAGCTGTATTCCTGTATCAAACAACGGGAGCAACTGAGATTGAAATGAAGAGAACCGAAACAGAGGTGGTTTGCTATGTACTGTATAACTCACATGTGCTTGTTCTGTAGGCAATAAGGTACTGGTATATGATAGAAAGGGGTTACATTGTATTCACACTAAAGACAAGACACAGACACTGCATCCTTCAGCCCATGCTAGCCTTTATGATCGTGCTATGGATGAGTAGAAATTTACTAGAAATTGCCCATAAAGCACAGTTCTTGAAATCAGTTTACCCCTCCCCCAATCCGAATCTTAATCATTAGGAGGGGAGACTCGGCAGTGACCGAAGATCAGCGTCTAGGGGAAACTTCATCCTGCTCCATGGATGAGTGAGAGAGTCATACCGTTTATGGTTCACGAGCAGAGGGACTGCAGACGTTCTACTGCTCCACAATCACAAGACAGCCCAAGCCTGCCATAGTGCATGCATATCTGGAGCCTCTGTTCTAGACTATAGAGGCCCCGCTACAGCATAATACAGACCACTGAAGCCAAGCCTGGTTAGCCTCTCTTGCATCCACTGTGATGGCAGAGATATACTGTACTGGAAACCCACAGAATGTTTGGTCTTTGTACATCACTTCCTTGTTGCCTAAAGTCTGCCTTTGTTAAATCAGACTATTTTCACTCTTTTTTTCACCACCTTATTTCTCAAAGTGGGATTTTGCTTGTTACACAACACTGTCACTCTGTTGTAAACACTGCAGATCAATTACAAGACTAATACACTCCATAACACCATAAGCATTTGTGGCCACAGAAGCTCATTTCAAGCAACATCCCCATGGCTGATTTCATATCTTATCCTGTTTTGCACAGATGTGCTGTAGTTAAGAGTTCAGCGTTTGGGTTTCATCGTAGGGAGGGAGACCAGCACACATCAGCGGTCGAGAATAGACCTATATACAAACCCTCAACAACACAATACACACACATGCTAGGGGGTTTGATGGAGAATCATCTTTGAGTAGGTGTATGGAGAAGCGAATGCTAGTGCGCCCAACCCGATGGAGACTCATCAAGCCCCAGCACCTGTCTATACATGCTGACACCCTTCTGTCTCTCTTCTCCATCCACCTCCCTTTTATGTTTCTCTATTGTTTGATTAGTGTGGTTTCTTAATCTCCCGCTCTCTTGTCCCCTTCCAGTCACTGTCTTCTTTGACTGGCTCAGAAGTGATACGGGTGGGAAGGGGGACGATTGGCAGAGCTCCACCTAGGGATGCTATAGGGTATTACAGGAAGGGGCAGGGAGAGGAGGCATCAGCTGTCTGGTGTCAGCTGGGTCTCAATGTCCACCCGGCATATGGGGCATTTTCTACTGGTGGCCAGCCATTGGTCTACACACGCCTGGTGGAAGAGGTGCATACAGGGCAATCTCCTGTTGGTGGAGGAAGTAGATGTAATATTAATGACCATAGATGCACAGAGATCTGCAAACTGTACTCTTATGTTGGCACTAAACTTTCCATGACAATAACATTGTCATTATCATTTTGACTAGACCCACCTGACATCCTCTCCATCCTCCAGTATTGATAGACAGATAGTACACTTCTCATCTGTATCCCTTTCTTCATCCTCCAGCCCTAGCTTCAGGTCCTGGGTTATTCTCTGGAAAATAGAAGAATTTACAACAACAGTGACATTTACCATAAGCAATGCATCTCTCATTTCCTTCGCAATGTTTTGATAGTTCACATGAAAATAATCATGCTTGCAGTCCTCATAATGTAGTTCTGATATAGGACTAGCGGCTGTCCTGAAAAAGCCTGTTCAGAACCACCGTCCTAGCATGGCATACAGTACACTGGGGGTTCCTGTCTCATTGGATCATGAACATGTAATGCTTATGATTCCTTCACATACTGTACAGTATATTCAAATCCTACTCATAAGACTTGCACAGCTTTATGATAATTGGTCCTTTCACCTACAAGACGGGTCATCCTTGGTCTTCAATTGGGTACACTCCAGACCAGACCATCTGAATAAGTCCGTTTGGAGTGGAAGCAGACAGTATTCGTTGGCTAACAATTACCTAGAATTCTACTCTATGTTACTCTATTTCATGTTCTACCTCAGTACATCCGTTACCGACACAACTTATGAGGGCATAGTCTTACCTTCTTGTATTTGTGAGGGAAGGTGAACCTTTCAATTGTGGTCTGGACGGCCCCTCGGTTCACACTGCCCAGCCTGTCCTCCAGCTGCAGTAGCTCCTACAGGCAACACATGGAGAAAATATCTTATTTCAGTACGATAAAAAGAACAAAACTAAATAAAACTAAATATATTTTTTGATTGGAAAGCATCTGGAGCACAGACCCAGCAGAAATTAGAAGATCAGTCCCACATGAGGCTATTCACTGCATTTGGTCACACAGAGGCACGGACGGATGTGTGAGAGGTGAGAGGAGGGAGTGTGTGTGTGTGTGTGTGTGTGACGGGGTGACAGTTTGACAGGGTTTATGGGACTGGGATGACTGTACCTCGTAGCTCTCTCTCACAGCGGATGCATGGCGAGAGGGGTTGAGGCCCTGCAGGGCCAGCAGGTGTAACTGAGGATAAGGGTAGTTTCTGATCTCATGGACAACCTGGGGAGAACATACAGAGAGGCAGAAAGGGAGTAATCTGGATACAATCTCCTCAACTCATCTCTGAGGAAACGTCTTTGCACCCTGTCTCTACAATGACCTATGGTGTAAATACCAAATCAAACACTCCAGATGGTTCGGCCAATATGGACGCCAACAGTGCAGATCACGAAACATCGCTTTAAATGGGACTGTCCATTCTGATCATTTAAATTCCATGGCAAAAAGAGTTGTGATGTCCTCACCACTTGGGTGGAGGCATTGTTCCTGGGGAAGTGATGCATCCTGGGAGAGGTCAGGTAGTGTTGAAAGTGCTGGGGCAGTGGGCGGATGTGGTACTGGTGGGGGGGCAGCCCCGCGTCCACACTCAGGTCCCTGACCAACCACACAGGACAGGAGGGGAGAAGAGAGAAGAACCAGTTAAACACTGGGCCCATTCCACAGACCCATCAACATTGATTGTCATTGGATTACATCATGCCTGTGGGAGGGGACTCAAATTTGAAATGAAGATTATACATAGCTCAGGAGTATTATATTAGACTTATCTACGAAGCCACGTTATTGTATGAGTGCAAGCTGGTGAGTTATTTACCAGTCTGTGCCTTCAGCCAGGTAGCGAGGCTGCTGGCCAGCAGGCTGTGGGGGAACGTGGAGGGCAGGAGCAAACTCGTACCCCAGCCGCAGTCTGTGGGGCTGGTGGGGCATTCTCTCTGGGGTGCGTCTGCTGACAGAGTACAACCAAAAAAGGTTTCTGTACACATCAAATACCATGCAATCTGTTGTGTGGTTCCACAGACGCCATGGAAATATGGACTCAACTTAAAAGCACTTTTGAAGTATGAAAACACATGCCAAACTTTGGGGTTAACTACCTCTTTACCAGGGGCACATTATTAAAGTGTACAGATTTTTGGGGGGTGCATCAAAATATAGCTGTTCGTACAGACCATGACATTTCTATGGAGGTACCGTAGTTATTACGGAAGTTCCGTAAATAGCCAGAAACCAAGTCCCCATACCTGGTAGGTGGCATGATGTGGTGGTGCTGGGCCTCTAGGATCTGCTGCTGGAGGAGATACTGCTGGTGTAAGGCCTGAGGTAGGAAAGGGGGGACCAAGAGGTCCTGGAACTGAGGTGCGGGGGGTAGGGGGTTGAGGGGAGAGTGGAGCTGGGGAGGATGCTGGTGGCCAGGGGGAGCCAGGTGGGGGTTTATGCCCGAATGGGGCTGACCTGGGTGGGGCATGGGGAAGTCAATGGACAGCGGGGCATGGGGTCCTAGCTGGAAGTGCCGGCAAGAGGTAGCATGGCTATGCTGCTGCTGCTGCTGCTGCTGCCGGTTAAAGTGGGGTCCTGTGGAAACATCAAGAAGGAGTCAGACACCTGAGAGAGAAAAGGTAGGTTAGAATGAATTGTGTATTGAGACGTGGAGTGTGTGTTTCTGTAGGATGATCTTTACAAAAGCCCTAACTCTTACCTATGATGAAGACGAGGGGGTAGGGAGATATGATGAAGCAACACATTCTATCTGCATGGAAAATGAATTCTCTTTTATGGCATCGTGTCACATTTGACCATCTGTTTGGATTCTCACCTCTGGGCATCTGACTCTTCGGCAAGGGACGCAGCCAAGACTGTGCATTTAAATGGTGTATTCAAGTGTTTTCCAAATTACGATAGTTTTAAAAGCCGTGTGCAATATATGTGAATGACCTTGAGTCCATTTGATAGAAGTGCACAGCTGTGTTTTTAGATCGACTGTCTGACATTCTGCTGATCAATCACATCATTGTGCACAGAACATATAGTCCTTAGAGGTTTGTTTTTTGTAATGAAACTGTTTCTCCGTAATAATCACAGAGGATTTTAACAATGTGATGACATTGCTGTGAGTGAGTCCTTTTTCTGAGAACTTTCTTACCTGTTGAACTGTGGGTAACATAAGACTAGGTCCTACTATTATATATAAGACTATACTATAATATATAGTATTATATAGTACAACAACACTGTGAATGTTTATCTATCACTACACATGTCTCCATCAGCAAAATGTTAAGGTTTTATTGGCCTAGGCTACATAAAGCCTACAACACATTTGTATATGTTATATCTCCAATTTATCTCCAACCAGATATCAGTATCGATATACATTCTGCCTATATCTCTCTTTCTCTCACTCAGACACACAGTGCTAGCCGAAGCTTTCCCATATGTAGATTCCTTGGTTCAGGGGAAATAGCTTGAATGCATTGCATGTCAGCTCAGTACTTTTTCCCTCTTCCTAACCACAGCTATTTGGCAGCTGAAGAGAACAGGCTGCTGTGAAAGCTTGAGAGGGAGAACCACATACCTACCACTGTACTACAGTGCACAGTCTAGGTTTTACTACTGTGTGTGTAGATAGATACAGTTGAAGTCGGAAGTTTACATACACCTTAGCCAAATACATTTAGAAAATGACTTCAACCTAAGTGTATGTAAACTTCCGACTTCAACTGTAGATAGATAGATAGATAGATAGATAGATAGATAGATAGATAGATAGATAGATAGATAGATAGATAGATAGATAGATAGATAGATAGATAGATAGATAGATAGATAGATAGATAGATAGATAGATAGATAGATAGATAGATAGATAGATAGATAGATAGATAGATAGATAGATAGATAGATAGATAGATAGATAGATAGATAGATAGATAGATAGATAGATAGATAGATAGATAGGAGCTGACAATTCTAATGGATATAACACTGATTGTGAATAGGAATGGCTTTCAATTTACATGATGTAGGCCTAGGCTACATTGTGACATTGATGCCAATATGACAAAATATTATATTGAAAAAGGGGAGAACACAATTCATAGGACAAGACTTCATAATCTGTGATGTGTTTTCCATGGCATGCAAAATTTAGTTTGGACTCAAGCAGCAAGAGAAGTCGTGGAAAAAGAACATCAAACTAAATCTATCCACTGAGATATATGCAGCCTAGCAAAAACCATTTTGGGACGAACCTACATCTAGGCCTTTGTGAATGTCACCTTCAGTTGCTAGGCACTTTTCTAACCTGAACATGCTAAAGTGTTGGTGGAAGAGTGGATTCACATTCAGATGAAAACAGGTGAAACCCATACAATTGAGAAATAGGCAAATGTCTACATTGCATTTGGATCATTGAGTTGGAGTAGATTTGAAGGTGCAGTGCTACAAAAGGCCTAGGAATGAGTCTAATCTTGAAGCATCCGATTGTGATGGTGGGTTTTAAAAATGTCACATTCAGTTCATAACCAGTAACTAATTAATCAGAATGACTTAATGCTACTTTAGTAGGCCTAAGTAATTATTCAGAATGAGTTAGGCCTACTAAAGTAGCATTAAGTAATTAATCAGAATGAGTTAGGCCTAAAGTAGCATTAAGTAATTCATCAGAATGAGTTAGGCCTACTAAAGTAGAATTAAGTAATTAATCAGAATGAGTTAGGCCTACTAAAGTAGCATTAAGTAATTCATCAGAATGAGTTAGGCCTACTAAAGTAGCATTAAGTAATTCATCAGAATGAGTTAGGCCTACTAAAGTAGCATTAAGTAATTAATCAGAATGAGTTAGGCCTACTAAAGTAGCATTAAGTAATTCATCAGAATGAGTTAGGCCTACTAAAGTAGCATTAAGTAATTAATCAGAATGAGTTAGGCCTACTAAAGTAGAATTAAGTAATTAATCAGAATGAGTTAGGCCTACTAAAGTAGAATTAAGTAATTCATCAGAATGAGTTAGGCCTACTAAAGTAGCATTAAGTAATTAATCAGAATGAGTTAGGCCTACTAAAGTAGCATTAGGTAATTAATCAGAATGAGTTAGGCCTAAAGTAGCATTTGATCCAAGGATCAACAACGACGCACTGCACTTTCAATTTTCTCAGTAGTAGAATTACCATGAATGACGAGGACAGACTCATTCAGGCCTAGTGATGAGAAAAGCCAGGAAATTGTCTATCTTTGTCACAGCGGGAGAGGAGGTGGGCGGGTGGAGGTGAAATCAGCAAGAAGCACACTGAAGGTTAGGAAAAATACTATATTCTTTATTGGAAGATATTAGTATATGCGGAATTTGTGTTTTGGTTGTCGTAGTAATAATAATAATAATATAAATACCATGCAACAAAAATAAACAACATAGACTGAAGGCAAGGCCCACCATGCTCCATAAAAAGGTTAAAAAAGAACAAAAGCGCATCCAATGAGCAGATGTGGTTTGGCTACAGCACAGTACAGCAGGGTACATCTTACCTACTGAAATATTACATTGGAATTTACTATTCAATGTAAAAAATCAAAAATCTAAATCATATGAATAATAACATGACCATGCATTGAAAGTACCGTTACCAGAACAAAGAGTAAAGAGTGACCACAACCAGACAATATTAATCTAAAAGAGGATTCACTGTAGCAGTGCAGGAGAGAGGCATCCCTGTGAAATGGATAGCATTCTGTACTTCTGGTTAGTGGATCATTGGGAAGTGATCATCACCAGTGAGTGAGTGTATCTACTACTTAGAGAATTTGGTCTTGGCTTCTTTTCAAGAAGAACAAAGTGTTACACAGATGGAGACGGTTATGACAGGTTGTTGGGAAGAGGCGCAGTGTACCAGTATTTAATCAATTTTCATGTGTTGTCCATTTTTTATCACTCAGATGACCTAACTAGGGATAATCCTAATTGTATGTGTGTGTGTGTGTGTGTGTCATAATATTAAAAATGATAGGTTTTACATATCCTGTAAGAATACCAATTGGAGCAGTGGCTACCATTACTTAGCCACAATTGTACAACCTTCCATGGAGAAAATTTGCCAAATTCTGATCTTCAGTAAAGCAGTGCAGAAATTGAACCCATGCAAAATGTATCCACTTTACAGGAATTTACAGCATGTTGTATATCAAGACTGGATGGGAGATACACAATGACATTTATTTGATTATCTAAAAGAGCTCAAATGGGTTACAGCAACTTCAGAGAAAAAGACAACAGGTGTTAGCAAAAAAAAAAACAACAACAATGAATTATGGGTGAATGGTACATTCTTGGAGGCGTTTAAACAAAATAATAGCAATGTCTTCTGATGGAAAGAGGAAATGAAGAAGGGATTCACAACACAGCTAAATGCAGAGAGCAGGCCGCGCCACACCACACAGCAGCAATGATTAGCTACACAGTGGGAGGGGACGACAAAGATCTGATAAATGCAGATTGTAGAGCCAGCCTCGATACTATGAAACAGGAAATAAGAACAGAAATAAAAGCACAATGTGAAATCATTGATGCCACTGTATGAATTGATACCGCTACACTGTCTAAATGGTTAATACAAAAGGTATGTTTTGGTACTGAATAAACGGAAAATGACTAACTAGCGTAAAGTCACCTGGTGGATAGCTTGTTTTAAATATTGGAAAAACAACCTGCCTAGCTACGACGTGTTTAAAGAGCTTCCTGAAATGTTAAATATGTCAATTTAGCCTGTTTGTAAGCTACTACTTTGTGATATACCATTGTAGATTACAGTAGTTCATTGAATTTTGTCGCAAGACCCTCCCGGCAAACAGTAAAGATGATCTCCAAACCACATCATCCTGGGATTGAATAGGTTCTCCACTAACCTAACCTGCAGACTGCACTACCTAGTTAGGTAACTAACCTTCAAACATGTTTCACACATTACTCTCTGTGGGCTGACATTACACTACATTACACTACATTACACTACATTACACCATATTACACCATATTACACTACATTACACTACATTACACCATATTACACCACATTACACCACATTACACTACATTACACTACATTACACTACATTACACCATATTACACTACGTTACACTACATTACACCATATTACACCATATTACACCACATTACACTACATTACACTACATTACACTACATTACACTACATTACACCATATTACACCATATTACACTACATTACACTACATTACACCATATTACACCATATTACACCACATTACACCATATTACACTACATTACACTACATTACACCATATTACACCATATTATACTACATTACACTACATTACACCATATTACACCATATTACACCACATTACACTACATTACACTACATTACACCATATTACACCATATTACACTACATTACACTACATTACACCATATTACACCATATTACACCACATTACACCACATTACACTACATTACACCACATTACACCACATTACACTATATTACACTATATTACACCACATTACACCACATTACACTATATTACACCACATTACACCACATTACACCACATTACACCACATTACACTACATTACACTACATTACACCATATTACACCACATTACACCATATTACACCACATTACACCATATTACACCATATTACACCATATTACACTACATTACACCATATTACACTACATTACACTATATTACACCACATTACACCATATTACACCATATTACACCATATTACACTACATTACACCATATTACACTACATTACACCATATTACACTACATTACACCACTGCCATTAATGCCAATTGGTGAAGTATTTCTTCAAATGGAACCGACTACCTAACTACAATATATAATGTCCAAAAATAGAGAAACGTTAAGCTAGCATAAGCTAACTAGCTACAGTTGTTAGCTGTCAACATCTAACGTTAACTACATCTCGATTTATATCTCGATTTTAAAAAAATAAATATTTATAGGTAAATAGGACCAAAATCGGTAGTATTTTCAACAGTTTGGTACCGTTGGATTCTACATATATTCTATATTTTCGACCAGGTTAGCGAGCAGCTCCAGTGGTATTCAGATGAAAAGGGCAGTGGAAGTGTTAAAAGACACATAAATATAAATACCTCTATTTGTTACTGAGCCAAACACAGGAAGAACCAGATATCCGACATGCACTAGAACCATCCTTGGAACCGTTTCTTGCCGCTGGGTGTTTTTAGAGACAAATAGCCCATGCGGATGATCCGTTTCAATCTGTCTACATTGAAGCGGATCCAGCAGACAGCTGCCTCGGTGTTTCTGGAGGAACATTGAGAACATGTAAAGTACCGCAGATACACTTTAGGTTGCGCCATAACCCCAGCAGAGTGTTTTTCACACAGATATAAACTGGTGCAGAAGTGGACTCCGCTGCAGTAGACGGCAGTACCGGTCTGAAACGACAGTCTTGTCTCCACGGATGACATAAAAACAACAAGAAGGGATCCGGTTTCGGCCATTCAACCTCCAAGTTCAGCCAGCTGGTGTTTGCAGGAGGAGGACAAGTCACATTCGCCCATTAGAGATGTTATCTGTGCGAGTTGCAGCGGCTCTGGTCAGAAGCCTGCCCCGACGGGCTGGATTCGTGAGTATTTTGCATTGATTTCGATGTTTAATAGGAGACATTAATCCGTTTCACGGTGATTAAAATGTCAATGTGAACGCAAGGGTGCGTGCAGGCCGCCACCTTCACGCGCTCGTCCCGCAATCTAATGTCCAGGAAAGGAAACGCATGCAACTCGACGTACTGTCTTGATATTTATCTGCTGACGTTATTTCATTAGGTTTACCGTTTTTATAACTCGTTCATTGCGCATTTTAATTTAGTTTAGATTTGCGCTTTCGACGTTACGGCCCATAAAATGGCTGTGCTAACTGGTTTAGCACACTCATCCTGAAGGTCAGGATCTCTTTACATGCAGAATGATCGCATCACACACTACAAGCTTCTGCAAATATATTTAGCTATAGTGTCGTCTAACATATTGTAATTTTTTTTGTTTTATTCCTTGCTTAATTGGATTGGATTTAAAATACGCCAGCTGTCAAAGAAAGGGTACGACTTGCGCACAACCTAGCTAACTATTATCTTACGTTACTTGCGCTGACGCCTAGCCGAGTATACGACAGGTTTTGATTGTAACGTATTACAACATGTATTGTGCGATTTCTTTGCCATGCCATCAGTTCAATAACACTTGTGTTGAACAGTAACCGATCACGATTGTATTAATTCTAGGTGTCCAAGAATGTTGCCGCCGCCTGTGTAGGAGTGAATCACCTCCACACACAGAGACCATGTCTTGCTGCCAAGACAGGTCAGTATACAGAGAATGGGGACTCAAGGAATGACCTTCTGTTCATGCATCAGACATCCTCAGAAGTTCCTCTTGTTAAGAAATGTCCCCCTCGGGGATCAATAAAGTATCTATCTATGAGCAGGGGACATTAGGTGTAGATGTAATTTGAAAACATGTTATCACAATTTGCCCCTGTATAAACGGAGACTCCTCTATGGCTATATAACGACAACGAGGATATATGTTGACTATCAAGATTTAACGTAAACTTCCCCCCCAAACATTAGGCACTGCTGAGGTGTCCTCCATCTTGGAGGAGAAGATTCTGGGGGCTGACACCAGTGCTGATCTGGAAGAGACTGGCCGTGTGCTGTCCATCGGCGACGGTATCGCCAGAGTGTACGGTCTCAGGAATGTTCAGGCTGAGGAGATGGTGGAGTTCTCCTCTGGGCTCAAGGTGCAGTTCTAGGAACAGCTTTATGAATCCTAACTGAACCATGTTGAAATGGAAAAGCTTCTTCTACTGTAATCAATCAGCATATTTTAATGAAACGTCTTCTGTCCTCTTTTCTAGGGTATGTCTCTGAACTTGGAGCCGGACAATGTTGGTGTTGTGGTGTTCGGTAATGACAAGCTGATCAAAGAGGGCGACATCGTGAAGAGGACTGGTGCCATCGTGGACGTGCCAGTGGGTGAGGAGCTGCTTGGTCGCGTGGTGGACGCTCTGGGCAATGCTATCGACGGAAAGGTGAGGGCAGATTTTATATAGTCAATTGGCATTTATCAAATATTATTGGTTGCATGCACATATTTCAGATGTTATCGCAGGTGCCAAGATATGCTTATGTTTCTAGCTCCAACAGTGCAGTAATGCCTAACAATACACGCAAATGTAAATAATTAAGTATCAGTCTGGAATAGATATAGTGCCTTCAGAAAGTATTCACACCAATTACTTTCCACATTTTGTGGTTACAGCCTGAATTTAAAATTGATAGAATTTAGATTATTTTGTCACTGGCCTACAGAAAATATCCCATAATGTCAAATGTTTAGAATTTTTTACAAATCAATTAAAAATTAAAAGCTGTTATGTCTCGAGTCAATAAGTTTTCAACCCCTTCGTTATGGCAAGCCTAAATAAGTTCAGCAGTAACAAACAAAATAAATATTTTAAGTCTCTGGCTCTCTCTGTGTGCAATGGTGTTTAACATGCATTTTTACTGATTTACCTCTTCTCTTTACCCAACACATACACTCAGTCGAGTGACCTTCAAACACCGGTTCAACCACAAAAAGAGGTTTTCCAATGCCTCACAAAGGACATATATTGGTAGATGGGTACACATAAAAAATGTAAAAAATAGTGGACATTCAATATCCCTTTGAGCATGGTGAATTTATTAAGTACACTTTGGATGGTGCATCAATACACTCAGTCACTACAATGATACAGGTGTCCTTCCTAACTCTGTTGCCGGAGAGGAAGGAAACTGCTCAGGAATTTCACAATGAGGCCAATAGTGACTTTAAAACAGTTACAGTTATGGCCTTCTGAGTGGCGCAGCGGTCTAAGGGTTCGATTCCAGGCTGTCGCAGCCGGCCGCGACAGAGACCCATGAGGTGCCACACAATTGGCCCAGCGCTGTCCGGTTAGATAGATAGATAGATAGATACTTTATTGATCCCCCGGGGGGGAAATTTCATACGTTTAGGGGAAGGCTTGGCCGGCCGGGATGTCCTTGTCCTACCGCGCTCTGGGGACTCCTGTGGCGGGCCGGGCACATGTACGCGGACACTGTCTCCAGGTATACAGTGTCCTGGGTTAAGCGAGCATTGTGTCAAGAAGCATTGTGGCTTGGCGGGGTCGTGCTTCGGGGGAAGCACAGCTCTCGATCTTCCTCTCCTGAGTCTGTACTGGAGTTGTAGCGATAGGCCAAGACTGTAACTGACAATTTGGCTATCACAAAATTGGGTAGAAAAAGGGGTAACAATTTTTATTATTTTTTTAAATAGTTGCAGTTGAATGGCTGTGATAGGAGAACGGAGGATGGTACATTGTAGTTACTCTACAATACTAACCTAAATGAGCACAGGCACAACTCTAGAGGAAAACCTTGTTCAGTCTTCTTTCCACCAGACACTGGGAGACAAATTCACCTTTCAGCAGGACAACATCTTAAAACACAAAGCCAAATATACACTGGATTTGTTTACCAAGTTGACATTGAATTTTCTTGAGTGGCTTAGTTAGTTTTAACTTAATTTTCTGCATAAATGTATGGCTAGAGTTGAAAATGTCTGTCTAGCGATGATCAACAACAGACCTTGATAGAGCTTGAAGAATTTTAAGAAATGTGCAAATATTGTACAGTCCAGACTTACCCAGAAAGACTGACACCAGTAATCACTGCTAAAGATTATTCTTAACATTAGCTGTGTTCGAATACCCATACTACATACTTAATGAGTATATACTATTAATATTTATAATATACTGGCAAGTTTGATGTATTACTAGCCAGCTAACATTATGTAGGTAGCTAGCTAACATACGGTACATACAAGCAACTGCTGTAATGAAATGCTATGTGGTTCGTAAGGCTAGAGTAGCAAAACAATTCTCATGCAACAATATATTTGAAAAGTAATTATTTATTTTTTATTACATTGCTCAACATTTTTTAAACATTTCATTTGTTAAAGCAATGAATTTGAATCCACTCTCGTTGGACTTCGGCTGAGTATTTTCTTCAAATCTGAAAATGTGAAGCCACGCTCATTTTCTGAAGAATTATGGGCCCTAAAATCAGAAAAGGTTTCCGCTGCTTGTATTTTGGCAAATGTAGTACGACATCCAGGAACTTTTGGCATACTAACTATATTCATACTATGACCAATAAGCATTCTACATACTCAAATTACATCACTGATAGTGTGGTGAGTAGTTATGGATACTTACATGAGATTTCTGTGTTTAATTTTCTAAACATGTTTTCACTTTGTCATTGTGTGATGAGTGAATTCAGACAGTAACTCAATGAAATGTGGAACAATTAGATGGATATGAGAACAATGAAGGCAATGTAGGGACAGTGTATGACTAGGATGGGTATGGACAGTGTGACTAGGATGGGGATGGACTAGGATAGGTAGGGACAGTTTGTGACTAGGATGGGTATGGACAGGGTATGACTAGGATGGGTATGACTAGGATGGGGATGGACTAGGATGGGTATGGTCAGTGTGTGACTAGGATGGGTATGACTAGGATGGGTAGGGTCAGTGTATGACTAATTGTATAGGATGAGGTAGGAACTGGGTGAGTCTGTCGGTGCAGTCTTGAAAACATTCATAGTTAATAGCATAATATAATGGTTAATGGAGATGTATTTTTATACCCAGACTTCTTGGATGCCACACAATTTAAAAGGGTCTCTCACCTGATCCTTCAGGTCTAGGGTCCTTGGGTTGCAACTAGAGGTTTATTACAGCCTGGTCTGATCAGAATATCATTAACCCATTCCTTGTCCCCTTCCTCTCAGGGTCCTCTTGGGTCTAGCATCCGTAGGCGCGTGGGTCTGAAGGCCCCTGGCATCATCCCGCGTATCTCTGTGAAGGAGCCCATGCAGACTGGTATTAAGGCCGTGGACAGCCTGGTGCCCATTGGCCGTGGCCAGCGTGAGCTGATCATCGGTGACCGTCAGACTGGGTAAACCGATGGCCAGGTGCCATTTAGCTCTGTTGGGGATCTTTGTTCCATGTGTAATTAACAATTGTGAATGTGTTCTACGGGAACTTAATTAGCAATTTCCTGGAGGTTAGCAGACAGTTTCAAACATTTCCTATTGCCTCATCTTCAAAGCCATGCAGTTATATTTGAAGTAATTATTAGATATGAGATGAGTAATTCTTCCAGGTAACTTTTGCCTCTTTTGATAATGTATTATTCTGACTCTTGATCCCAAGTATACAATAACTGTAATATTATACAAATTCTCTGTTCTTCTAACAGTAAAACTGCTATTGCCATTGACACCATTATCAACCAGAAGCGTTTTAACGAAGGCAAAGATGAGAAGAAGAAGCTGTACTGTATCTACGTTGCCATTGGTCAGAAGAGATCCACTGTGGCCCAGCTGGTGAAGAGGCTGACTGATGCTGATGCTATGAAATACACCATTGTAGTTTCTGCTACAGCCTCTGATGCTGCTCCCCTGCAGTACCTGGCTCCCTACTCTGGCTGCTCAATGGGAGAGTTCTTCAGAGACAACGGCAAGCATGGCCTCATCATCTATGATGATTTGTCAAAGCAGGTGAGAAGGCGAGGGCTGAGTGGATAGTCGTGATTCTGCTTCGTGGAGAAAAAAATGTATAATGGAACCAAGGTCTTTTAATCTACCTGTGTTCATCAGCTGTATTCGCATCCCTCCTTCCTCTACAGGCTGTAGCCTATCGTCAGATGTCCCTGTTGCTACGTCGTCCCCCCGGTCGCGAGGCCTACCCCGGTGATGTCTTCTACCTGCACTCCCGTCTGCTGGAAAGAGCCGCCAAGATGCACGACAACTTCGGAGGCGGCTCCCTGACCGCTCTGCCTGTCATTGAGACCCAGGCTGGAGACGTGTCTGCCTACATCCCCACCAACGTCATCTCCATCACTGACGGACAGGTGGGTGTGGTTTGGGGGAGATGTGATTTAATTGAAGGCCCCACTTGCCTTATCTCCAGTCGACATATCAAAGATTAATGTAATCCCTAAGCCGAAGTGTGCTCTCTCTCCTGCAGATTTTCTTGGAGACTGAGTTGTTCTACAAAGGTATCCGCCCAGCCATCAACGTTGGTCTGTCTGTGTCCAGAGTCGGATCAGCTGCCCAGACCAAGGCCATGAAGCAGGTGCATCCTGGGGCTTCTATACAAGACTAATATTATACATCAGATAAATGCAGATTTACTTCCTTTTTAGGTCACTGCAGTTCGCCAGTTACCCCAGAGTATTTTCTCAGTTGGAATCAGTCTCCTAAATCCATAATATGATTGTGTCCTGACTGTGCAGGTGGCTGGTACCATGAAGCTGGAGTTGGCCCAGTACCGTGAGGTGGCTGCCTTTGCCCAGTTCGGCTCTGACCTGGACGCTGCCACCCAGCAACTGCTCAACAGGGGCGTCCGCCTTACTGAGTTGCTCAAGCAGGGACAGTACTGTGAGTGTCACCACCCAGCGTGCTAATAAATTTTAACATTTTGAAATTTGTCAACCAGGCCCACTCCTTCATTTGGGGAAACATAATTGTTTTATTTTTCTTACTCTCCATCCCCCAGGCCCCATGGCCATTGAGGAGCAGGTGACAGTCATCTATGCCGGTGTCAGAGGTCACTTGGACAAGTTGGACCCTTCAAAGATCACCAGGTTTGAGAAGGCGTTCCTTGTGCACGTCCTCAGCCAGCACCAGGACTTGCTCACCACCATCAGGTAACAGGACCATCTGTCTTCTACCAGTCTGAGCTATCAGTCGAAACCAATGGTTGATGTTGAGATCATTATGAATGTTGATATAAATTTCACCTGAAGTAATCACTTGTTATATTCCAGGACTGATGGCATGATCTCACCGACAGCTGACGCCAAACTGAAGGAGATTGTGTTGACCTTCCTGTCCAGCTTTGAGTAATGAGTGAAACTCCTGATCTTTCAATGTGCTTACTGTCTGTCCCATTGTCCTGATATAATATGTATGTGAAACACAGTGGAACATTGAAGCCCAGAACCTCCATGTACATATTTCTCCTAAGAAGAAATAACATTTTACAACCCTAGAGAGCTGTGGTAAAATTTGACATTTCGTGGTAGACTGTGCCGGTCCAGCAGATTCTCCAGTTGAAGGGAATAAAATGTTATGTGAAAAATAATTCCTGCACTCTGTTCTAATGCATTAACCATTTATCCAACTGTGGGTGTTTATACTCAAACAACTATAAATATATTTCACTTTGGGTGTTCTCAAAACATACAGAATAATTGGATATTAAAATCGACACTTTTGCAGCACAAGAGAAATGCAGTACATTCAGTCAACCATAAAGCATTTAATTGACAAATGTAATGTATGGCATTGATTGTATTTATCAACTGTTGCAATGTCTGAAATTCCCTTCTCAGTGTTGGTTCATGAGTGACCCGTTTCTGTAAAGCTGGAATGGTGGGTGTAAGTTGATACGATGGGAAATAAAGGTATCCACACTTATTGTAAAACTCTTGCAATCATGTTTTTCTTATCTAGTATAGTTTCTCACCCATAAATCAAGACCAATACGGTCCTTTTGCATTTTGATTCAATGACAAGTCAGCACATGATTGCTAGAGTTTAATTACTCTTGGTAATAAAATTTGATCTTTCATTCCATATAAAACAGCTCTGAAATTGAGGGATTATTTTGAGTTACTTACCCTCTTGTCAAATCCTTTGCTAAAGTCAGTCTCGCCAGACTGTCATCCATTTCCCTCCCCACTGCCATGTTAGTTTTTCCACAAGGGGGTGGTAGTTGATCTGGTTGACTACAGGAGAGCAGATGTCATCTGAA
Organism: Thymallus thymallus; assembly: GCA_023634145.1. Classification (NCBI taxonomy): domain Eukaryota; kingdom Metazoa; phylum Chordata; class Actinopteri; order Salmoniformes; family Salmonidae; genus Thymallus; species Thymallus thymallus. The sequence goes on along the minus strand of CM042401.1, from coordinate 2,388,376 downwards.
TTACATTAGATATTTAAGGTAGTTTCTGAATTACATTAGATATTTAAGGTAGTTTTTTGCACTAATAAACATTTAGTGTATTTAACGATTTTTCCCGCTGATTAATTTAAACACTTCTACTGTCGAGTGCATTGCTTGGCAAGAGTGAGAGCAACGTGACAGTTTGAATGGGGCTTCTGTCAATGAAGACTTATCTGTGTAAAAATGTTTATTTCCTAGCCTGGTGAGATGGGCTAGGGTCAGAACGAGCCCAGTAATAAAGACATGGTTACATTTTGTATAAAAGTGAAACACTTTATTCTGATCACAATTTGAAACGGTCCAATCTTAACAGAAATAATGAGATCTGCTTCAGCAAGTTTGAGAACTCCAAACAGGAAGTGGAAATTGACTTGTTAAACCATATGAATCTACATTTTCTTTGCATTTAGTACCCTTCTAGCAGCTGTCTGTTTATGGTATTCAAAACCATATTTGACCACTTTGCACATTATTTAATCAGGTAAACAATACCAGCTTTTATAGTCACTTAGTTTCCAAATTCAAGTCACATGAACATAAATGTATTTGTCATGTAATCATTTCACACGAACATCGTACGGTGAACATTACATGTCCTTCTATTCAATAGATTTTGTATGTCATGATGGAACCACTCAAATTCATAGACAGAGCTATGAATACAAGGACTGACCATCCATGATATCAAAATGACTTTTATCCATGTTTTGAGGCTATGCAGTTTATGGTGTTTACAAACATTGGAGTAAAACATCTTAATATTTTGGGTTCTGATGGGGAACCTCAGTTAAACTAAGCTCATGAGGCATTTATAAGTTATATTCTGCAAGAATAAATGGGTATATATCATTGATTCATAAGTACAAAAATTATTGAAGCAACTGCGGATTGCCGCTTTCCTTTGAATATGTTGAATATCATCTCTTCGTCATTCTCCGATACGTCCCCCATTAGTATTGAGTATAAAGCTGTAGCTTTGTAAGAGATGCTGTCCTCTAGAACATCAGATACTGATTCATTGAGGAATAGAAAATGGTTGGAAGGAACAAAATGGCTCCCCCTGTGATGGAGAAAATATGGGTCTCAATTATATCCCATAACTAGAGCCCAGAGTTTTCCTGGTAAGATCACACTGTCAGGAAAAAATCCTGGCCCAAGTAATGGGACTTGAAAGTCATGTACTGGGTAGAGGAGAGCCCTAAAGGAGAAAACCCTCTTAGCCTTATAACTCTCTGTAATTAGACATGGCATTGAGAGATTACTCTCTCTGGTTAAAACAGATCCTCAGCAGAGAATCAGGCTGGTATCCAATCCATGCTATAACATCCTTCTCTGAGTACTCAACAGGTAATAGTTGGAGAGAGCAGGCCGGCATACTGAAAGCCTTTAGCTTACACAGGTAGTAGAAATGGTAGTACCTCACTGTTTGAGCAGTTGCTGGCCAGAAACTAAGCACTGACAGCAGTTGTTAGTGAAAGGACTATGGGGCATGTTACATAAGAATGTGTTTGATTTGAAGATGATTTAAAAACCATTTGCATGTCCATAGTGTCTATGGGTGTTTCCTGAAAGACGAGGGCCCACCCACAACAGCTGAGCGTGAGATGGAACACAACTATGTAGTTCCAGACTTGTGGTGAGTACGCCTCTGTATTTTTGTCTGAAGTCTGTATTGTGGTTCTTGAGGAGCATTAGGAAAATGAATATGATCCTTGTGTTTAGACCCCACCCTGCCTCATCTCCTGGGGCTCACCTTACTCTTACTTCAAAAAGAGATCCTTTATGTCAATGGGACATCCTGGTTAAATAAAGGTTGAATCAATAACAAAAGCAGCCTATCCAGGCTATTTGAAAGGTATGGTTTATATCGTTCACATAATGTGTCTCAGACACAGTACTATTCCCTGTACCAAAATGGCATTCTATCTTTATTTGTGTCTCAATAGCTATTATTTTGTTTTTCGAAAAGCTCAAAACAGTTCATTTGTGTATTCGCCACCATGATTTCTACTCTTGGACACATTTATAAGGGGTTTACAGGGAGCTTTGTTTCTGACACTTGCTCAATCTGGCTAAGGCAGTATTCAAAAATATATACAGTACATAGTACATAATTTCAGAGTTAAGTAAGTCTCCTGACTTTCATTAAAGCTTTGGGACAGTCGTGGTATTTTACTCACTGTAAAAAACTGGAATTTCATTCATTTTAAACACAATCATCAAACCAATACAATCACAACCGTTCCAACAAGCTCAGACCTCGCAGTGCATTTGCACACAAAGACCAGGAATTGAATACACAGACCGCTAGCTCAACACACATAGGCAAGATCATTGTCTCTGAGAGGACTTAACATCTGTCTTCAGGGCTCAAGCAACATTATATTTCCACGACAGTAAATGCCAATGACCTGAAATGCATTGAAATAAATAACCATAGTCCTCTGTAGCGGATGGCAGGTATTTGTAGAAGTACTACTATGTTGTAGCCTGAGCTTCAGTCTGTGCTTCCATAGTGGTTTCCATTAGCAGGGTTGTCCTGTAGACTGGGGTGGGACGTCTGCTCTTGTATCACTACTGGATCAACAGGTGTCTTGAAGAAATCGGACACATAGAACACCTGTGTTGGGAGAGGAGAGGACATGATTTCTTATACAATGGAGACTGAAACTGAGATACTTGCAGTAATACAGTATAAACATGAATGATGTTGTCTCTGCATTTTAATGCATGGTTTGTTCATATATAATTCTATGCAGAAACATATGGTGCCCAGTATTATGCATTTAACCAGCAACCTGTATCAATGTGAATAATGAACTAAATCAGTGACTATCAATTTACTTTACGTGTTAACCCTAATTGGCTGGGCCTGTTGTCAATCTGGCTGGGCCCACCCGTGTCTATAGCCTCTAGAAGTGGTTCCCAACCTTTTCTGAACCGTGGCACACCTTGATGGGATATACAGTTCTGCGGCACACCTAAAATGTTCCTATTAATGTATTTAATGGTAATGACTGCCATCTCCTCTGATCCAACCTGCAAATAATCTGTGACTAAAATGTTTTATAGATGAAATAGTGAATCTCAGCCAGAAAGAAAAGAATGTAGCTCTGGTAAAATAGTTATTCAGATTTGAACGGTTTGGGCTGCAGACAAGTAGTTTTCTGCATTGTAAAGGTGTAGCCACTGACTGTTTGTTTCTATGGCAGACGCTGTGGTATAGCTAAGCCCAGAGCCATATGTTAATCGGGGATCAATAAAGTACCTATCTATCTAATAAATAAATGACTCTGACTAAGCCTAATCAGAATTGCATTTGCTAATCGTTTTCACAGACAGAGTAAAATGATACAGATGACTTTGCTTGTGATGCGCCTCAAATAATACAAATGTAACACCAGGCTGAGCGCATTGGACTTGAAACAACAATACAGATGTAACCAGGTACCATTTAATGTATTGTCTTACAGGCACTAGTGCTCCCAAATCAAAACTCCATGTGCATTCCACAGGAGTGTTAAAAAAACTATCAAGATTAGGAAAAGTTCTGCGGCACACATGAGAGTCCCCAAAGGCACGCTGGTTGGGAACCACTGGCCTATAGCTAGCTACCCACCGTGAGTATTGCAACTATCGCCCCCTGCAGGAGGCCAGTAAGTACGTCATTCCAGTGGTGTTTGTAGTCTGAGACGCGCGACAGCCCCACGTAGATGGACGCTGCGATCAGGAAGAACTGGATGGTGGGTCTGAGGAGCCTGGCCCACTCCATCTGCAGTCTGGCCTGGACGTACAGCTACAAGAGAGAGGGAGGAGAAGGACACCATCAACACCATGAAAGGGAGCTATTGCTTAGGGACAGAGATAGAACTGAAATATTGTAGCATCCCTGTGTGTTGCAATGAGCCCACTATGGCCTCTGCTATACTTACTGCAAGGAACAGCATACAGTACATAGAGAAGGATGAGTGACCAGAAAAAAATGAAAGTCTGTAAAACAAAAGACAAAAAAGATTAGGGAAAACTGGGTTTACAGCATCGCAAACATCTTTCCAGCTTGCATTTCCCATTTGAGTTTTTCCATCTTGATTTTGCAGAAATATCTTGGGATATAACCCAGGCTTTGTAACGCTAGGAACCCTCTACTGTACCTAGCCTCATCCACTATGTTCTTGTCCCCGGTACAGGTGAAGTTCTCGATATAACCTCCAGCCGTGCAGCTGATTTGGTCCCACACAGGCTTACACACAGCCAGGAAGTGGGGACGCAGACGACCAATTGAGTACTTGGCAATGTCCGTCAGTGATTGGCTAGCAGCAGCCCCGAACAGGAAGCTGCCCACAGCTTTGTAGATGCGCGCCACATAGTTAGTCCCCAAGGATGATTTGGTCTTAACACGAGTCATATAGACGCCAAGGCACTCACCACTGAGTACCTGTAAAAGCAAGAGAAGTCATCTTTAACTGAGGTCAATCGAATATGTTGACATATTGTCTCATATAATTGTAATTTTATCACAAATACCTGATATTTGAAGAGAACATCTAAGAACAGGACAGAGGTAATGACTTACCACAATCAGTGTGAAAGGGATCATGACTCCCCCCAGTAACTGGTAGGATATAGTGTCCTCTTTCAGGGGGTATCTGATGGACTCGTCATTACAGAAGAAACCCCTTTTAAAGGGATTGTGCAGAGGGCTGAGGATCACAAAGGGAAGTCCAACTGGAGAGAGAGACAAAAAAAAGATAGAAATAACCAGCAATATTCGCCTAGTTCAAACTAGCTTTTGTAAACATACTTTTAAGGTTCTGTGTAATTCTTTAAAACACGTTGTTGACCAAACCTTCACAGGAGAAAGGAACTTGGTAGGCAAAACCTGATACAAATCAATATGCAAATAAGGCCTGCTTGTTCATGCTTTCACTTGATGTGGTTATACCATTCTCTCCTGCCTGACCTCCCTCTCACCTTACCAAATAGCCCACTCATGGCCAAGGTAACAAATAAAGGTAAAAGTCAATACAACATAGTAGGGACACAACACTTTCCTAAATAATAGAGTCCAGGAAGTAAGTGGACAGCACATCAACCACCATAACTGGGCAAAAACATTAGGAAAATTGAAAAGCTAGCTATTCGGTGGTACAAGTGGGGACACTTCAAGCTGAGGAGTAAGTTACACACATCCCCACGTGCTACGCTGGCATGGATGTCTAAATACTTCTGACACTCAGTCATACTCATTCCGGCACGCAGTCCAATTCACCTGTAACAGGATGGATTACTCTCTTAGGCTACTCTGCTCTGATCTGATTTCTGTCTATATCACACTCCACAACGTCTACAACAATTAGGCCTTTGCCATGAGAAATATGGAAAACCTAGGCCTATCTTTACAATAGGATGCCAATGGGAAATTACCAATTGGTAACAAATGGTCATTTATTTGTTCTTAGCAGAAGGCTACATACACTACAACCCACTATTCCCAATTCACAGTGTTAGTCTTTATCAGTTCAACTAAGTTTGTTGTAAGTTCGAACTAGGTTTGTTGTTTCTTAAAATACCATTCTATTCAACCACTCCTTCTCTTCACAGCTACAGTAACTTCATTTGCTATTTGAATCACTATGGTTACACGACCAGACTTGCTCTATCTTGATTCTGGCCAGTAAAGCACATTCAACCCCTGTTGGCAGATTCCGGCCTAAATGAGTTAACTACACTCAGAAAAAATGGTGCTCTCTAGAACCTTAAAGGGTTCTTTGGCTGTCCCCATACTTGAACCCTTTTGGCATCCATGTAGAACTATTTCTACCTCGAACCAAAAATGGTTCTCCTATGGTCAAAACACCTGTGGAACCCTTTTTTCTGTGTGTAGCAGTCACAGGTCTTTGATTACAGCCTGTCCTGTTTGGAAGTATGGACACCATGTTCGGTCTTTTGTTGAACATTCTGACTGCTTCTAATTGATAACAAAGGTGGGGGAAAATTCAGATATTTTTTGTAAGTGCTACACTAGACACTTACTCCAAGTTGCACTTAGGCACAGATTTAGGATCAGTTTAGCCTTAGTCTTAAAACCCTGATCTAGGTTAGGGTCTTGGTCTGGCTCATGGTCTCGAACAAGACCATTGTTTTTGTAGTCTCTCAACTCACGTGATTAACACCACTGAGTACCATGTCTTGACAAGACTTGTCAGAGTTATCTGACTAAGTAAAAGGGCTAGAGAACCTTGCTTTTTAAAATATGGAAGCTGGAGGGCCAAAATAATTTTTATGACATTTTAAGATGGTTGGCCTGGGTCTGGTCTGGGTCTTGTTCCTTAATCCCCCAAAAACATTTCCACTGCATTTCAGCCCTGCCACAAAAGGACCAGCTGCCATCATGTCAGTGATTGTCTCGTTAACACAGGCGAGAGTGTTGACGAGGACAAGGCTGGAGATCACTCTGTCATGCTGATTGAGTCAGAATAACAGACTGGAAGCTTTAAAAGGCGGGTGGTGCTTGAAATCATAGTTCTTCCTCTGTCAACCATGGTTACCTGCAAGGACATACGTGCCGTCATCATTGCTTTGCACAAAAAGGGCTTCACAGGCAAGGATATTGATGCTGGTAAGATTGCACCTAAATCAACCATTTATCTGGTAATTACAAATGTGGCCAATGTGCTCAATGCAGCTTCCTGTATAAATGCAACTCATTTACCCACCCAAGCACATGACAAAGATTTAAGATCAAAGGCCTGATTACCTGCATGTCCACCAATGTTGTCTACATGTTGAAATGTCCCGTAGAAGCCTTAAGACACGGATCAGTGAGCACTGCAGCAATATACAGACAGGTGAGACAAAAAATCTGGTTGCCGCTCATTTTGTACATGCTGGACATCCTATTAGTTCTCTGAGATACATTAGAATATAAATGGTCAAGATGTCACACAGGGGAGTGGACATTGAGGGGAAACTTCTTCAAAGGGAATCTTTTTGGAACCACAGGCTCAACACACTGTCTCATCTGGGCCTTAACGAGGTGTTTGACTTGAAACCATTTTATAATGGTATGTGTGTATATATATTGAAGTCCTTGGACTTACAGACTGCATAACGGACTAAATACATTTTTGTGTAGATAACACTGTACCCACCAGGAAGGTACGCTGTTTTCCAAATAATAAACCCTGGGTCACCAGCAACCTGAAGGCCCTGCTGAATGAGAAGAAAAGGGCCTTCAAGGAGGGGCACAAGGACAAATTGAAATGCGTCCAGAGGGAGCTGAAGTTGCGGATTGCTGAGGGGAAGAGAGGGTATAAGAAGAAGATGGAGGACAAGCTGAGGCAGAGAGAGGTGTGGAAGGGTATGAGAAATATCACTGGCTTCAAACAGTGGGCAGACGGAGGGGACCCAGGACAGAGCCAATGAGTTGAACCAATTTTTTTAACAGGTTCGATGCTGGCCATCGACCTGTATAGTATAGTTAACCATGGTAATATTCCTTATTTATCTATATCAACTTGCAATATATCTTTTTTTTTCACCTAACACTCTGTAACAATGTATAGTGAACATATTCAGCCATTCACCCAAACTATGCAATGTCTTTTAATAGCTTTTTGCACTCCAGACTTCTTGTATTTTTATACTTTTCATACTGCCGCTCTATGTATCATGTATCGTGTATCTGTCTTTTGTGTATTTTCGTTCTGGCATTTTCCACCTGCCCTGTGTTTCTTCGTAGCTGCTTGACGAAGAAATGTCCCCTCGGGAAGTAACCACCTACCTACCTACCTACCTACCTACCTACCTACCTACCTACCTACCTACCTACCTACCTACCTACCTACCTACCTACCTACCTACCAACCTACCTATACCTACCCACCCACCCACCTACCTACCCACCTACCCACCCACCTACCCACCTACCCACCCACCCACCTACCCACCCACCCACCTACCTACCTACCTACCTACCTACCTACCTACCTACCTACCTACCTACCTACCTACCTACCTACCTATACCCACCCACCCAACCACCTACCCACCCACCCACCTACCTACCTACCTACCTACCTACCTACCTATACCCACCCACCCAACCACCTACCCACCCACCCACCCACCCACCCACCTACCTACCTACCTACCTACCTTATATTCTGATACAGTGAATGTTAATATTGTGAACCAATGTTATACATATTTTACCTCCTGAAACGTTGCATAAGCAGCAATGACCACAACATCTCTAGTAGTGGGTGAGCAGACTTAGACACTTACTGTTAGATAAAAGTAACCCATGCACCTATAGGCATAAAGTAGTCTTAACTACAATAGCCGTAATAAAGAGATACATCCAATAGAACTGGTATATATAGGCTACAGTAGACTAGTGCTGAATAACTTCTCACATAATAGGAACTCTATATGGCTTGACACTGCCAACAGGGTAAGTACGTAGGTTACATACCGAGGATAGTGCAGGTTACGTCGAGAAGGACGAGAGGGATTCCCCCAGTCTCAAACATATCTTTGACAAATCCGTAGACTGGAGCGTCTGGCTGCTGTGAGATGAGGCAGCCTATCCGTTGATCACGCCTCGCTAAAAAAAAACGATCAATATTGTAGGGCTCTATCAGCCTAAAGCAAAAACAGGTCAAACGAAATATTGTTTTATTTATTTGTATCAAGGGGGCTACTGTCTAGTCAACAAACTAGGCCTATTCCTAAAACCACTACGTTATCATTCCATTACCCTTTAGAATAGGCAGAACCCAATTTAATAATATAACATATTCTTCAGCAAAAAGAAAAAGATGCTCATAATCTCCTGGCCATTCCTGTAAAATACACCGGTAATAACACAGGCAGGACTCCGGTTGTGATTATGATAGGGAGGCGGGCTCAGGTGAAGAGCCTATCACGTGCTTGCTTGGAAATACGACAGTCGTCGCCCGATGCTCGACTCGCCCCAACCCTCCCCCTTCCTATGCAAAGTTAAGGTTACGTCACTGCAGGAAACTCCACTGCCAGAGGGGGGGAAGTGTTCAATGGAACAGCACCAACTATTATCAATTAATTTACTCTGATTATATTGACCCTTGATAATAAAGGTGACAATATATATGTAATAATCTATTGATAATCTATGTGGCAAGTATACATTTTTATAGAGGTTCTAACAAGCCAAAGTGTTTCTTCTATCTGGTGTCACAACATGTCTGACCATGGAATACTGGCAGTGGTGAGCACACACCCTGTAGGTATGTCTGCACATCCTGAAACAAGAAACAACACGTACTGACACACACATACTGACACACACAGGAAGAGACAGAGAGAGATGGTTTTGAAATAATGACTCTCTCAATTGATCAAGACCAGAAAGGCCACAAAGATTGACATACCTGCAATTGCTAATCTACGCCCAAATCCTACAAAAGGCTATGATGGTGCATGCAATCAGCATTCTTTTAACTACTTGATCCTTCTATCCAAGTTATGGGCTCCAGGTAGGTTGGTTGGTTGGGTCCCAGACAGTTCCTCTTGGTTTGTGGGTAAAGCTTGGGTTGTGGCTACAAACATGGTTTGTTTATTAGATGGGTAACAGAATGTTTGGGAACCCACTGTGCTTGAGTATCTAAATGTGGTAATTTGTTTGCCAGGATATTTTATTCAGTGTCCGCCAGTTTGAAGAAGAGGGGAGTGGTAGGCCTAAATATGAATTACTTAGACATGTCTCTGTTTCTCTAAATTTATATTTTAATATTTTAAAACCTTTAAAGCATTATGACCTTGTGTTACATATTCAGATACAGTTATAAACACAAAAAGAAAAACATCCTTCCCATCATCTATTTAAAAAAAAAAAAGACTTTCATTGAGTTGAGAGTCCATAGCAGGCATAATCTGAAGCTGACAGTCTCAATACAACAAATACAGTAAACTATTCTTCTGACTTCACTGCTTTCAGACTCAGTACAGGAATGAAGATGGCAATGAGGACATCAAATTAGAATTTAGAAGGATAAGGACATTGTTCTCTCAACAAAACCCAGAGGATGTCTCTACAGAAATAACAGCTTTAGGTTGCCACTAGTGGTCTACAGAAACAAGACTGTAGATGTTTACCAGAAGTACATACGTACGTACGCACGCACGCAAACACACACACAGAATAGTCAAGAAATAAACAACTTGTAAAGTCGTAAACTGAGATGAAGGGGAAACCCCTCCATTTATTTGAGTCATATTTATTTATGCAAAACCAAATATTTGGAAGGTGGCTGGTGTGGGGAAAAAGCAAACCTCTGTAGGTGCTTGAATGTTTCAGTCCATTCTTAATACGCAGACTATAGGGAGAGTTAATGTGCTTTTGTGCTCAATATAGGCAGTGCTTACTTGGTCTGTGCTCGACTTGTAAAAACGTTTTAAAATACAGATCACTCCACAGAAATGTGTGAAAAAGAGCCATTGAACGTCACCTTCAAGGAATGTAAAAACATATTATTCAAAAAGTATACACTGTATTCCGTCTGATTCAGTTGTTCTTGAGATATAATCACACAAAAACAATAACTCTCTAAACTACTGTAACTTGATTGGAATGTGAAGAACCCTTTGCTTTATGAAAGTCACGTTACAGGTGTTACTACACCAGTAATACAAAAGAATGCAGCAGTTATAGTGCCTTTTGATTTTTTTAGATGCCTCAATCCATCAATGTGATTGGCTAGGTATAAAAACCAGGCTGTCTGCATATCTCAGGACCACAATAGACTACTAAGCTAAAGCATAGGTGTTAATGCTGGGAGCTAAAACAAGTCTTCAGGGGATTATAAAACATGTTAGCATGGTTCATCAAACCACCTGCGCTCCACAGATATGTTGTTGAGAATAGTCTTTAACGACATTTGCTGTACTGTAGAATGGCAATAGTTTACAAGAAACTTGTCAGTGTTAAGAGTGCAAAACATCAGTGTCTACATACCAAAAAATAACACGTAACGTGTCTAAACAAAAACAACTTTGTGAAAGGGTGATACACATTATTCAAATAATGTTATAAACAAGAACTATAACAGGTGATACAAACAGACTCCTCTGTGTGACATAGAATACGCACACAACACACAGGTAAGCACAACATGCCGGTAGAACATCACTGTGTATTTTCTCAACCCCATGGTTCTTATAGTTCCACTCGTCTTCACACATTCATATCGACCGCCTGTTCCTCCGTTCTCCAAACTGGAGAGTCTGGAGGTTTTCCCTCTTTCTGACTTTGTAACTAGCGTGCACCTCTGAGGCAGTGAAAGAGAGGGAAAGAGAGAAGGTGAGAAAGAGCAGAAAGAGAGTGGTAGAAAGACAAGAACAGAGAGGGTGAGTGAGAGAAAAGGGGAAAGAGAGAGAGGAAGAGTGAGAGAAAGAAAGAAAGAGTGACATATGGGTATGGAGATATTCTGTCAGACAGAGTATAACCTCGTCCCCAGGCTATTGCGCAATGTGCATATAAGCCTGGGATATCAACGATTCAAAGTTGGCCTTAGTGGGAGTGACCATAGAATTCTATGGAAGTGACCTTACTGAGTAAAGTATTTGTCATCATTTAATTTTAGCGAAACACACGACTGAGAGGCCTGACTCCGAGTGGAGGCAAGACACGTATGGAAGACACGTACGAGGGATGGTTAGGGGCAAGGTGCTGTAGGAGATGAATGGTTGGTAGATGAAGCTGATTAAGCCAATGCCTATGCGCTGGGAGTTTCTCCTCGCCTTTCTATTAACAAAGGCCATGTTTGACGTGTTGGTGCACAAGACTCTTCGTACATTAAGGCAGAAGTGTCTGGGAATGAGATTAGACAGAGAGTGGTGTAGACTCCGGTCTGCAGCTCTGTGTTGGTTGCTAGGTAACAGCAGTTCTTATAGTCCTCTCCAGGTGGTAGCTAGGTTACACCATTTCACAGTCATCTGTAGATGGTTTCTAGGATACACCAGATAACAGCGTCCACTTTCTGTTGGTTGCTAGGTTACAGCAGATAAGTGTCCTCTTCCTGTTGGTTGCTAGGTTACACCAGTTCATCTAGTAGTGTTCCTATGCTGTGGCGCTGTTCTGGGGGTCCTGCAATAGGTTTGTTACACATGGGGCACACACAGCGCACCTCCAGCCATTTCACCAAACACCTGAGAAACACACCGACATTTTATAGTTTGTTAAACATTCCAAGTAATTCTAATTGTTGACATCACAAAGGATACATATATAATATTGAGTCTAATTGATGACATCACACAGCAACCTGGTCTCAGAGCATTTCATATTATTCTGTATGTAAATTCGAGGGTTAGGGTTAGCTAACATGCTAAGTAGTTGCAAAGTAGCTAAAAAGTAGTAAGTGGTTGAAAAGTTGCTAATTAGCTAAAATTCTAAAGTTGTCAGTAATGAGATTTGAACTCGCAACCTTTGGGTTGCTAGACGTTTGTGTTATAAGCCCCCCCATCCACCCTGACCAACCACCCTACTTTAGTTTTTGCCTTAAGTAACCATCTGTCTTATGTAACCATACCAAACGTAACATATCATCCTAATTTCAGTGTCCCCAGATTTACAATTACTATGTTACGTCTAGTCTATGAGACCAGGCTGCATCTGTACAATTCAGTCTAATTGATGACATCACAAAGGTTGCAACTGATCATCATAAAGGGAATTCCAGAAAATTAGAAAATCTGACAAAGAAAAACAATGTTTCAAATCAAAGAGCTTTAAATGGGATGCACTAAAGCAGGGATGGGCAACTTTGACAAGGGTGGGGGCCACAAATATTCTGAACTCATTATGAGGGGCCGCAGTTGCTCGCGGATCTTCGTACCCACACATCATAATTTGCATGATATCTGAGTGAGACTGACAAACAAAGTTAATGGGTGCCCCCCCCCCCCATCTGGTAATTCGACCTTGATAACAAGTTTAGATAGCTGGCCGTTAAACTAACTTAGCAATCTAAAAAATGTTAGCTGACATTGGCTAATAGACTGACTATCAGAAAACTGCTGATTCACAACCACATTTCACCTTGTGTATTCTACTATTCCAACTTGCAACAGTAAGTTGAGACTAAGTTCCACATTTTAGGGAAATGGATCCGAGGGGCCTTCAAAAGGGGCGGGCCACACTAAAGCAATCTTTACCAGAGATACCTCTCTAGTCGGGCAAGTACTGTCTTCCTGTGACCTGGAAACATTTAATAACTGTTGGTATGTCAGTGAAATCATTCCATTCAAAACCCCCAAGAGCTGTATGCTGACTTTAGAAATGAATGGCGGTGAACTCCTGCCTCCTAATTTGGTACTCACTTCCTGTGGAAGGCATGTTGGCATGGCAACACACCCAGCTCGTCTTTGACTTTGAAGTCTTCCAGGCAGACGGCACACGTCTGCTGTGAGAGTTACAGAGAGAGGGACACGGGCGGAGGAGAGGAGAGACAGGGAAGGACAGGTTTAGAAAGCAAGAGAGAGAACGAGAGAATGAGAGTGGCTCAATAGGAAGAAAGAGGAGACAGAAAAAAGGATAGAGAGAGAGAGAGAGAGAGAGAGAGAGAGAGAGAGAGAGAGAGAGAGAGAGAGAGAGAGAGAAAAAAAAGGGTGAGAGAAGAGAGATGGAGAGGTGTAGGTGGCATCAGTCCCACTATTAAGCTTTTGGGGTGGAAGGTAGCCTAGTGGTTAGGGCGTTTGGCCAGTAACCGAAAGGTTGCTGGATCGAATCCCCAAATCTGTCGTTCTGCCCCTGAACAAGGCAGTTAACCAACCCACCCACTGACGGTAGGCCGTCATTGTAAATAAGAATTTGTTCTTAAATGACTTTCCTAGTAAAATAAAGATGAAATAAAAAAGGCAAACCCCATCATACCTGTTCACAATCAATAAGATATATATAGTATTCTTACCTCATGGAGATTCAACTTGTTAGGATCTCCTTTTAAAACAACCTCTCTGTAGCCAAACCTCTCACTCTGGGCTTGGTGTCTTAGTTTACTGTGAACAAACACACAAAGACCAACCATTTAGAGATGACCTACTGCATGTCATTAGCAATAGCAGTCCCAGTCCCCTAAAGACACAGAACTCAAATAAATCCCTGTGATTTTATTGGTTGGAGCAGTAGAGGTTAAATCCCACCAGTAGAAAATTAATTACATTGGTTTCCATTTCAAATGATGGTATTGGTACTGTATCTCTGAATGTAGCCTTGAGGCCTTTGCATCTCACCTAAGGACAATTCCTGGTTGAAACACTGGTCCATGCACCCTGTGGTTTGACTGTATGGCTTTACACTCTAGCCATGAAGGTACATTAGGTCATGAGAAATATCTAAGACCCCTCATGTACCCTTTCCCACAGTTCACTACATTATCTTAGGCCTGGGATAACTCCATGCATATATAGCTAGTATCCTCACAATGTTAGCAGTAATCAACAATACCAATAAACTGATCAAAACAACAACTATTGTTTCGCTGGGCTGTATACACGCAGGCACGTGCACAAGTGTAAAAAGCACAGCCATAACAAGAACCCACAAAATAACCACCATAACAGACACAGTTAACTAAATGATAAAGGTGTGTGTGTGTGTGTGTGTGTGTGTGTGTGTGTGTGTGCAGTAAACAATTTGGCTTTGACAATGTTATTCATTATGTACAGGTAAATATTTACATGGCCATACAGAGAATCACATACCAATGTGAATTCTTATGAGTTCATATTCAAAATGGCAGTTAATTAACAATCTATCGCTCCCATTTCAAAAAAATTATTAACACCGTCTTCATAACAATATCACCACTTCTCTTTTGACTCTGTCCCTCTCTTTCTCCTCTGATGAATAGAACTACAAACTATACTGAACAAAAATATGAACGCAACATGTAAAGTGTTGGTCCCATGTTTCATGAGCTGAAATAAAAGATGCCGGAATTTTTCGAAATGCACGAAAAGCTTTTTTCCCTCAAATGTTGTGCACAAATTTGTTTACATCCCTGTTAGTGAGTATTTCTCCTTTGCCAAGATAATCCATCCACCGGACAGGTGTGGCATATCAAGAAGCTGATTAAACAGCATGATCATAAAAACCTCTCTAAAAGCTGCAGTTTTGTCACACAACACAACGCCACAGATGTCTAAAGTTTTGAAGGAGCATACAATTGGCATGCTGACTGCAGGAATGTCCACCATAGCTGTTGCCAGAGAATTTAATGTTAATTTCTCTACCATAAGCCGCCTCCAACATCATTTTAGAGAATTTGGCGTTACGTCCAACCGGCCTGACAACCGCAGACCAAGTGTAACCACGCCAGCCCAGGACCTCCACACCCGGCTTCTTCACCTACAGGATTGTCTGAGACCAGACACCCGGACAGCTGATGAAACTGAGAATACTGAGTATTTCTGTCTGTAATAAAGCCCTTTTGGGGGGAAAACCCATTCTGATTGGCTCGGCGGCCTGGCTCCTGTTTGTCAGTTACAGGAAATGAGTCAATTTTAATAAATTCATTAGGCCCTAATCTATTGATTTCACATGACTGGACTGCACTCCTGCTAATTTACTTATTTAAATTGACAAATTTCCTTAGATTAACTATAACTCAGTAAAATTGTTGAAATTGTTGCATGTTGCATTTATATTTTTGTTCAGTATATTTACAACCATAGTCAAAATACACAAAGTGAAATGAAATACCATGCCACAGATACCATATCTGTGATTAGTCTGGAACCGGTCTATATGATTTTCCCTTGATTCTTTCAGTCAGAGCTATTTGGTTTTGCTGTTACATGAACCCCAGCTTTTTTTAACGATGGACCCTCAGCCTGGATGCCACACAGCATTCTTGTCAGATGACACTGTGGAGAATGCTCTCTCTCCTTCTCTTTTTCCTTCTCTCGCTCTTTCTCTAAGGCTTTTGTTCCGACCCAGCACTTACACAAGCAACTGTTATTGTGTGTTGCTGCACCAGAGTTAGCCATGAAGCTAATTCGGGCAGGAATATACTTTTGCCTACCACCATAAAACAATACAGAAAATACAATACCGTTATGTTGAACCCTGCTGCCCTTGCTCCAGTGACGTCTGTCCTTACACTGTGGCAGGCAGCTTCCTGCTGCCTTATTTCCTGTCCTTCGGACACAATCGTCCCCTCAGCTCAAAAATCATCCTGTTCATTGTCAACAGAAGAAAAGTTCTCTCTCTCTCTCTCTCTCTCTCTCTCTCTCTCTCTGTCTCTGTCTCTCTCTCTCTCTCTCTCTCTCTGGCTCTCTGACCCACTGTTCTATTCTGTCCCCCTCTGTACAAAGTTCACCTGATAAAGTAGCAGCAGAAGATGAGGCTGAGGATGAAGACAAAGATGCCTGTTCCAAAGATGACCATGTAGATGTTGAGGGGCAGGTCCTGGAAGGTGAGGGGAGGCATGATGCACGACTTGTTGGAGTAGACCAGGCCCAGACCACAGAAGCACCCTTCACAGGGGGCGGTAACAGGGTTTAGAACATAGAAGCACCCTACACAGGAGACAAGTATAGTGTTTAGACCACAGAACATAGAACACAGAATACAGTGTTAAAGAGGAATCCAACACAGGGGAGACATAAAACATAGAACACAGTATACAGTGTTAGGAACAAATAAGAACCCAACAAGAGGATAAAGCACACAGTTATGATCTGGCACTTTCAGGACCCTCACAGTGCCATGAGTTAGTTAGTTAGTTAGTTAGTTAGTTCGGACACACACACACACACACTGGGAAGACCCTGCTCCTCCCAGCTGAGGGTCAGGGTTGCCAATGCTGCAGCTGTGTCCACCTCTGATACAAGCCAAGCAGAGAAACTACAGATGTGCACACACACACACACACACACACACACACACACACACACACACACACACACACACACAGACAGACAGACAGACAGACAGACAGACAGACAGACAGACAGACAGACAGACAGACAGACAGACAGACAGACACACTATACCTCACTGTCTCTACAGCTGAACTGAAGGTAGACTAGGCTTAATATTGTGAATGAGACCAGTTTGATTGTGTTTGTTGTTGGTTAGTCTCCTGACAATGTTCCTGTGTAGTCATAGCAGCCCCATCATGACTGGACATGTCACAAGGAGAGTGGAGAATGTTAGGGAACAGAGATAAACTGGATAGAGATAATTATAGGTCGCGTTCTAGTTCTGAACAGACACAAAGTGACTCATCCAGCCATTATACATTACATCTCTATGAATAATGATGACACACACACACATCTGAGCATCTGTCATTAGTGTGTGTGTGTGTGGAGAGAGAAAGCTGTGAATACAGGGCTGAGGTCCTATTCCTCTATTATACATGGCTGTGTGTGTGTGTGTGTGTGTGTGTGTGTGTGTGTGTGTGTGTGTGTGTGTGTGTGTGTGTGTGTGTGTGTGTGTGTGTGTGTGTGTGTGTGTGTGTGTAATCAGGTGGGAGTAAAGTAGAGAGAGAGAGAGAGAGAGAGAGAGATAAAGCTCTTCACAGAGAGAGAGTGTTCTCGTCTGTGTATTCATATCTGTTCACGGTTGACGATATCACCTTAGACGCCTCCGCAGACTTGAATGTGGGTCATATATTAATGCCTCTGTGTGTGTGTGTGTGTGTGTGTGTGTGTGTGTGTGTGTGTGTGTGTGTGTGTGTTTGTGTGTGTGTGTGTGTGTGTGTGTGTGTGTGTGTGTGTGTGTGTTTGTGTGTGTGTGTGTGTGTGTGTGTGTGTGTGTGTGTGTGTGTGTGTGTGTGTGTGTGTGTGTGTGTGTGTGTGTGTGTGTGTGTGTTGTGTGTGTGTGTGTGTGTGTGTGTGTGTGTGTGTGTGTGTGTGTGTGTGTGTGTGTGTGTGTGTGTGTGTGTGTGTGTGTGTGTGTGTGTGTGTGTGTGTGTGTGTGTGTGTGTGTGTGTGTGTGTACACACTAGCTAAATGACTGTTTTATGAGAGGAGCCCTCCATGACCAATGACTTATATTGCCACTCTCCAGAGGCACCCATTGCCATGGCACCAGAGCCAGCAGATGCAGAGAGAACTCTGCTTTAACAGTCTCATTCTAAAACGGTCCCCTTGGTCCAACAGTCCAGAACCACTCCTCTATTCTAACATTCTAAATCTAGAACTGTGCCCCAGTTGGCACTAATGTTCTCCTTTCCAAACTGAGTGGATTTCTCAATGAGCCGTAAGTGCGCAAGACACCATTAACATTTTCATAAACGGTAAAAGCTTGGGTACTGGGAAGTAATGACTTTTGTACATTTAAGGAGAGATTTAAGGCCTCTGCTCACAACAAAGCCCATACTGCTGCCTCCTTTTACAGTCAAACCTTCTATCAAATATTAACCAGCTCACATGAACACAAGCACTCAACTGCGCTGCTGGATTTCAAGAAAAGTAAAGGCCGACACCAAACAACAATAGATAGATAGATTAGATAGATAGATAGGTACTTTATTGATCCCCCGGGGGGGGAATTTCATTGTCAAGCAGCTACAACAAAAACACAGGGCAGGTGCAAAATGCCACAACGAAAGTACACAAAAGACAGATACACGGTACATGATACATAGAGCGGCAGTATGAAAAAGTATAGGAATACAAGATATCTGGAGTGCAAAAAAAAGCTATAAAAAGACATTGCATAGTATGAGTGGTTGGCTGAATATGTACACTATACATTGGTGGATGTTGGGTGGTTAACTATACTATACAGGTCGATGGCAGAGAAATACTTCAGTAGCTAAAAATGCGTATGATATGAGCGAGGGAATAATAGTTTACTTAATAGACAGACTGGGTAAATTAACAGGTAAGTGAAAATTTTGCATGGTTAAATTAGCTGTACAGTTAGGTATACAGTTATATTTACAGATAAGTGAATACTTGCATGTTTACACAAACTGTACAGGTAAATGACAGGAAGAGATACTTTAATAGCTAAATGTGTGTATGATATCATTTGGGGTAATAATAGTAATTCCCTTAAAATACAGTCCTTAGTGCGCAGGGTTTAATTACAGACAACTGCACTTATTGCACATTCGATATACTAAAAGCAATGAGAAAAGGTGCAACTGGCAGGATACTAATATGCATTCCTGAGTGAATGCCGACGTCCAATAATTACTTACAATATTGCATGTGATATAATATAACAACTGTACATGAGTATGTATATACAGACCTGTATGAATAAATAGGTCCTGAGTGGATGAGTGCTGACGGACCAGAGTTACTCACGGATGGATGCATAATTGTTAAACTAGGTCCTAGCACCCCAACAGTTCCAGATCTATGTTGCCGACGGCAACATAACTACACGCAGGTCAGTCTGTGTAGAGTTAAAACACCACTTCCAGATCTTTTCTCATTCTAATCTCCTGACCTACAGAATGAGGATATACTAGTCTGTTTCCACTTCCAGCTCTTTTGTAATTGTCATGTTATTATGGCTCTGGAGATATAGTACTGGTCTGGCTGATACCAAACTCTGGAGATATAGTACTGGTCTGGCTGATACCAAACTCTGGAGATATAGTACTGGTCTGGCTGATACCAAACTCTGGAGATATAGTACTGGTCTGGCTGATACCAAACTCTGGAGATATAGTACTGGTCTGGCTGATACCAAACTCTGGAGATATAGTACTGGTCTGGCTGATACCAAACTCTGGAGATATAGTACTGGTCTGGCTGATACCAAACTCTGGAGATATAGTACTGGTCTGGCTGATACCAAACTCAACGTCCTCTGACTTCTCTCTTGCTGTGTTCCCTGTGTGTCGCATTAGCCAGGCTAATACAGTACCTGTCCTGGAATACAATCTCTACTGTATACTGTCCTGATGAGATAGTCAATCCCAGGCCTTAACTGGAGCTCTTACGGAGTGTGGAGATTCGCCTCCAGGAATTCAATCATAAGTAAATGTCACGAAAGGTCATGTCAAGGCCATGGGAAACAACTCTGATATTGTCAGGAGTGTTTGGCATGATATTCAGAGCAGACCAAATGTTTTTTTTTTTTTTTTTAAACACTTTGTCATCGAGTGGCTGGTAGGCAAACTAGGCATGACATTCAGTCCAAGTCAAGATATCTTTGAATAACATGTGCACACCAATATATAGTTATATATTTTATAATTTCAAAAAAATTGAATGCACATTTTATGTAAAACATTTACAAATACTTGAACTAGCCAAACACTGGACCATCGAGAGTCTGAAGAAAGGGTGTGAACTCCAAGCCTCTTCATTCTCCAACCAAACCACTTTGAATTTCACCATGTTAGTTATTTCTAAGAGCATCAAGGAGAGTACATGAAAGTTGCAGAACTATGGCGAGGATCACGAACAAGAAACAAAACAGCATTAAGAAAGCAATGAGATTACAGTACTAATAATGAAGGGGTTAATTATTGAAAAAGCAATAGCAGGCCAAACCCAACTTGAGTGGCTCCCTAAGAGTTTTAGTCCATAGCAAGTGCACTGCATAAATACAATATGAGTGTGTGAATAAATAATTGATTGATAGATTAAACATGTAAAATTACTACCAGTTTAAAGCTGCAATATGTAACCTTTTGGGCAACCTGACTAAATTCACATAGAAATGTGAGTTATAGATCTGTCATTCTCATTGAAAACAAGTCTAAGAAGCTGTTCTATGTGTGCTATTTCTATGCTTCACCTTCTTAAGTTTCCTTTTTGCGTCTTTTACTTTTTGGTTATTGTACACCAGCTTCAAACTGCTGAAAATACAATATCTTTGGTCATGGAAAATATATTTCACATCTGTTAAAAAATGGTACAATGATTCTGTACTTGTTTGTTTTGTCAAATAAAGTGAAATTAGGTGAACTACAACCAGGAAATGGCGGAACGATTTCTGCAAAGTGCACCTTTAAATTGTGCCATTTAAATGTAACCAATCCCACTGGAAAGCCATATGATTCAACTGTGACACAAAAAGCCTACCTTCCATTCAGCCTATAGCCTACTGTAGGTCAGGGCGTTGATTGGGTATGAGGGAGCCTGGGAGTGGGAGGGCAGGGAGAGAGCATCTACACAGCTGCAGGGACAGTGTAACTTATTCTCAAAACAGTACAGAGGTAAAGATGACTGTAGTGGATGGCTTTGGCGAGGTAACTGCTGTTTGACTTGACAGGAAACTAAACTAGTTTTAATCCCAGGGCTGAGCTGGTGCATAAAGCAGCTAATTATTGTATGACATGTGTTTGTAGAATGTTACATCCCCTATTGAGTGAGGTGAATGAAGCTACAGCAACAAGGTGATCATGGCTAGAGTACGTTTTTCTTGTTTTTGCAAGTTGCATTATTATATTATTTTTTTTGTGTATAAATGCAGTAAATGAGCTTACATTTTATACAAATTCCAACCCCCCCCCCAAAGGTTTAGCTGAAATACTCCCCTGCATGTAGACTAATACAATTAAAGAACACGACAATGCCTTGTATTGCAAAAAATAATATTGCAATCTCACTCATTATTGTCAAATCTAAATATCTACCCCACATAGAATAGTCTAATAAGCCCTTGAAATAACAGTGGCATACCTAGGTCTTCGCATTAAACACATAGTTCGGTCAATATCAGATGCCCAGTGACAGGCTAGATAATGAAATGAACGCTCACCGTTACACCACTGAAGCGGGTGCATTAAACTGCACAGGTGGTGGTCCTGGACGAGAAAGGATTCGTGTCCAAAAACAAACGTTGGTATTACATTACAGTGGCCGTGGGGCCTGTGCGGAGTTGGCCGTTTTCAAATCACCTTATGATTCGCTATGCAGGCAAAGAGACAAAATGGAGAAACCATTTACGCGGCGGTTCATCATTGAGAAAATAAATCAAACCCTTCCACAGTTTAATTAAATAGACTAACACTGATGTATCCTTTATGAATTGGATATATTGCCAAGCGACTTCAATCTGACCCAGCATCTGTGGAGAGGAGAACACTGGATCCCTTATCCCCCCCCCCCCCTAAAAAACGCGATAGACATCTAGATGGTCCAATCGCTACATGCCCTGGTCCTGTTGGGAACCGCGTCTGTTGGTGTCGTTGTGTTGTGACGGCGCGGGTGGATGGGATCGCAGACTCGCATGCTATGTTATAAGATTGTGCCAGAAGTTTGCATTCATTACTCCCGACAGGAATCTCATGTCAAAGTAGTGCTACTTCCCATAAGTGAAAAAAACCACCATGCAGTGAGTGCAGTCCTGAGGCTTTATATAGCCTACAGGAAAATCATAATTTCATGCGGTGCAATTATGCTGATAATACAAAAAGAAAATTGCAATGATCACTGGACACTTGATCACTACACTTGATCACTAGACACTTGTAAAACTCTATATATGAACATGTCACAGCCTATAGTGCACATGGTAAACTTCTCATAATATCCCATAAAATGTAGATGAAAGATACAGTTGTGAGGGCAGCCTAGGTTGGTGTGAAGTTGTATATGAGTGACATGATCTTCCTCAGACTGGTCAAAGTGATGCAAACTTCTCCTGCCTTTAACATAGAATAGAACTTTATTGTGTCCAAAGGCGAAATTTTGCAATTTACTCAGTGGGTCGCCACTTTTCTAACAATGTACAAAAAATATATATAAAAAAAATATATATATATCATTGAGTTAATAAAGCAGCATACAAACGGGCATCTCCAAAATGCAGGTGTTTCAACCTAGCTCAGTGCTTGGTGGGGCAGGCCAGCAGAAAATAGGAGCATTGCACCCGTGATTGTCTCAGTGTGCTGTCACACATGGACACTACGTCCCCCGCCTTAAGTAAGGGAGACGTCAAAAAGGTGAGCCCTTTGGGTCCTTTCATAGATTTAGATTAGAAGTGCCATTCCAAGAAGGCTCAAGGTCATTGGCCACAGATAAAATTATGTCAAATTCACGTTATATCTACAGTAGCTTTTATTGGACTGATCCTGTTAACATCTTACTTTCAAAATCTTAACTAGCAGTCATCATCATAAACCAAGTAGACAATCTACAAGCAATCTTTTTAATCCTTGTCATATGAAGAGAAATTTTGACAATAAATTATAGATAAAACGTATCGGTGCTCATCGGCCATAAACATTACACAACAAGTTGGAAATCGCAAATTCAACAATGAGTTGTTTGGAAGGAATCGGTGACAGTGGCTAACTGCAAGCATTGCAACTGGAAAGTCGGGAACAAACAGCTCAACAGCTCAACGGTGAACGGTCATTCAACTCGGAATTGTAAATCCGGCATCTTTCTCTTTGATGACAAAATTTGCCCACGAAGGACCGCCGTGCCACTTTCCTGTTCAACCACATCAGTCACAACAATGTGAGTCCAAACATGTCTTGTATGCTGCTGCATAAATATGTAATATGCCAGTGAGATATGTATAATGTAGCTAAGAAAGTATGTTGTGTAGTAAGGTGTTAGTAGCCAATGTACCTCACGCTAATAATTTGTCTATTTTCATCTCTTAATATCGCCTACTGTTCTGACTTGGTGGTGCACATGTAGCCTAAAACCTGTTTTTAAGAAATATAATCATCAAATCATTGTCTGCTTATATGCCCCCTTTATTTATCCTACGGTTCTGACTTGGTGTACAGGGAGAACACTGTAAGAACGGACCGTGTTCTGAATTCTGTCACGGTACATTTCAAAAGTGCTGAACAAATAGTTATATTGACTACGTCCGTCCTAGCTGGCTCATTAATGTCTTGATCGAAATTACGGATGGCCTCTTATCCGCTTGTCATCCCCTTATGCCATAGTTTGTACATCTCAATTGTCAGTAGAAACCACATTTGTTTAAGCAAGTCAACCATATCAGCTATGTTTTTTTTAAAGGCAGTAAATGAGGCTGAATGAACTGTTTCGTTGCCAGACAAGGCTCCGCTGATAGCCGGGTGTAGCAGTGGTAAGATGTTGGGACTCTGCTGTTGGGTCTGCTGTTGGGACAGCTTTATGTCGGCCATAACAGTTTGTGGTCACCGCTTGTCAGGTTCTAGTGCAATTAATGTATTGTTTAGTGTTGTGTTGTGTTGTGTTGTGTTGTGGCTTTGCTGGCATGCATAACCCAGATTGACATACCTAAATAACCACTGAATTTATTACACCTCACAAGATAACACTACACTATCTTGAAATAACATGTGCAATACACTGTATCTGGCTGACTATAAAGGACACAACGATTCAACGTCATTAGTTGTGATTACCCACCTTCACTGACGAAGAAGGCCACGCGTACAGCGTCTGAGGAGTGGGGGGGAAGTTGAGTTTAGGGTCCCACTGGAAACGGTTCACCTCAGGATGCCAATGGATCCCAGAGAATGGGTAGGTCCTCCCTGGGACAAACACAGTCCAAACTCAACACAGGAGCTCACATTACCTTACAACTAACAAGCTCACAGTCTCAAGTCAGAATTAGACGTTCATCCATGTTTCTCAAACGACACATTTTAAAGTTGTTCCAAACGTCAAATTTAAAAGTGTTTAAGGTTACGTTTAGGCATTAACTCCAAATGGTTAAGGTAAGGGTTAAGGTTTGGGATAAGATTAAAACAAACATCTCAAAAACAACTTTCTATTGCTGGATTCAAACTTGGAACCAGAGGCAGATGCTTCATCCCATCCGTCATCCCCATCCACAACGCCCTAGCAAAACCCAAACCTACTGTATTTTAACGTAACAGCGCTCACTGTTGCCCCCTAGCGGCTGGTTTCCACAACATCTCCCAACGTCCTCAGACATGAACGGACATCGAATAGTGATTTGTATCACTGGTGACCTGGCTGCTTACGACAGTCCTTCCTAGTGAGCCATTAGAGCAATAATATTATTTCACTATTATAAATTATTATAATATTGTAATACTAACAATTAATTTGTATAGAATAGTTTGTACAGATTATGCAGTCCACATTACTTGTCAATCAATGTATGATCTGTCAAAGGCCCATTTACAACTGTAGACCTACCTGTAGTTGATTACCTTCCATGGTAGAGACAAAGATGGCCACCATTCTGTTTGTGGACAAGAAACGTTACGGCTTCTTTTTTTTTGTCTGTAAGCAAAGGTTAAAAGCAAGAGAGTTCATAGTAAAAACCAATAACATTGTATACAAAAGAGTTGTTTGCTGAGAAATATTGATTTTAAGTCTGATTGCACCTTCATGGTCACTCCATAATGGTGAAAATTCTTTGTCAAAGCTTCCTGGGATAATGGCTTCCTGACATCACTGGGGAACCCCTTGTACCTTCGACTGAAATGGGCCTCTGCATGGAAAGGGTAAAGAGACATTCCAATATAGTTTTTTTTTGTTACAACCAATGGGGAGCGAATTCATCAGTCCTCTCGAATCAGCCCAGAAGAAGCATAAATGCACTTTATGAAGATGGAAACTGTTTTGCAGTGAGTGTTGGGAGTTGTCAGGGTGTAGTTTACCTCAAGATCTTCACTTAGATCCTGGCATAAGACCCTTCTTTGTTCTGTCTTGATCAGAAGCGTCTCTAAACTTGAAGCTTGTATTAATTCCCTGCCCTCCAGTGGTGGATTTTAGAATGTGCAGCATGTGGAATTCTTCAGACCCAGTCCCAAAATGTATCTTTGACCTTACCCCTAGCACTTGACTCACCTATAGAGGTGTGAAAGGACTGGGCCTTACCTGTGGTGAGGTGCAGGGGCAGGGCCATCTTCTCAGCTGTGGTTTTGGTCAGCAGGTTCTCTACAGCCACAAGAAAAGTCAACAGCTGCATCCACAGACATGTGCCCCAGATAGGGAAGGAATCTCCAGACATGTGCCCCAGATAGGGAAGGAATCTCCAGACATGTGCCCCAGATAGGGAAGGAATCTCCAGACATGTGCCCCAGATAGGGAAGGAATCTCCAGACATGTGCCCCAGATAGGGAAGGAATCTCGAGACATGTGCCCCAGATAGGGAAGGAATCTCCAGACATGTGCCCCAGATAGGGAAGGAATCTCCAGACATGTGCCCCAGATAGGGAAGGAATATCCAGACATGTGCCCCAGATAGGGAAGGAATCTCCAGACATGTGCCCCAGATAGGGAAGGAATCTCCAGACATGTGCCCCAGATAGGGAAGGAATCTCCAGACATGTGCCCCAGATAGGGAAGGAATCTCCAGACATGTGCCCCAGATAGGGATCATAGAAAGCTATGATCCCTTACTGATGTCACTTGTTAAAATCCACGTCAATCAGTGTAGATGAATGGGAGGAGACAGGTTAAAGAATGATTTTTAAGCCTTGAGACAACTGAGTGGATTGTGGACACATGGATTGTGTGTGATTCAGTGGGTGAATGTGCAAGGCAAAAGATGTAAGTTCCCTTGAACGTGGTATGGTAGTAGGTGCCAGGCACACCTACCGGTTTGTGTCAAGAACTGCAACTCAATATTAGGAAGGTGTTCCTAATGTTTGGTATACTCACTCACTAGTATACACTCACTGGACAGTTTATTAAGTACACCATCTAGTACAGGATACTTTGCCTCAAGAACTACAAGGTGTCGGAAAAGTTCCACAGGGATGTTGGTCCATGCCATCGCAACTGCGGATGCGATGGCATCTGCAGTTGCTGCAGATTGGATGGCGGTACATTCATGCTGTGAACAGCCCATTACATCGCATCCCAAAGATGCTCTATTGGGTTGAGGTCTGGGGAATTCGCAAGCCACTCAAGTAAACTGAACTTGCTAACATGTTCCAGGCAATTTTTCCACTCCTTAATTGTCCAGGGTTAGTGATCACGTGTCCACTGGAAATGCTTCTTCTTGTTTTTAGCTGATAGGGGTGGAACCCCGATGTGGTCGTCTCCTGAAATAGCCCATATGTGACAAGGATCGACGAGTTGTAAGTTCCGAGATGCCGTTCTGCACACCACTGTTGTACTGTGCCGTTATTTGTCTGTTTGTGGCCCGCCTGTTAGCTTTCACAATTCTTGCCCTTGTCCTTCAACCTCTCTCATCAACGAGGTGTTTTCGCCCACAGGACGGCCGCTGACTGGATGGTTTTGTTTGTCGCACCATTCTCAGTAAACCCTAGACACTGTCGTGCGTGAAAAGCCCAGGAGGGCGGCCGTTTCTGGATCCGGCGCACCTGGCACCGAGGATCCTACCACGCTCAAAGTCGCTTAGGTCACTCGTTTTGCCCATTCTAACATTCAATCGAATAGTAACTGAATGCCTTGATGCCTGTCTGCCTGCTTTATACAGGAAGCCACGGCCATTTTCGTGAATGAGGTGGTGAGACTTAATAAACTATCCGTGTATGTGTGATGGTGTGTATAGACATTATGGGCAGTATATGAATAGAAGAGGTATGTAGAGCAGTAGTTATATAGTATGAGTCTTGACTAGAATACAGTATATATACAGTATACACACACAGTAGATCTCCTTTTCCTGACCGACCCCAGACATTATACATCGGGTTTCACTAAATTGATCACTAACATTTTGAAGCTTAGACATTTGCTCGTACTCTGCTGCGGAGTACAACCATATCTGACCAAGATCATAACATGGTGTCAGAAGTGCTTCAACCTCGCCAAATAAAAGACAGGAGAGATTATTTCACAGAAAATAAAAAGGTTCCTTGAGTTTTGTCGGAATAGAGTAACGAAAAGTAGCTAACAGCTAACCCATTCACACTAGCTGTGTGGATGGGTCATTTCACCACACCATCTCTGTGGATGGGTCATTCACTACACCATCTGTGTGGATTGGCCATTTCACCCGACCATCTGTGTGGATGGACCATTTCACCACACTATCTGTGTGGATGGGCCATTTCACCACACCATCTCTGTGGATGGGTCATTCACTACACCATCTGTGTGGATTGGCCATTTCACCACATTATCTGTGTGGATGGGCCATTTCAGGTAGTCAGTGATGGAACTTGAAGCTTTTCATCCTCTCTTTCATATTGTCACTTACTTCCCAATAAGACAGATTTCTCAGAAATCTGAAGGGAGGTTGAACTGTTCTGCCTGATTTTGACTCTCTACCGCACCTGCTGTGTCGACCTCTGAATGACCCTACTGGTCATCTATGTATGTTTGAACATCTTGAAAAACAATCTGGCCTTAATGGCCATGTATTATCTCTACCCGGCACAGCCAGAAGAGGACTGGCCACCCCTCAGAACCTGGTACCTCTCTAGGTTTCTCTCTAGAAGCCACCGTGCTTCTACATCTGCATTGCTTGCTGTTTGGGGTTTTAGGCTGGGTTTCTGTATACCACTTTGTGACGTCTGCTGATGTAAAAAGGGCTTTATAAATACATTTGATTGATGTCCAAATAATTATACAGCTAGACAGTTTTAGGAAAATAACTTGATCTGCTTAACTTTGTATACTGGGAACTATATTGAACAAAACTATAAACGCAACATGCAACAATTTCAAAGATTTTATTGAGTTACAGTTCATATGAGGAAATCAGACAATTTAAATAAATCAATAGGCCCTAATCTATGGATTTCACTGGGCCTCAGGATCTTGTCACGTGATTTCTGTGCATAACATTTGCCATCAATAAAATGCAATTGTGTTGGTTGTATGTAGCTTAAGTCTGCCCATACCCTCACCGCCACCATGGGGCACTCTGTTCAAAATGTTGACATCAGCAAATCACTCGCCCACACGACGCCATACTCGTGGTCTGCGGTTGTGAGGCCGGTTGGACGTACTGCCAAATTTTCTAAAATGACTTTGGAGGCAACTTATGGTAGAGAAATTAACATAAAATTCTCTGGCAACAGCTCTATTGGACATTCCTGCAGTCAGCATGCCAATTGCACAGTCCCTCAATACATCTGGCCTTTTGTCCCCAGCACAAGGTGCACCTGTGATCATGCTGTTTAATCAGCTTCTTGATATGCCACACCTGTCAGGTGGATGGATTATCTTGGCAAAGGAGAAATGCTCTCTAACAGGGATGTAAACACATTTGTGCACAAACTTTTAGAGAAATAAGCTTTTTGTGCGTATGGAACATTTCTGGGATCTTTTATTTCAGCTCATGAAACATGGGACCAACACTTTACATGTTGCGTTTATATTTTTGTTCAGTATAGAATGCAAGTCTTTCACAGCCTATACCAACAATGTAAAAAGGTTTATGACCCACTTTTCAAATATAATAAAAGAGAACTGAATAAAACTGAACCTGATATACAGTATAATCAGAGACTAACAGGTATAGGTTTTGCGGAGGCAGCCAAACAGTTGGGTGTTCGAGTTGATGAGCTGTGTGAGGAAGCCTCTGTTGGTGATCACACTGTGGTTGTCCTTCATGGCACAGATGGCATCCACCGGGTCAGGTTCTGTTTCAGCATTAGGTAGACCAGAACCAGGGTGGTTGAACGGCTCACCCCCACCGCACCATCACTATACCTGAGGGAAAGGTGGGGGTAGAGGGTAGAAAGAGGGAGGGGGAGAGGTGCAACAGAGAGAACATGGATATTGCACACTAAGCACAGTGTGTTAACTTCCCCTTCTGGAAACATGCGACTCCTTTTAGTGTGACCTTCAGCGAGTTGCAGATAGAAATGTAATGTTGTGAAAGGAAACAACTCTTGAACGTACATTTCATCATACACTTGGCCATACCACAGTTAACATTATACAAGCATTCCCTAGTGTAACAACGTATTCCTCTGTAACAAGCTGGTACATAATGATAGATGATATACTACGTATCACTATTGAACTCTTTTTTTTTTTTTGCAACGTTCCTCTTTGCTGAACACTGAGGGCCCAGTGGATGAATTCAGTGCAGTCGAAGTATAGAGGAGTTGTGGGCCTCGATGCCAAGGAACCCTGGTATATCTCCGCCCCGTCTCGTCATTTACTCTGGTTTGTGTTCAAGACATGGGTGACACAATGTTTTGCAATTATGAAAATACTGTAGATGTTTTTATACATGTTGAGGACCAATAATAAGGATAAACAAATGAATGCAGTTTATTTCCAGGGCTGGACACTGAAGCCTGAAGTTGATGCTAGATCTATAGATCTATATACACAGTGGATTGGATCAAATCAAATAACTGGCAGTCTGATATGAATACAGAATTCACACTGCTGACTTCCACATTGGGAACTGTGACCCAGATTAACCCCTTACAGAACTCTGCTTTAGTGCCAGCTTACTTTAGGGCCCAAGCGTTTAAAAACGGATTTACACATCAGCTCCCCTCACTCACACCTGAGCCTTGTCAAAAACATGCCTCGGATTAATCTCTATAGATTTGTTGACATACACAATTCAATTTAAAGTCTGCACCACACTTTGTCTGCATGCGTGATGGCTTTCCAACCTTTCACTGAAACCAGTTTTGGAAAGGATAGTATAAATGAGCCCTATTGTATAAAGAATCAGAACCCGCCATAGGATCCTATGGTTCTAAGATGAATTTAGCCTTAAAATGCTTTTGGGGAAACTGTGTATCACCATACAAGGAACACAAACTGCCTACTGTACATCTCCATACTTTAGAGCAGCCAAAATTATTGACTGTAGATTGGTTTCACAGGGATCCTGAAGAGGGATTAGATGAACAGGTGTAGGGTTAATAAAGTGGCTTTGCTCCAGTGAGTCTTCAAAGCCTTTTGACGCTCTGTCGCACAAATCCAATTCAATGAGTGTTCCACAAGGCTCGGCGAGAACGTTATGCTTTCACATCAAAACCTGTTTAAAGATCTTTGGACGCTAGTTGTCAGGCAATGGTACGTGTGCAGACATACACGTCTCAACTTCACCAAAATACATTACATTTCATTTCTCATGGCTGGCCATTCTGAGATGGAGATGGGGATTCTTCAGGGAGGGAAACTATTCTCAGATTGATCTAAATCCCTAGAAAATATAGTGTATTTTTCTCACTGTCAGCACCCCTTACTTCATTCAATCTTTTCATTTCTTTTCTCTCTCCCACCTTTCATATGATGAAATCTTGTTCATTTGAGTTTTCCACAAAGACTACAATTGCATAAATACAACATTCATGGCCTGATAGTTAGTTCTGTTTGAGCTTCTAGTCATTTCTAAAATCAATCAGGCAAATATTTCCATCTAGTGTTGGAAACATGCATTTAATCAGAAACCTCCCTGTATTTTTGTTACAGGTCTTCTGTTACACACACGTCAATCGTGAACTAATATGCAATGCTCGATCTTAACACAAAAAATACCAGCACACTGAATTTGTTTTTACTAATATGACCAACATAACATTTTGTTCCATGCAAAGCTTTAGACATTGTTTATTTTTTTATAATTGTTTTTTGAAAAAGCACCTGCCGATATTATGGCACTTGTGATTTATAACAACTGATCACAGTCGAGGAAATAGTTGATCCAGCCTCCTCTTCCAATACTTTGACAATGCCTCCCTCCCTCCCTCCCTCCCAATAGTTACTGGTCTGAGACTAGATTGGTCAAGCTTGTGGTAGAATGGTCAGAGATTAGTCCAAAAGGAAGGTCTAAGGTGAGTTGTTACTCATCCTTCTAAAATCTGATCCTATATCTGCCTGTCTACCACCAGTCAATGGCAATAGCATTGTGAAGGAGTTGTAGACCATCTACTAAACAGTACATGTACCAGGGTTGGGATCAATCAATCTATTCAGAATGTGAATTGAAACTTGCTCAATCTTTTCATTGAGCAACTTTTCAATTCATTAACTGGATTTCAATAAAAAAAAATAAAAAAAATTGACCGCATTGAAATACAATTGACCCTACCTTTGTATATAATGAAGGAAAGTGTCAAATAAACAGAATACAGTGTGTAACATTACCCAGCACCAATTTGGAAGGCTGTGTGTGAATGCACCCTGTTTGAATTCTGCTTGCAATGACAAGTGGGTGATAATGTTAGGGTGTGTGATAATGTTAGGGTGGGTGATAATGTTAGGGTGGGTGATAATGTTAGGGTGGGTGATAATGTTAGGGTGGGTGATAATGTTAGGGTGGGTGATAAAGGGGAATCTCATGGCAGTGCCATTCGGGTCGCATTATGTAAGAAAACTTGGTGAATGGAACACTCATGACAGAAGTGACCTTTGACCACAGATCTAGGATCAGATCAGCCTACCCAGAATCCTAACCGAAAACATATCTGACCCTGTATCAGTGATTAAGGGGCAACGCCTACCTACTTCGAAAGGAACATGGTGACATTACATTACACTGGCATAAGTATGACATAAGATGCTTTAAGCTGTCATGGACACTAATGTCAGGTTATGAAAACTAACCCGACAACACCATAACTTGATATGTACAACCATTCAATTTGCCATCATGACTACTTTGAAATGGCATCTATTACGCATGTCGTTATCACACCTGCATAAAGTAGCCCAAGCTGGCCCGATTCCAAACCCAACCAACCCATATGCCCTTGTTGACAATGAGCCTATCTAAACCTTTACGATCTGGAAGGTGTAGTCAACAAACAAGGACTTAGGACTCCACTGAATTCTAATAACACCCACAACCTGACTGTGGAAGATTCAAATGTCACAAGAAAGGAACAGTTAGAACCATCCATATACAGAACCAGTTCAGTTCAGAAGGACTTTCTCTCCAGCCGGTCCAGTATGGCCTGGATCCTCTGCACAGCCTCCTTCCTGGCTTGCCTTACCACTTCCTGTCCCTGAGTCTCCACCGAGTCCAGCACTAGCAGGTCCTTAGTAAGCAGTTCCTCTAGGTACCTGTAACTCTTGTCCGATTTTTTACCCACAAACTCATCCACATCCTCATTGAGCAAAAGCACCCGGGCCATGACCTGCTGGACTATGGCCAGGCTAGGGTTGTCACTCAGGGACTGAGGCCCGATCGGTCCCTGGGACTGGGCTGGAGCTGGGACTGGGGGCTCACCCTGGGAAGGCTTTGGCTCCTGCGACCCCCCTCTCCCTGGTTTATTGTACATCTGGGGAGGTGAGCTGAAGTCTACAGACGTGCCATTAGTGGGGTTAGGGGAGTAGGCCAGTCTGGGTTTGGGTCCCACCTGTGGGGCACGCTGGTGCTGGTCCTAAGGAGGTAAAAAAGAGATTGTCTTAGATCAAGGGTGGGCAAACAAACTTGTTGGCTTGAGGGCCACATCTGGATTTTGAAATTCAGAGGGCCGCACATATTTTCTTTGGACCAATTTGTTCCTCAAAATACATTTGCGGGCTAGAAAAAGGGCAGTTATTTGAAAATACACTACATGACGAAAGGTATGTGGACACCTGCTCGTTGAACATCCTATTCCAAGATCATGGGCATTAATATGCAGTTGGTCCCCCCTTTGCTGCTATAACAGCCTCCACTAGATGTTGGAACATTGCTACAGGGACTTGCTTCCATTCAGCCACAAGAGCATTAGTGAGGTCGGGCACTGATGTTGGGCGATTTGACCTGGCTCACAGTCAGCGTTCCAATTCATCCCAAAACTGTTCAATGGGGTTGAGGTCAGGGCTCTGTGCAGGCCAGTCAAGTTCTTCCAAAACGATATCAACAAACAATTTCTATACGGACCTTGCTTTATGCACAAGGATTATGTCATGTTGAAACAGGAAAGGGCCTTCCCCAAACTGTTTCCACAAAGTTGAAGCACAGAATAGTCTACAATGTCATTGTACGCTGTAGCATTAAGATTTCCCTTCACTGGAACTAAGGGGCCTAGCCCGAATCATGACAAACAGCCCCAGACCATTATTCCTCCTCCACCAAACTTTACAGTTGGCACTATGCATTGGGGCAGGTAGCGTTCTCCTGGCATCCGCCAAAACCAGATTCGTCCATCAGACTGCCAGATAATGAAGCGTGATTCATCACTCCAGAGAACGCGTTTCCACTGTTCCAGAGTCCAATGGCGGCGAGCTTTACACCACTCCAGCCGACGCTTGGCATTGAACACAGTGATCTTAGGCTTGTGTGCGGCTGTTCAGCCATGGAAACCCATTTCATGAAGCTCCTGACAAATAGTTATTGTGCCGACTAGTGAGTGTTGCAACCGAGGACAGAATTTTTACACTACGCACTTCAACACGTTCTGTGAGCTTATGTGGGCTACCACTTTGTGGCTGAGCCGTTGTTGCTCCTAGACGTTTCCACTTCACAATAACAGCACTTTTGTTGACCGGGGCAGCTCTAGCAGGGCAGAAATTTGTCGAACTGACTTGTTGGAAAGGTGGCATCGTTGAAAAATCTGTGAGCTCTTCAGTAAGGCCATTCTACTGCCAATGTTTGTCTATGGAGATTGCATGGCTGTGTGCTCAAATTTTATACACCTGTCAGCAACGAATGTGGCTGAAATAGCCAAATCCACTAATTTGAAGGGGTGTCCACATACTTTTGTATATATAGTGTATATAGTTCCATTATCATTTTTACATACTTTCTATCTACACTGAACTAAAATATAAAATGCAACATGTAAAGTGTTGGTCTCATGTCTCATGAGCTGAAATAAAAGATCAACGAAATGTTCCATACACAAAAGAAGGCATATTCTCCCAAATTTTGAGCACAGATTTGTTTATAGCCCTGTTAGTGAACATTTCTCATTTTCCAATATAATCCATCCACCTGACAGATGTGGCAAATCAAGAATCTGATTAAACAGCATGACCATTACACAAGTGCACCTTGTGCTGTGGACAATAAAAGGCCACTAAAATGTGCAGTTGTCACAACGTAATGCCACAGATCTCTAGTTTTGAGGAAACGTGCAATTGACATGCTGACTGCAGGAATGTCCACAAGAGCTATTGCCAGAGAATTTAATGTTTATTTCTCTACCATAAGCCTCCTCCAACGTCGTTTTAGAGAATTTGGCAGTATGTCCAACCTGCCTCACAACCGCAGACCACGTGTATGGCGTCGTGTGGGCGAGCGGTTTGCTGATGTCAACGTTGTGAACGGAGTGTCCCAGTGTCGGTGGGGTTATGGTATTGGCAGGCATAAGCTATGGACAACGAACAAAATACAATTTTATCGATGGCAATTTTAATGGACAAAAATACTGTGACGAGATCCTGAGGCCCATTTATCTTTAATATCGGTTTTCCCAGTCATGTGAAATCCATTTCCTCATAGGAACAGTAACCCAGCAATGAAATTGTTGCATATTGCATTTATATTTTTGTTCAGTATAGTTTAGACATTCAAATGTGTCTCGGAGTGCTTTTTTTAACCCAAAATAATAATAGTAAAATCTGCTAGTGGGTCTGATGCAGCGTGCGGCCCCAGTCTTAGATGACTAGTGTATAATTAATTAAAGTTATTAAATTCAGACCCAAAACAGCTACAGTACCAGAGGAAGGATTGAGCGTTTATATGACATATCCCCTTTCTTCCAAGAAGTAAGTTAGGCCCACTTGGAGGTTATTTTAGAAACAATATGTTCAAATAAAGTAGATGAGACAAAAAGCCACTTAAGGTCATTGAGACGCATCCCTTGTGTTCCACATATACCTTGGCTTCATAGGGGGGTGGGGCTCCAGTGCCAGTCCCTGGCCAGGCTGGGGGTTGTTGGGGGCGGACAGCAGTCCCATAGTGGCTGTGTGGAGGTTGGGTGCCTGGCTGCCACTGCTGCTGCTGGTGTGAGGGCCCATAACCACCCGAGTGGGCCCAAGCCTCAGCCTGAGGCCTATGGTGAATCGCCTGTCCAGTGGGGTATGGGGGGTTTGGGGGCAACGCAGGACCACCTTCCCCATAGTGCGGGTAAGACCCAGGAAGATAGCCAGAGGCCTAAAGAAGAAGATTAAGGTAGAAAAAGCTCCATTATACCCAACTACCTTTACATCAGACACCATTAAACACTGCCCTGCACTGGTTGAATGAACTTACCCCTTGACAGTGTGGTCCAGGATAGTGGTGGTGCTGATGGTGGTGGGCGTGTGGTTGTCCTGACCCCCCTGTGCTATGCTCTGGTCCTGGACAGCCCTGGCTAGGGTACTGGCCTGGGGCCTGCCTGGGAGGCATCTGGTCTGCACAGTAGAATGGGTTGGATGGGTAGAAAGAACTTGCTGGATACTGGCCTGGACCAGGGTTATAGACACCGTGGCTATTTGGATATTCTTGCATTGCCTGGATAGAGAGAGAGAGTGTGTGTACATCAGTAAGTGTGTTAAAGTGTGTGCCAGACTGCCGGTCTGTGAAATTATGTGTGCGTGATTGTGTGAGTGACAAAGTGTCACGGAAGGCTGAGAGCACTTGAGTCTAGCGATGAGATAAGGAATTAATTCCCATATATAGCCTTGGATTTAGAGGGCCTTTGCTATGATATAACATGAGGCTGTACTGTACCTGTGGGTTGTAAGGTGGCTGCACATCGGATCCTGAAGGATAGGCATTTGCATAGTGCCCTGCTGTGGAATGTGACTGGGGGTACCAGTAGTTTGAGGAATAACCAGGGTATTGGGAAGCGTCCTGTAAGCATATGAGGAAAAACATGTGCTACTGTATTACATAATAGCTAGCTAGCAAGCAGCAGTCATCACACAACATTAGTTAGCTAAACTACCTTTAGCGCCTATTGGCGATAGTATCTTCTGGCTGGGGGAGTTTGGTTAAGAGCACTGACGCTCGTTCTGAACAGTAAAACACATCGCTTGCGGTACGGCTTTGGAAATACCAGGAACGTATCTTTCATATCAGCCTAAATTACTACACACCTTAACAGGACTAGGGTCCCCACACAGACAAGCACTTTAACATGGAAATGTGTCCATGGAAAAACAGTGCTAATCTGTGCTAATTAGCTACCTGCATCTCCGATAATGAAAACATTATGTTGATGTGATATGAAAGTAGAGGGCTTTACGTTTCTAGAACCGTACCGCAAATGAGAATCAATTCACGTTTAGATGTGATATTTGGCTGTCAGAGAATTTGCTTCTAAGCAGAACATGTAAGGTCTTTGGACTATAAGGAGTAATGCACGGAATGACTGCCCCCTCGCATTGAGGATTTCAAGTTGAAGGCTGACCACCATACTGCAGGCATTTTTTCCAGTAAACATCTGTGGTCCATATTCATGGATATACTTAGTACCAATAATTGCTTCTATTTCACCAGATGTATGTTGTTGAACCGATTACTTTAAAAATCACACAGACAAAGTTATAAGAATAATTTTATTGCTAATGGCAGCCTGCAGTACCTTGATCGCCCTTCAACTTGAGATACTCCACTGAGCTTGCCTGCAATGTCACTTCCTACAGTAGCTCAAATTGCAGCAAGCAATGTTTCGAAAAACTCATCCATGTAGCAAAATGGCGACACACTGAAATTAGACTTCCTGATCATCAAATGCAACACTGAGTATAGAGCTCGCCAGCTTGTAGTCCTAAAAAACAGAAATTATTTACCTCTGGTTTGCTCACCCATTCCTATAGGCAAAATGAATGGGGAAATAATAGGGTTTTGGAATAAACGCTGAAAATATGATATGAGGTTAACAGACTTATGAAAGTTTTGATCTATGAGATAATCTGTCGGTAAAAATGACCTTTATGAATTATGAAGCCTTTGTGTGATTTTTTTTATTACATAAATGCTTCAAAATTATGAGGTTGATGAAGATTCTCAAGGTACAAAACATATAAGATCTCCTAAGTCTAACACACACCTTATTTTCGGCGGTTCAATTTTCCCATGGGCTTTGTTCAAAACCACGGCAGAGTTATTGCCTACAAAAAGAAGCCATTACTATTAAGCTCTATTCGGGGTGACGTCACGTCATCGGTGGTCTATTTCTGCGTTCAAAACTGGGAACTAAAACCAGCTCTGACTGGGAAAATTATTCCAAATAGGAAACTCGGGCATCTTTCTAGAGTTCCGAATTTGCGATCTGAATATCACTGACGTCATGATTGTACCTCGTTTTCCCCCCTCTAGTTCTCAGCTGTCTTGAAAGCGCCATAAAAAGTAACTTTAAACTCCGGCTTTAGTCCATATTTGAGCTATTAGTTATAGCTACCTAGTTAGTTAACTATGTAGTCTCAACCGTCTGTCTAGTAAGGCTATTTATCATATACTACAAACGAGATAGCTACCAAGAAAATATGCATGTCAAATATATCAAAGCAAGCTAAGGTTATCTAACAATATAGGAAATATTACTAACTACCTAGATTGGACTGACTGTCAGAAGACGTCTGGCTGGTTAACGTTAGTTGGCTATAACGTTAACTAGCTTGAGATAATGACGTTCAACTTAAGAGTACAAAAATACAAAGCTTGTTTGCTGACATCAAACCGTGTGTTCTAAAATGAGTAACACAAGTACGTGTCGATATGTATTAGCTATACAATGTGACTTACCATAGCGTTACTCCAGTTCACGTTATTATTGTCGGAGTTGTAATTTGAAGGCCAGGCGGATTTGGGATTCGACGGCATTTGATGATGCATAACCCAAGCAGCGTCTCCAGCACGTCTGTCGTTTGCCATACAAATAATCGTGATCAACTTCACTGTCAAATAGGGGACAAAAATGTGCTTTATTGAAATGTTCCAGTTAATGCATTGATCGTGGACAGCAAAGGGAAACGTTTGAATGACCGTATTTTATGCTTTGCCCCTTTAATTTGTAGCCCTTCCCTTTTCACCACGTGCGTCAGTAGAAAAGGTCGTTATCAATAAAACGTCACAATAACGTGCAGCTCGTTCGACTTACTATGTTTGCCCTTTTCAAAGGATTGTTACCTATTCGGTTGTAATATAATCACCCCTTGAAGAGCATAGTTAATAACTAAACATTTCCGATTATTTCATGCAAAACAATGGTGCACATTTGGCTCTATCAGAGTTATACACAAGAGGCACAACGTCGCGAGACTTTCGGGAACGCTTGCGCAACACACCAAACAGACCAGTCAACTCGAAATCTAAAGACACTGCACATGCGCAGTTCGGCGCGAGGCGACCTTTAGACCCGACGTTTAGTCGCCATGACGTCACCTACAAGTGTGATCCGGGATTTCTATTGGAGAAGCAGTTTTAGCCTTCTTACTGTACTGTCTCTGTTTATACAGCAAGTAGCTTTTCACGAGCAGTAAACATACATTGATCATCTCATTTGAGATACGTGAGGGTAACCACCATTAATTGGCTATTTGAGTGATATAAAGTAAAAGTGAACTATACCTGACAAGCATGAGTGGTTTAACCTTAACCTTAATGTCCCATCCGGCTTTGTGGGCTCTGCCTGTCAAGCATCAGATAAGGGTGCATTTGTGTGCTGTTAGATGATAGTGTTTACTTCGTTGTAAGTAGACCGAATGTACCTTTTTCTCCAACCAATGTAAGCCTACCTAGCGAAGACCTCGTCTAGGTGAAGTTGTCAGCCAGACTTCTGGACTACTGACATCACCACTATAGATGGCATGCAAATCAAACAATAGTAGGATATATAGCCATCTAGTTTATCCCACGAAAGTTAGCTTTTTAACTAGACACATTGACGTGATGTGTTATTAGCTAGCTAGGTAGGCAATTTGACGTGGTCCATCAATCAGTGTAGCCTAGCTATCTTGTCTGTCAGCAGCAATCATGATTAAACACTTAAAAACAATGTTGAAAAGGGGATGATGTTAGCTAACTTCGCTAGGTAGGCTTAGGTCGGGTGATTGTGGAGGCCAGGTCATGCAGCACTCCATCACTCTCCTTGGTAAAATAGCCCTTACACAGCTTGGAGGTGTGTTGGGTCATTGTCCTGATGAAAAAACTAATTAATATTTCCAGATGGGATGGCGTATCTCTGAATTCTAAATAAATCACAGACAGTGTCACCAGCAAAGCACCATCACACCTCCATGCTTCACGGGGGGAACCACACATGCAGAGATCATCCGTTCACCTACTCATGTCTCACAAAGACATGGCGGTTGGAACCTAAGATCTCACATTTGGACTCATCAGACCAAAGGACAAATTTCCACTGGTCTAATGTCAATTTCTCATGTTTCTTGGCCCAAGCAAGTCTCTTCTTCTTATTGGTGTCCTTTAGTAGTGGTTTCTTTGCAGCAATTCGACCATGAAGGCCTGATTCACACAGTCTCCTCTGAACAGTTGATGTTGAGATGTGTCTGTTACTTGAACTCTGTGTAGCATTTATTTGGGCTGCAATCTGAGGCTGGTAACTCTAATGAACTTATCCTCTGCAGCAGCGGTATTTCTGGGTCTTCCATTCCTGTGGCGGTCCTCATGAAGCTGGATGTGAGAATGCCATGAGTGTGCAAAGCTGTCATCAAGGCAAAGGGTGGCTACTTTGAAGAATCTCAAATATAAAATATATTTTGATTTGTTTAACACTTTTCTGGTTACTACATGATTCCATATGTGTTAGTTCATAGTTTTGATGTCTTCACTTTTATTCTACAATGTAAAAAATAGTAAAAATAAAGAAAAAAAACATGAATTAGTAGGTATCCACATACTTTTGGTAATATAGTGTATCTATCTTGGATCATCAGCAGTTAAAGAGTTAACATTTTACAATAAGTCTTTCCCTGAGCGTGAATTACTCCATTTGCGCTTCCTGTAGAGAGAATACAGGTTGTTGACACTTTTCTACTACTAATTGGGGGACTTTTATTCTGAAAATGTCCGAAATTCCGTGACCCGGAAAGGCTTTTTTTAGTGTTGCTGAAGAGACGCATATGACGCTGATCGTATTTTGAACGATTCATGGCTTAATACATTTTATACACAGCGATTAGCTACAATTGAACCGCAGAGATAGCTACACGCGATCACAATGAACTACATGCCGGGGACCGCGAGTCTCATCGATGATATAGACAGTAAGTAGGGACAGCGAATGTTAGGCTGAGTTGAGGCAGCAGTGTGAGCAATTCCACACTGTTTCCAAAGTTCCCCGAAAACAGTGATGATGATCATCGGATACATACCGTTATATCTTGTAACTATTTATTCATTAGTCGTCAAAACATCACTGGGCGACCTTGCAACATCGTATTCGAAACTCAGTGTTGGGGGACAACAATTGGATACTTTGTATCCGCGTGCTGTGGCTGAACTATAAACATTCATTTTTCTCTTGCAGAAAAGCATCTTGTACTTCTTCGCGATGGAAGAACGCTAATTGGGTTTCTTAGAAGCATTGACCAGTTTGGTATGGCAAATAAACCAACTAATCACCATATAGTACTTTTTACACACTAGCCCACTTGGCATACTAAGTTAGCTCTAGTTTAGATCCCTGTAGTATGGATATTTTCTATACTGCACATTGAGATGGACTTGGGTTTACTAAGCTCCCTACAACCTAAGCCTTGAAATAATGTAATGTATTCACAAGTAACTACATTCAGGCAATCAAAGGGAAAATGTTATCTTCACTATCTCTTAACCTCTCTTTCAGCCAACCTAGTTTTCCATCAAACAGTTGAGCGTATCCATGTGGGCAAGAAGTTTGGAGACATCCCCAGAGGAATCTTCATAGTGAGGGGAGAGAATGTTGTTTTGCTTGGTGAAATCGTAAGTATTCGTCCATGCCGCCATCTTGTTCTTTATCAGTAATGATTTAGCCTTCATCGTAGAGTAGGCCTAC
This sequence comes from Thymallus thymallus, assembly GCA_023634145.1. Taxonomy (NCBI): domain Eukaryota; kingdom Metazoa; phylum Chordata; class Actinopteri; order Salmoniformes; family Salmonidae; genus Thymallus; species Thymallus thymallus. The sequence continues at coordinate 2,346,647 of CM042401.1, read as the reverse complement.
GAATAGCAATGTGTTTGTGTTAAAGTAGCCTGTTGATTAGACCAGTTACTTAAGTGTATAGCAATTTTCCAATATGCTCACATTATGAATTTTGCCTGAAACTTTAGTTGTCACCTACGTAGCGTGGTACTGATCACACAGTTGACGATAATCACTTGCTGTGGTTTACACGTGTGTGCCACTGTGATTTGTTCTCCAGCAGGACATGCGTGACGTATGTTTTAATATGGTGTTTCCCTCTTTAGGACATGGATAAGCCATGTGACACAGTCTTGCAGCAGGTTTCTATAGAGGAGATCCTAGAGGAGCAGCGATTGCAGCAGCAAGCCAAGCAGGAGACGGAGAAAGCCAAGGTGACTGCACTGAAGGACAGAGGCCTATCCATCCCCAAGGCAGATAATCTGGATGAATACTGAAGGCACTTCTGTTCTATTTTCCTCCCTAATACTAGACTCCCCAGTTATATGTTGAATAGGGGATTCTTTTGGAGACCAGGAGAAGAATGTGTGGTTTTTTAGATGACGCAGCGTCACACTATATACTCTACTGATTTCATTTTGATAATGGCTCATTGGTTCGAAAGAAAGCAATGATTTAAGTGATGCATTTTTGTTATCTTTGACGGCTGGCGTAATGCAGGAATTGAGGGTAGACCACACAAACAAGGTTGTCTGCAAGACTACATTTGATGCGATGAATCAATTAACTTGTCAATAGTACATAATGGTGGACATTTTGTTTGTGTAAACAGACCAAAACTGTAATGGTAAGATTTGTTTTCCATTAAAGTGTTTTTTTTATTTTAATACTGAGGTCCACTTTGTAGAAATTGTAACAACTCTTTACTTGTGTCTGACTTTGGAACACTGCTCTACTGCATCACAGACTCCCTGGACGATGTTTGTGACACAGGTTGCAACTGAGCTACGACCCTTCCACCCCAGTTGCGTTTCAATTAGCTCAGGAAGTGTTTATAGTTCAGGTGCAAGCTGTGCCACAGTAAACCTTCAGGTGAGTCTGTGGTAAAACAGTGTACATGCAGTAAGGGTAGCTTTTGTATGTGGGGTTGATATGGAAGTAGACTTCAAGGTTTCCACAATGCAGGCCATGGCTACAGGGTGCAGTTGGTGTTTAAAGGGTATCGGCAAACTGAGACACATGAACACTGATGCATTCATATATGATATACATCATTGTCAATTTTTGTCCTTCAAAAATACAACTCATCTCCACTTTTTTTGGACGTGTTCAGACTAATTGCATACATATAAAGATGGACAATTTGTGAATTTTTGGTCAGGAACTCGTATGTGTAATTCATCCGGCAACAGAATTCCTCCATCTGGAATTTTCAGACACAAAATGAGAATGTGGCCTTGGCCTCTAATACAACACACATTGAAAGTTGGTGATCAAAGATGGCCACCGACTACAGAAAACTGAACAGCTCGAACGCATATTTGGATCCCTTGTCTCCTTCCTGTGTTATTAGACCTACTGGTGTTTTACCTTTTTATACCATATTGCTCAATAGTCTCTCCAGTAATGACTTAATACAAACACTCCCCCCAATGTCCCAGATGATGGTGCTAAATTCCCATAACTAACAATGACACTGAACAATAATATAAACGCAACATGTAAAGTGTTGGTCCCGTGTTTCGTGAGCTGAAATAAAATATCCAAGAAATGTTGCATACGCACAAAAAAGCTTATTTCTCTGAAATGTTGTGCAGAAATGTGTTTATATCTCTGTTAGAGAGCATTTCTCCTTTGCCAAGATAATCCATCCACCTGACAGCTGTGGCATATCAAGAAGCTGATTAAACAGCATGCTCATTACACAGGTGCACCTTGTGTTCGGGACAATAAAAGTCCACTCTAAAATGTGCAGTTTTGTCACGACATAATGCAACAGATGTCTCATGATGTAGCGTGCAATTGGCATGCTAACTGCAGGAATGTACACCAGAGCTGTTGCCAGAGAAGCCCCCTCCAATGTCGTTTTTGAGAATTTGGCAGTAGGTCCAACCGGCCTCACAACCGCAGCCCAGGACCTCCACATCCAGCTTCTTAATCTGCAGGATCATCTGAGACCTGCCACCGGGACAGCTGATGAAACTGTTTCTGCACAAACTGTCAGAAACCGTCTCAGGGAAGCTGATCTGCGTGCTCATCATCCTCACCAGGGTCTTGACCTGACTGCAGTTTGGGTTCGTAACTGACTTCAGTGGGCAAATGCTCACCTTCGATGGCCGCTGGCATGCTGGAGAAGTGTGCTCTTCATGGATGAATCCCGGTTTCAACAGATGGCAGACAGCGTGTATGGTGTTGTGTGGAAGAGCGTTTTGCTGATGTCAACGCTGTGAAAACAATTGCATTTTATGGATGCCAATTTAAATGCACAGAGATGCCGTGACGAGATCCTGAGGCCCATTGTAGTGCCTTTCATCCGCCGCCATCACCTCATGTTTCAGCATGATAATGCACAGTCCCATGTTGCAAGGATCTGTACACAATTCCTGGAAGCTGAAAATGTCCCAGTTCTTCCATCGTCTGCATACTCACCAGAAATGTCACCCATTGAGCATGTTTGGGATGCTCTGGATTGACGTGTACAACAACGTGTTCCAGTTTCCACCATTATACAGCAACTTCGCACAGCCATTGAAGAGGTGTGGGACATTCCACAGGCCACAATCAACAGCCTGATCAACTCTGTGTCGTGCTACATGAGGAAAATGGTGGTCACACCAGATCCTGACTAGATCCATGCCCTTACTTTTTTTTCAAGGTTTCTAAGACCAACAAATGCATATCTGTATTCCCAGTCATGTGAAATCCATAGATTAGGGCTTAATTCATGTATTTCAATTGACTGATTTCCTTATAGGAACTGTAACTTAGTAAAATCTTTGAAATTGTTGCATGTTGCATTTATATATTTTTTCAGTGTATATGAACCTATTATAGACAGGCAGAGCATCACCAATGGTATAAATATAGTCTACTGGTAGGCCTATGATATCTTGAGATCATACGATTTTGTATTTCATCCGTTTTTCATAATTATGTCAATATAATAGAACTCAATGCACAGCAGTTCTTAGGTTATCCAAACCATTTCAGATGTAAAACAGCATTTGAACAAAGTTTCATCTTCAGCGCTACCGCTAGGCAGAGCATTGAGAGGGGATGGCAAGAATGTTCTGCTATCAGATGTCTGACAGCCAGACACGCATACTCTATGGTCGTCACTAGCGTCTTTACCAGAGAGGAAGAGGCGAAGTGAGATGTGAAACTGGTCCCTAAATCTGTCTTCTCCAGCAGGAGGCGTTTTTTCCCTTTACTATTCAAGCGAGGAGTCTTTCTATGGAGGTCAAAGAAAGAGTATTGAATTTGGTCAACAAAAAATATAATTGCTTATTTTCTACTTGTGGCTTATTTGATTGAATATAATTTTCGTAATGCTTAAGTTGTTGTGAGTGTCCTGGTATAGGTAGGACATGTGACTTCCGGGCAACTTTGAGAAAAAAATAACGTTACATCGGAGTTGTGCCTGTTGTTCACCCGGTATCTGTCCTCTCATTGGCTAGAATGGTCCCACCTGATCTTGACTCCTCCCGACTGCCTTCCATTTTTGAAGACATTTATTTCCAATGTTAGAGCGGCCACTTGAGTATCTGGTCAATATAATAGATAATCAGTGTATATAACCACAAATGAATAAACCCTGTGCATTTCTACAATTTATCGTCTTAAAATTTGATTTTAAATCGGCATTAACCCCACTGCTAACCTTATGCCGAACACTAACCTTAAATGAAGACAAAAAATATTTTTTTTGTAGCAAATTTGAGTTTGTGGCTGTGGAATCTGACTTTGTGGATATAGAAGTTAGTGGAAACCAATACTCTATCAACGTACGTAAGTAATGGGCCAGGTCCGAATACGCCCCTTCCGAATGGATGTGTGCCACGGGCGGTAGAATGGAATATTGGAACCAATTTGGTGTATGAAGATTAGCCAACCCCTAGTACAAATCACTCAATTTCCATAGGCTGTGCGTTTAGCCCCCAGCACGATATCCAAATAGAACCGGAATCTTGGCCAGACACACGGGGGAAACCGCTTGGAGCGTCGCCAAACGTTGGGGATATTGATGGTCAAACCAAGAGGAAAAACCAAGCCCATTTTTTTTATCGGGCCTATGTACCGAAAGGGGGAGCACGTTGATGTTCTAATACACTTCACCAACTCCCCCAGTCCTACTGTGTTGTGCTTCAGCCGCTGGTAGGAATGCGTTACTAAATGATGTATGTCTTGCCGTGGTCTCGGGCTGTATTGATGGTTCAACCGTGATCTATCCTTTGATGGGATTCCGCGCCAAATTACGCACGAAACTCAACCGTCTTCGGAATGGAAATGCCCTCCCAACGCTGCACTCCGAGCCGACGATATGAACCACGCTCAGTACAGACCGTGAACGAGTTTGAAATGTATACATTTGATTCGGATTTGGAATAAAACGAAAAGCAATTCATCCGTGAAGAGCGAGGTGTTGCTGTCGACATTTTTTTTTTGTATCTGTTCAGCAAATATCAAAGGATTTTAGATGGAACTGGAGAATATTGTGGCCAATACGGTACTTCTAAAAGCAAGAGAAGGTAGGTCTTCAAAGAGCCTAATACAATTACTGGACAATTTTAGACATAGAAGTGGTTTCGAATTCCATTTTGTGGTAAATGCTGCAGTGATGTAATCTAAATAGTCTCAGAACATGCTATTTATACAGATGCTATGCTCTTCAATCATCATCAATATCAAACAACATATTGTATTGGTTATACTAGGCTTTTAAAACCGTCCATTATTGATCCTTATCTCCATTGATTTCCACAGCCTATGTATGTTCAGGCCTAATATCAGTTTGACAGCTCTTACGTTACAGTGTGGGCAAAGGTCCTCCAAATAGAACAAAACATCTACATCAAATTGTTGACTGCATGATTTATTATTAGACTATTGAGCAGCGATGAAACTAACAATTCAGTATTGCTAGAACTGGGGTCAAACTCTGATATGATGAGAATTTGCTGAAGTTGTCACATTTTATGATGAAAAATGACGTGATCTGAATCGAAGTGGCCATGGTGTTCTGCGTGCAGTAAAATGCAGCCTGTTCCACTTCGAGACCCCAAACAACCCTGCAAATGGTTCTGTCAATTTCATCTTTACCGACTGTTTGCATTCGTGTTCAGCAGGTGGACAGTTTGAGGGGCTGCTTTGTTGACATTCTTTGATATTTTCGTAATTCTCCTTCCGCAAACACAGGCCTATATACCTTCACTTTACACTCAACCACTGATCTCAACCACTAATGACACTGCCTTAGGTTACTAATGATAATATTCGTGTTATGTCGTGTTAATGATGCAAGCTTCCGTCTATCTGAGTAAATATTACAGAAACAGACGGCTTTGTTGCTCTTACTCATAGAAACACACACACACACACACACACACACACACACACACACACACACACACACACACACACACACACACACACTGTTGTGCATGGTGTAATGTGGCTATGGGCTCATTGGGCTGCATTGGGTCACAGACAGAGTCAGTGTACTTCTTCTGTATAAGGGTCCTACAAGTGTTTTTTTATGCTGCTTGAAACCATCTTATTAAAGTGTAAAGAAATACCAGATTACAGATGATTCCAAGGAAAATCAGAGCATCAAACATAAGCTCTATAACAAAGGAAGAGTATTTGGCAACCAGTCTTCAGGTGACCCAAGAAGATTCAAACCCAGTGGGGAACCGTGAGGAGCTTCAGAGAAGGCGGAAGGATGTGTGTGTATGTATATATTATTTTAAATTATCTTCTGATTTAATCTCTTCCGTTTGTGTTGGAAAGAGAATGGTTAATACTGAAGAGAGTAAATATCCAATCAGGATTTTCTTTGGTGGTCTCTGGGTAGAAACATCTAGCTAGCTCAGCCAGCCATTGGCTAGGCTTTCAGAAGCTGGACATAAGGCCTCTTCCATTCAACTGTATTAGAGCAGAATTTGGAGTGACAGTGGAAGTAACATTTTGATTTGGGTGGGACCGTAAAAAAAAGTTGTCTAGGGCTCTCCAACCCTGTTCCTGGAGAGCTACCTTCCTTTAGGTTTTCACCCCAACCCTGTTCCTGGAGAGCTACCTTCCTTTAGGTTTTCGCTCCAACCCTGTTCCTGGAGAGCTACCTTCCTTTAGGTTTTCGCTCCAACCCTGTTCCTGGAGAGCTACCTTCCTTTAGGTTTTCGCTCCAACCCTGTTCCTGGAGAGCTACCTTCCTTTAGGTTTTCGCTCCAACCCCAGTTGTAATTTAACTGATTCAGTTGATCAAATAGCTAATTATTATAACCAGGTGTGCTAGATTAGGGTTGGAGTGAACCTACAGGACGGTAGCTCTCCAGGAACAGGGTTGGGATAGTCCTGGTTGACACGTCACGACTGAGAGCACAAGAGAAAAGAATCAGTGGCGCAAGCAGTAGTTTACCCATGCTAACGCTAGTAATGTTAGCTAGCTCGTGTTGTAGTAGTGTGACAATGGGGGCTGCAGCAGCTGTTATCAACTTCAAGGTGGATGTTGCTAATTCTTTAGCAACACCCTTTTCAAGATTAACTTTCAAACCTTGTTTACAAATTATCATCTGGTGAGTAATGTGACTGTGAAACATTGTTGCATTTAATCTTTGGACCACCGGTTAGTGTGATGAACGCGATATATTTTCAATGGGAAGTAACAGCTGGCTTGGTAATTTCATTTTTTGAAATTTAACGGTTGTGCTTTTGTATTGTTATTATTTCATGTGGTCTAATGGAGTAAATGGGATGCTTATTCTGTAACATTATTTCATGCTCTGTGTGACTGTTGTCGCCTCTCTATCAGCTTTGTCCATGAGGCTGTAACCTTTGATGTGACACTTGGTGATTGTGTTGTTAAGCTACCATAGGTTGTGTAAACAGTGTGTTTTTTGTTTTACTGGTCGCATTATTTTATGCTGTGTGTCACGTTTCCATGCTGGTACCGTCTTTCTTTTTTTTGTTTATACAACGTATTGGAAGATTTTGGTCCCTCTGAAAGCCTAGGTCCTATCGATTTACACAACATGCCTGCAAGTCTCTTGGGGTATGTCTCTATAGGCTTGGCACATCTAGCCACTGGGATTTTTGCCCATTCTTCAAGGCAAAACTGCTCCAGGTCCTTCAAGTTGTTTGGGTTCTGCTGGTGTACAGCAATCTTTATGTCATACCACAGATTCTCAATTGGATTGAGGTCTGGGCTTTGACTAGGCCATTCCAAAACATTTAAATGTTTCCTCTTAAACCACTCAAGTGTTGCTTTAACAGTATGCTTAAGGTCATTGTCCTGCTTGAAGGTGAACTTCCTTCCCAGTCTCAAATCTCTGGAAGACTGAAACAGGTTTCCCTCAAGAATTTCCCTGTATTTATCGCCATCCATCACTCCTTCAATTCTGACCAGTTTCCCTGCCGATGGAAAAACATCCCCACAGCATGATGGGATGGTGTTCTCGGGGTGATGAGAGGTGTTGGGTTTGCGCCAGACAAAGCATTTTTCTTGATGGCCAAAAAGCTCAATTTTAGTCTCATCTGACCAGAGTACGTTCTTCCACATGTCTTTTGGCGAACACCAAATGTGCTTGCTTATTTTTTTCTTTAAGCAATGGTTTTATTCTGGCCAGTAATCCGTAAAACCCAGCTCTGTGGAGTGGGTTATCTTTGGTCTCTTTGTTGCCTCTCTGATTAACGCCCTCCTTGCCTGGTGAGTTTTGGTGGGCGGTCCTCTCTTGGCAGGTTTGTTGTGGTGCCATATTCTTTCAATTTTTTAAATAATGGATTTAAATGGTGCTCCGTGGGATGTTCAAAGTTTCTGATATTTTTTTATAACCCAACCCTGATCTGTACTTCTCCACAACTTTGACCCTGACCTGTTCGGAGAGCTTCTTGGTCTTCATGGTGCCACCTGCTTAGTGGTGTTGCAGACTCTAGGGCCTTTCAGAACAGATATATATATATATATACTGAGATCATGTGACACTTAGATTGCACACAGGTGGACTTTATTTAAGTAATTATGTGAGACTTCTGAAGGTAAATGGTTGCACCAGATCTTATTTAGGCGGTGAATACATATGGACGCACCGCTTTTCTGTTTAGTATTTTTTCATTCCATTTTTTGTATGTCCATTACATTAAATCCAAATAAAAATCCATTTAAATTACAGGTTGTAATGCAACAAAATAGGAAAAACACCAAGGGGGATATTGGTGAAGATTGCTCCATAACAAGTGATCAACTGTAAAGCTTTCTTTCACGATTCATTGCTGATTGGAGTGTGTTGTATATTGGGTCCATTCAGTGCTTAGTTGTTTAGATTCTGCCTGGTAATGTTAGAATTGCTAGGGGCGTTATCTGACAGAGCCCATAGTGTCAAGGGTTGTGTGAATGCCTGTGAGAGTCTGTTGGTGTCTGGGGTGTACAGGGACGCTCCTATCTGTGTGTGTACACGCACTGTATGCCGAGGCTGGTTGAGAGGTCACAGACCAAGGACATAGCGAGAATGGGGAAGGGAGAATCATGTTTATTCTTGTTTGTTTATGCAAGTGTGTCTCAGCCAGAGCTGAGCTGAGAGACACGCATTCCCTGTCTAAATTCTCCCAGAGTGACAGAGACAACAGGAAGGCCCAGTTTACACTCCGCTCCCAGTGTTTACGTCAGTGTCCTCACACTTCCCAAATCCCTCAAATAAAGTGAACCCTAGCCAAGCAGAGAAATAAAAAATCCCTCAAATAAAGTGAACCCTAGCCAAGCAGAGAAATAAAAAATCCCTCAAATAAAGTGAACCCTAGCCAAGCAGAGAAATAAAAATCCCTCAAATAAAGTGAACCCTAGCCAAGCAGAGATAAAAAAATCCCTCAAATAAAGTGAACCCTAGCCAAGCAGAGAAATAAAAATCCCTCAAATAAAGTGAACCCTAGCCAAGCAGAGAAATAAAAATCCCTTCTCTTCCAGTACTTGGTAAATGCATAGCTCTGCTCTGCCTTATTCCTTTTGAAGTAAGTAATCATCACTAATCTGACATGACTAGTTTGGTCTAAGCCAAATTTGTAAAAGAGGCCAGAGGATGGATTTGTACATATTCAGGCCTGCTGAAGAAGACATACTATCTCACCTGCTCTCTCTCTAATTCTAAGGAACAACAGAGTGGCTTGTAAGACCTGAGTATAATTCAGAAGACCTGAGTATATGTTTTGTGCACTCAGTGTATGTCATGAATGTAGCCTGTTCGCTGAAGTGAAGGGTTGCATGCAGTTTTGATGACAGATTGACTGCGTTGTGGTTATCCAATCTCCCTGGTGTCCAGTAATTGTGTCTTTATGGAGGATGTTGAGGGGATGATGCAGTGAAATCCAAACGTCGATTCAGCCATTTCACCTCTTCTGAGGATCACCTAACAGCTCCTATTACCAGTCACAGCCCACAGCATTTCAGAGATGCTGACATGTTGAACATAGAAATATTAAAAGGTACAATCCATAAGTTCTCCCTCTTGTGGCAATGAGGCAAAGTACAAACAGTCGATCTGAATGAAAACGCACAATGACTGCGCTTGCTGTCCTAATCCGCTGTGTTTTTGCTTTTCCACTCACAGACCTTTCCCTTCAGTCCTCAAAAACGTGTCGAGACGACAAAATGTTTTTATGTTAATCTTACGGATTGTGCCTTTAATGGTAGTTTTTGAACATTAGGAAAGCAGAAGTGTGTGAACCCAGTCGTTGTTTTATCTAGCAGACTACCCTGAAAGGGTTATACACTGTTACCCTCAGAACAGCCTCAATTCATCAGGGCATGGACTCTACAAGGTATTGAAAGCGTTCCATAGGGATGCTGGTCCATGTTTCCCACAGTTGTGTCAAGTTGGCGCCATGTCCTTTGGGTGGCGGACCATTCTTGATACACATGGGAAACTTGAGCGTGAAAAACCCAGCACCGTTGCAGTTCTTGACACAAACCGGTACGCTTGGCACCTACTACCATACCCCGTTCAAAGGCAATTTAATGTTTACCTTGCCCATTCACCCTCTGTATGGCAAACATACACAATCTATGTCTCAAGGCTGAAACATCCTCCTTTTAACCTGTCTCCTCCCCTTCATCTACACAAAGTGGATTTGGTAAGTGACATCAATAAGAGATCATAGCTTTCACCTGGTCAGTCTGTCATGGAAAGAGCAGGCATCCTTAATGTTTTGTACACTCACTGTATAACTGCGAGAGCAGCAGTGTTTATGTTAAAATACTAGGCGTCACGTTTACTTGATTTTTAGGAAGCATTTCCTCAGAAATCCACTTCCTCGCTGAGCTGTGGAAGGGAGGCGTCTCCGTTAGTGGTGTGTGTGTGTGTGTGTCTAAGGGGTTTATAACTTCCTGTGTGTATGTAATCTGATCTAAAGGAGTAATATTCTGCAGTAGACCCTGAGCTTATTGTGTGTGTGTGTGTGTGTGTGTGTGTGTGTGTGTATACACACTTCCCCATTCACAACTCATATTGGCAGCAGCCGTGGAACCCAAGCCGCCTAAATGAACCCCAACAGCCTTTTAATGGAGGAGAGCAAAAGGAACAGTGTGTTGTTGAATCCAGATGCTTTGTTGGGATTGCAGACTTGTAGCAACTGAACTGAAGCCTTGGTGTCAGCCTGAGATTTTAGGTTCATGCTTCAGAGTAGTTGGCCAATAAAACGGGCTAAGAAAAGCATTGCAGATTCACGTCTTCGCTGCTTTCAGATAGATACTCATTCCCTTTTTAAGTGAGGAAGGTTCAACCAAGCTATGTTGAATGGATGACCTATAACCTGAGGCAATGATGTCATGTTAAGCAGCTTCTCTAGATTGAAAGGTGTTCTATACACGAGCGTAGGGACAAAGTGTTCTAAAATAAAGGAACAAGTGTTTTATCCAGAATTAACGGCAAACATGTTCTTGACCACAGAAAAGTGTTCTTTGAATGAAGGAAAAGGAATGGATTGATTGTCTGATCAAAACTAACAAGCAGATTTTAGGGCCAAACAAACACTAAACCGAACATTATAGTACATGTACTTGTAGTTACACCGATTTAAAGGTAAGAATTCCACTCACTTTTACTGAGGAGAAACATGATGAGAAAATGGTAGCCGTCTTTCTCTAAAGCCAGCAGCTACAGCTGAAGTTTACATACACCTTAGCCAAATACATTTAAACTCAATTTTTCACAATTCCTGACATTTAATCCTAGAAAAATTGTCTTAGGTCAGTTAGGATTACCACTTTATTTTAAGAATGTGAAATGTCAGAATAATAATAGTGATTTATTTCAGCTTTTATTTCTTTCATCACATTCCCAGTGGGTCAGAAGTTTACATACACTCAATTAGTATTTGGAAGTATGCTTGGGGTCATTGTCCATTTGGAAGACCCATTTGCCACCAAGCTTTAACTTCCTGACTGATGTCTTGAGATGTTGCTTCAATATATCCACATAATTTTCCTTCCTCATGATGCCATTTATTTTGTGAAGTGCACCAGTCCCTTCTGCAGCAAAGCACCCCCACAACATGATGCTGCCACCCCCGTGCTTCACGGTTGGGATGGTGTTCTCCGGCTTGCAAGCCTCCCCCTTTTTCCTCCAAACATAACGATGGTCATTATGGCCAAACAGTTCTATTTTTGTTTCATCAGACCAGAGGACATTTCTCCAAAAAGTACGATCTTTGTCCCCATGTGTAGTTGCAAACCTTAGTCTGGCTTTTTTATCGCGGCTTTGGAGCAGTGGCTTCTTCCTTGCTGAGCGGCCTTTCAGGTTATGTCGATATAGGATATAGATACTTTTGTACCGGTTTCATCCAGCATCTTCACAAGGTCCTTTGCTGTTGTTCTGGGATTGATTTGCACTTTTTGTACCAAAGTAAGTTCATCTCTAGGAGACAGAATGCGTCTCCTTCCTGAGTGGTATGACGGCTGCATGGTCCCATGGTGTTTATACTTGCATACTATTGTTTGTACAGATGAACGTGGTACCTTCAGGCATTTGGAAATTGCTCCCAAGGATGAACCAGACTTGTGGAGGTCTACACATTTTATTTTTCTAAGGTCTTTGCTGATTTCTTTTGATTTTCCCATGATGTCAAGAAAAGAGGCACTGAGTTTGAAAGTAGGCCTTGAAATACATCCACAGGTACACCTCCAATTTACTCCAATGATGTCAATTAGCCTATCAGAAGCTTCTAAAGTTATGACATCATTTTCTGGAATTTTCCAAGCTGTTTAAAGGCACAGTCAACTTAGTGTATGTAAACGTCTGACCCACTGGAATTGTGATATAGTGAATTATAAGTGAAATAATCTGTCTGTAAACAATTGTTGGAATAATTACTTGTGTCATGGACAAAGTAGATGTCCTAACCGACTTGCCAAAACTATAGTTTGTTAACATGAAATCTGTGGAGTGGTTGAAAAATGAGTTTTAATGACTTCAACCCATGTGTATGTAAACATCCGACTTCAACTGTAGCTGTTGGCTGAATAAGTGTGTTACTTCAGCAGTCTGTAGTGTAGTAATGAGACAAAGAAAATATGACGTTCTTCAAGATAATTTTGAAAGAAAGAGCGAGACAGATAGATAAACAGAGACTACCTATATTTCCAGGGACGCTATACAGTGGTAAGGGTGAAATAGTGGGAGCCACCAACTCTGTCCCTCAACCCAGTGTAGTCTTTCATGTCATAGCTGACAACTGTGTGACTACATCCATGCTCTCTTGTTGACTGACCTGTGGTGAGTGGTTGGGTATACTGGCAGTGCCCACGGAGGAAAGGGAACATTATAAAAGCATGAACAATTTTGGAAAGGGAAAATTACAATTTTAGGTCAAAGGAGGTGCCTGCTGGTACTGGAAGGAATCCTCAGTCATGGTAGAGGTAAAAACCTCTGATAAATGTTGGGATGGTGGTTATTAGTGAGTGATTTCTCTTAAAAATTGCAGATTTTTAAAATGGCGTAGTAGATGCATAGTTAAAACATCCAGACCAGTAGACCTACCAATTAGTTTTTACTGATACCAATTTGGTTTATGATTTATTAAGTGATTTAAAACCTGTAATTATGTAACCAAATCGGTAGCAGAATGACTGTAATTTAATTTGCTACAATGGGAATTCATACTATTCACAAACCACAGTTGGGTCACTTGCTACTGTCCTGCCTTCCACTGGTATACTGTTGAAGTCGGAAGTTTACATACACCTTAGCCAAATACATTTAAACTCAGTTTTTCACAATTCCTGACATTTAATCCTAGTAAAAATTCCCTGTCTTAGGTCAGTTAGGATCACCACTTTATTTTAAGAATGTGAAATGTCAGAATAATAGTAGAGAGAATTATTTATTTCAGCTTTTATTTCTTTCATCACATTCCCAGTGGGTCAGAAGTTTACATACACTCAATTAGTATTTGGTAGCATTGCCTTTTAAATTGTTTAACTGCTACCTGAAACGTTTGGGCACTGCCAAATGTTTCAGGTAGCCTTCCACAAGCTTCCCACAATAAGTTGGGTGAATTTTGGCCCATTCCTCCTGACAGAACTGGTGTAACTGAGTCAGGTTTGTAGACCTCCTTGCTCGCACACGCTTTTTCAGTTCTGCCCACAAACTTTCTATAGGATTGAGCTCAGGGCTTTGTGATGGCCACTACAATACCTTGACTTTGTTGTCCTTAAGCCATTTTGCCACAACTTTGGAAGTATGCTTGGGGTCATTGTCCATTTGGAAGACCCATTTGTGACCAAGCTTTAACTTCTTGACTGATGTCTTGCTTCAATATATCCACATAATTTTCATTCTTCATGATGCCATCTATTTTGTGAAGTGCACCAGTCCCTCCTGCAGCAAAGCACCCCCACAACATGATGCTGCCACCCCCGTGCTTCACGGTTGGAATGGTGTTCTTCGGCTTGCAAGCCTCCCCCTTTTTCCTCCATCATAACAATGGTCATTATCGCCAAACAGTTCTATTTTTGTTTAATCAGACCAGAAGACATTTCTCCAAAAAGTACGATCTTTGTCCCCATGTGCAGTTGTAAATCGTTGTCGCGACTTTGGGTGGAGTGTCATAAAACCCCCTTTCCTCTCTCCCCTATTGGAAAGAGTTTACGACCCCCCAATAAATTCCTTTCTCTAAAGCCGTCTATAGAAAGAGGCTCAGAAAACCTCTTTGTTCACCACAGAGAGAGAGAGACAGAGTATGCAATATGGTAACATCAATAAGTTGGGACAATGAACAATATTTGCATCTCTTTTCCAGGTCAGTGTCCCTTGGTATTTAAAGAATAGTATGTCAAATCCGTGGGGTCTAGGACAATAGAATCAGACCACAGGGTGACATAAGACATATCTTGGGAAGTGTACACATTGGTGTTACCATATTTTTTTATTGTTAGTAATTGTATGTGTTTAAATGTGATAATACTTTTGAAAATATTACAATGTGATTTAAGCTTTTAAGACGAAAAGTGTTTATTTCATAAGTAAACTTATCCAGGCAGTAGCCACGCTCATGTTAACAGACATTGGCTGAGAGCTATGAAACACGTCCTTCTTTCCCCAGTATAAAAGCCCATTGACAAGTCAATGCTAGTTCCAGAAATGCAAGGACGTTGTCCGAATGCATAAAGGGCGAAGTCCTCACGTTTTGTCCTCACGTTAAAAGGGCTATCTAGTTCCAGAAGACTAAGCCGACCACAGCGTAAACTAAGGTCAGCGAATGTTTTAACTAAAACATCAACTAATGAAATCTACATGCGAAGATAACGTGGCTGTGACGACTACCATGTTAAAACTGTGAATTTCGATTAGACAAGACGGAACACAGACAATCTCAGAGAACTGGGTACTCAAACAATATCTCTACAGACTACCTGCACAAAACTGGGTACTCCAATGTACCTACTATACAGACTCAACAACCAGGAAGATTCTCCAAAGGACCAGTCTTCCTCCTTCAACCATCTACTAAAGCCAGGCTCAAACCGTAAATATCTTTAACTGCATTCACCTTTCAATTGGGCGGTTGATAGTGCATATGATATTGATGGTAGCCTAGCTATAGAAACGACCCTTCCTTTGTCTTTCAAGTTTCCCGCCTTCCAAAACTCCAGCCCTCCTTTCCTTTGTGTGAACAGTGGTTATGCCGGAAAAGACCACTAGGGACTTTTCAGGATATGATCGCGTAATCAATATATAATCTACTGTGTGTGTGTGTGTTCGTGTGTGTGTGTGTGTGTGTGTGTGTGTGTGTGTGTGTGTAATTATTTAGGTATTCAGTAAATAAATGATTAATCCAATTTGTATTGCTGATTCAACATGATTCGCCAGGGTTCTTGCAAGTTACATTTTACAGATTTTCAGAATGAGACTGACTAACTGAATAGAGGCAACGATTAGATGACTGACTGCTATGGACATGAAAGATATGAATCTTTAAGAGTGGATTCGGGAGATGATCGCTCTATATAAATGAATGCTTCCGTGGTGCCCCAGGGTTATTGAGTTAATTGTTGCAGGATTTAATTAAATCACAACGTTGAATAACCTATTATTTTATATAGCATGTCGCCAATTCTAATCCAAAGTCAAGACACAACACCATAGTCTGGCTTTTTTATGGCGGTTTTGGAGCAGTGGCTTCTTCCTTGCTGAGCGGCCTTTCAGGTTATGTAGATATAGGACTCATTTTACTGTGGATATACAGTCATGTGAAAAAGTAAGTACACCCCCTGGAAAGTTGTCATTTTTTTAACATATTTGGACAGATGGATATGTAATCTTCACTTCAACACTATTGACAGATCTACAGAAATGCAATTCCATAGTGCAGCATAAATAAGTCCACCTCTAGCTTCAATAGCTGGTGTTTCACAACAACTCCACCTTTGACTCATCTGTCCAGAGCACGTTGTTCCAGTAGTTGTGGTCTTTACCCAGGTGTTGTCTGGCAAACGTCAGTCGTGTATTTTAATACTTTTTTGAGAGCAGAGGCTTCTTCCTTCCTGACCTCCCATGTAGGCCAAGTTTGTCTCTTTCTGACAGTTGACTCATGCACTTTGACATTGGTTGTGGCAAGAGAGGTCTGCAGATCCCTTGACGTTACCCTGGGAATTCTGCTCTATTTGTAGATAATTCGTCAGACAGTGGAATGATGTACTTCGAATTGCTTGGAAATGGATTTGTAACTCCTCCCCCTCCCAGACTCATGTGCATCAATAATCTTTCTTCTGAGGTCCTCGGGTAAGTCTTTTGTTCATGGCATGATGTTTTACCACACGCCCATATGGTTCAGACCAGTTTCTCTCTGTTTTCTAATCATTTGCACTTGTTTTGGTACCTAATTCTAATTTTAGCCATTTTATGTGATGGTAAAGGTAGGGGTGTACTAACTTTGTCCTCAAGGAAAATGAATTTTCTAAGTAAATTTTTTTGTGTGATTTTGTTAAATTGGGTTTCCTTTATCAATGAATTTGGTGGGAATTTAGCTCCAATAACCTTTTTATGTCAATAGTGTTGAAGTGAAGATTACATATCGTGTCCAAATATGTAAAGGTCCTTTGCTGTTGTTCTGGGATTGATTTCCACTTTTCACACCAAAGTTAATCTCTAGGAGACAGAACACGTCTTCTTCCTGAGCGGTATGACAGCTGCATGGTTTCATGGTGTTTATACTTGTGAACTATTGTTTGTACAGATGAACGTGGTACCTTCAGGCGTTTGGAAATTGCTCCCAAGGATGAACCAGACTTGTGGAGGTCTACGATTTAAAAAAAAGAAAAAAAAAAGACGATGTCTTGGCTGATTTCTTTTGATTTTCCCATGATGTCGAGCAAATGGGCACTGAGTTTGTTTGAAGGTAGGTCTTGAAATACATCCACAGGTACACCTCCAATTGACTCAAATGATGTCAATTAGCCTATCAGAAGCTTCTAAAGCCTAAAGCTGTTTAAAGGCACAGTCAACTTAGTGTATGTAAACTTCTGACCCACTGGAATTGTGATATAGTGAATTATAAGTGAAATAATCTGTCTGTAAATAGTTGTTGGAATAATTACTTGTGTCATGCACAAAGTAGATGTTCTAACCAACTTGCCAAAACTATAGTTTGTTAACATGAAATCTGTGGAGTGGTTGAAAAATGAAATATATGTAGTAATGAAGTATATGTAATCTTCTGACTTCAACTGTATTCTGTTATGTTCAGCTCATAACTGTTTTCTTTCTGTCTTGTGGTCAAAGCAAGAGTGTGAAAACAGACATTCTCTCTCCTCTCTCTCGCTCTCTTTCTCTCGCTGTCTCTCTCTCTCTCTCTCTCTCTCGTTAATTTCACCTCTCCCAGCTCTTACTGACACCTACACATGAGCCCCCCGTCTCTTGCCATTTTGGTCAGTCAGTTGTCTGTTTCCCAAGTTTGGACAGGACAGTAGAGTAGAGTTTAGTAATGGGCAGTACAATACAGGACTGTATAGTAGAGTACAGTAATTTACTGTACTGAACTCTACTTTTCTCTGCTCTGCTCACAGATTTGGTCCAGTCAAATTTGGTCTTGTTAGGGGGCGGAGCTCATTAAAATAATAACCAATGTATAGAATAATACACAAACATTTTACCTTTGTACCTATTCAACATACAGCATACATTACCGAGAAGATAATTAATTTCTGTAGGATCAGGGATTCATTAAGTGTCATTCTGTTACTTGGTGTTGATCCGCTTCACTTACTGTAGTTCAATAACCTAAAGAGAAACTCAAGGTGTCATATAATAGCTGACTTTTTGAAGACCTCTTTGAATCTTTATTTCGGATTAGGTATTAATAATTAATAATTAGGTATTTAACAGAGTTTGTGGAAAACGTGGTCACATAAAAAGAAAAAACTGAGGGAGATTTTACTGTCATTCTGTTATCAAACTTTACAGCTGCGCTGCTCTTTGCGTAAATGTGTTTTTTGTCAAATATTATGTGGAAATTGTTAGAAGTAGTCCTTGTGTATAGAGTTGTATGGTTTAACTTTGCAAGCAATGGTTTTTGTTCGACATACTTTTAAAGTGAAAACCGGAGGCAGATCCCAATCTGCTACATTCACCTCAAAAAACTCTGTCCACCAGCGCAACCGTAGATCTAAGTCCAGTGGTACCATTGTAAAGGACGTCACGCTGCCTGCTTAGCGGGTACCGCTTCCCCTTGATTCAGCTCATATGGAGACACGAACTCAGGACTTTTGCCTCAAACACATGTGACCGCCCTCCTGAAACATTGCAACCTGTCGTGCTATTAAAATAGGCCTTTTTCAATTACGTAATGGGCGACACTTCAGGCTGAGGAGTGATTTTCACAGATCCCTGCTACACTAATACAAGTCTTTAAGATCCAGCAAGGTTACTCATCAAAAGAGCATGGTTTTGGTGATCCATGCTTATGTGATGAGAACCTTGACTGATACCTGAATAACTTGCTAGTTTGACATGTGATGAGTAAATTGTCTGAGACCTGAAAAGTAGTCTGACACACAGAAGACCTGGGTTAGAACCCCATCACTCAAACTAACATGTCTTCAGGTCAAACAAGGTTGCTCATCACATGCATCACCAAACCACCTCTGTTGCAATCTCAGTAAATGGGGTGGACAGATAATGCTGCTTCTGTTTGTCACAGAAAGTGTTGTTGTTGTGCAGTATATTGAAGCTGTGTGTGTGTGTGTGTGTATATATGTATGTATGTGTGTATATATATATATTTAGAATTTTCAATTAAATTGAAATTGAATTTTAAAACAATGCAATATTCACTCAATTCAATTTCATATCATGAAATAAGTTATTTTTTAAATTAAATTATTCAGTTTGTACAATTCAAATTCAAAAAGTATGACATTCAAATACATTATCTGTAAGCACTGAAATCGCTCCATACTAGCTAGCTGTAAAATCTCCTAAACGAACTGCACTATCAATTTAGGAGTGGATCTCACGAATTCAACTTGCAGAGTACGTTGCTATGTCAACAACAGCCCTCTACCACGTTTCCCACAGGGCACATTGCAAGATGGTAGGCCAACTTGAAGAAGAAACTGAATTTAATAATCTTTTGGCTCATTTGGCAATCTGGAGTCCAGGTGTTTGTTTTAAAAGTGTTATGAAGTGTGATAGTGTGTTGTCCCACACGATTTCCTGATTTCACAGACTGACCACTTAGAAGTGAAATCATGGACATTTGAGATTTTACCCACCGATAGAACAGTAAATGTTTCTGGGGGCGGATTATCCCTGTAAGTACCTTACTGTGATTGCTTTCAATTATAATGGTATAACTGTTTTTACAAAGAGCAATTCCTCAAGCAAGAATTTAGCTAGGACTGTCTGGGAGTGGTCTGAGTGGGGAGGGGGAAACTGAAAACTACCTTTTTTTTGGCACAGAGGTTTGGAACTCTTTCTTATTGGTCTATTAACCACCAAAACAGGCTGAAATTTCATGCGGTCTTTTCTAACTAAAATGGCATTGTCATTTCCACAGTATTATTCCAACCTCATAGTGTGGAAATATACACTACCGGTCAAACGTTTTGGAACACCTACTCATTTAAGGGATTTTCTTTATTTTTTACTATTTTACACATTATAGAATAAAAGCGAAGACATCAAAACTATGAAATAACACATATGGAATCATGTAGTAACCAAAAAAAGCGGTAAACAAATCAGATTCTTCAAAGTAGCCACCCTTTGCCTTGATGACAACTTTGCACACTCTTGGCATTTTCTCAACCAGCTTCACCTGAAATGCATTTCAATTAACAGGTGTGCCTTGTTAAAAGTTAATTTGTGGAATTTCTTTCCTTCTTAATGCATTTGAGCCAATCAGTTGTGTTGTGACAAGGTAGGGGTGGTATACTGATGATATCCCTATTTGGTAAAATACCATATTATGGCAAGAACAGCTCAAATAAGCAAAGAGAAACGACAGTCCATCATTACTTTAAGACATGAAGGTCAGTCAATCCGGAAAATGTCAAGAACTTTTAAAGTTTCTTCAAGTGCAGTCGCAAAAACCATCAAGGGCTATGATGAAACTGGCTCTCATGAGGACCGCCACAGGAAAGGAAGACCCAGAGTTACCTCTGCTGCAGAGGATAGGTTCATTAGAGTTACCAGCCTCAGATTGCAGCCCAAATAAATTCTTCACAGAGTTCAAGTAACAGACACATCTCAACAACAACTGTTCAGAGGAGACTGTGTGAATCAGGCCTTCATGGTTGAATTGCTGCAAAGAAACCACTACTAAAGGACACTCCTTTACCAAGCACTAATACATTTTTTAAATTAAAGATGCGTTTCAACAATTACTTGTTAGTATTGAATTAAATCACTAACGAATACCTACAAAAACCTGCATAGCATTAAGACTTGGCCCTGATTGTAAAAAAAGATTGTGTCTCCGTTAGCAGGTGACCTTGACCAAATGTATATACAGTTTCGGTCTCATGCAGGGAACATAACTGTAGTGCTGCAAGCACCAACCGTGCTCCAGCTAACTGTGGTTAGGTTGTGCACTATGCACTATCAAGCTACAGTGGTTGTTTTTCTCTACAGAGTATGCAGATGGTGCTTGATCGTATTATAGCAAAACCTTCAGCAAACTAGAAGGGCAAAAACGCTTTATGCTCCCTAAAGATTGAGCCAGGGGTCGGCCATAGGTTCTTGTGTGCTTATATCGAAATACAGTTGAAGTTTGGCAACTTTCTCGGTTCTCCTTTTGTAACATTGGATGAATACTTGCATTTATGAACTATTAGACAGAATATTGACATCGCCATCAAGTAGTGAGTCTGGTGGTTCTCTTTCTCTCTCTCATATTCATTCATTCATACATTGTCTGGAGTGCGTTCCCTCAGGGCTTCTCTCAGAGGGCTGAGCCGTGACATAATGCTGAGTTTTATTGGGGAGACAACTGAAGAACATTAATGGGAGGAGAATCAAATCCATAAGAGGAGAGTTGAGGCCCAGGCAGGCCAGCCAGTTTCCTAAAGATGAAAGGTAGCTAGAGTTTTTTTCTTCTTTGCTGTCATGTGTTGCACTGTAGGAAAATGGTATTGTGTGTTAGTGCCTGTGAATGCATCTCGTTAGACCTTTATAAATAATTGATGATTGTAAATTGGAAGACAATCAATCAATGTGCAGTTGCAAACCGTAGTCTGTCTTTTTTATGGCGGTTTTGGAGCAGTGACTTCTTCCTTGCTGAGCGGCCTTTCAGGTTATGTCGATATAGGACTCGTTTTACTGTGGATATAGATACTTTTGTACCTGTTTCCTCCAGCATCTTCACAAGGTCCTTTGCTGCTGTTCTGGGATTGATTTGCACCAAAGTACATTAATCTCTAGGAGACAACGCGTCTCCTTCCTGAGTGTTATGACGGCTGCGTGGTCCCATGGTGTTTATACTTGCGTACTATTGTTTGTACAGATGAACGTGGTACCTTCAGGTGTTTGGAAATTGCTCCCAAAGATGAACCAGACTTGTGGAGGTCTTATTTCTTTAGATTTTCCCATGATGTCGAGAAAAGAGGCACTGAATTTGAAGGTAGGCCTTGAAATATATCCACAGGTACTCTTCCAACTGACTCAAATTATGTCAATTAGCCTATCAGAAGCTTCTAAAGCCATGACATAATTTTCTGGAATTTTCCAAGCTGTTTAAAGGCACAGTCAACTTATTGAATGTAAACTTCTGACCCAGTGGAATTGTGATATAATGAATTATAAGTGAAATAATCTGTCTGTTAACAATTGCTGGAAGAATTACTTGTCATGCACAAAGTAGATGTCCTAACCGACTTGTCAAAACTATAGTTTGTTAACATGAAATCTGTGGAGTGGTTGAAAAATGAGTTTTAATGACTTCAACCTAAGTGTATGTAAACTTCTGACTTCAACTGTATGTGATGGAATGGTAGAGTGAATAAACAAACAAGGAGAAGAGAGGATAAACTGGTAGAAGAAAGAGGATGGATGAGCTGATCATTCAGAGGGAGGAAAGATGTGTGTTTACAGAGTAAAGGAAATGGGGAACAGCTGGAAAGGAAGCAGAAAGCCTAGAGCAGGCCATCGTAATCACTTTTACCCTGTTTCCACCATTGCTGTGTGGCGAGTTGCTTTGATTTTGTCTTGTGTTGGTCTGTCTTTTTGTGTGTGTGTGTGTGTGTTGTGCTTGTACAGTTGTGTGTGTGTGTGTGTGTTGGAGATAGGCCTACTCTATCTCTATCTGCTCGACAAAAACCTGTTGGACAGAATCAGTGCTAGCCTAAGATTGGATCAGGTCAAAGGTTTAGTCTGTACCAGTGTTTCTATTAGACGGTTCAGAGCAGTAGGCCTAGTGCTGGACGACCCTTTGGACTGTTCTGTTCTGTTCCTCTCCTGTAGATGTGTGTGACCTCAGCTGTGTGTTGTCACACGGTTGCTTAATATGTAACTTCAGAGTGAAGCTCGGGTGATCAGCATGTTTTCTCACATTCCATGTGTGGTATATTTATAGAACAGGAAGCTTGTGGCACCTGACTCTCCCCATACAGGAAGTGTAATCCACTCACACACACACACAGAGAGTGTCATCATACCACAGTGTTTGTGAGGTCAGGGACCAGTCTGACCACGTCTGTCAGTGATCTCTCTAGGAAGGCCTATTTATGACATCACCATTGATTTACAAGACTCTACGATACCCATGAAGAGAGAACCTGTTACACTCAAGCCATTGTGTGCATAATCACTTGAGAGTTGGTGAAACATATATATTTTTTGTTACTCAGTGTACATTGTACTACTAGTGATCAGGATTAGTATTCAGTATATTCTCACTACATGTCATGCTACAGAGTGTAAAGCCATTTTGTTGTCTTTGATATTTCCCAGTGTGTGTGTGTGTGTGTGTGTGTGTGTGTGTGTGTGTATTATTCCACTTTATGATATCAATTTGAAAAAGTTTTAGCAGCATATACAGTGCATTCGGAAAGTATTCATACCCCTTGAGCTTTTCCACATTTTGTTACGTTACAGCCTAATTCTAAAATTGATTTTTAAAAATTCCCCTCAATCTACACACAATACCCAATAATGACAAAGCAACAACAGTTCATTTTTTATTTTTGCAGATTTATTACAAATAAAAAACATATCACATTTACGTATTTAAGTATTCAGACACTTTTAATTTGTTGAAGCACCTTTGGCAGTGATTACAGCCTCTAGTCTTCTTGGGTAATGATGCTACAAGCTTGGCACACCTGTATTTGTGGAGTTTCTCCCATTCTTCTCTGCAGATCCTCTCAAGCTCTGTCAGGTTGGATGGGGAGCTTCGCTGCACAGCTTTTTTTCAGGTCTCTCCAGAGATGTTCGTTCGGGTTCAAGTCCGGGCTTAGGCTGGGCCACTCAACGACATTCAGAGACTTGTCCCGAAGCCAGTCCTGCATTGTCTTGGCTGTGTGCTTAGGGTCGTTGTCCTGTTGGAAGGTGTACGTTCATCTTTCCCTCGATCCTGACAAGTCTCGCTGGAAAACATCCCCACAGCATGATGCTGCCACCACCATGCTTCACCGTAGGGAAGGTGCCAGGTTGCCTCCAGTCAGGCCAAATAGTTAAATCTTGGTTTCATCAGACCAGAGAACTTTGTTTCTCATGGTCTGAGTCCTTTAGGTGCCTTTTGGAAAACTCCAAGCGGGCTGTCATGTGCCTTTTTACTAAGGAGTGGCTTCCGTCTGGCCATTCTACCATAAAGGCCTGATTGGAGTGCTGCAGAGATGGTTGTCCTCCTGAGCTCTGTCGGAGTGACCATCGGGTTCTTGGTCACCTCCCTGACCAAGGCCCTTCTCCCCCCAATTGCTCAGTTTTGTGGGGCAGCAACTCTAGGAAGAGTCTTGATGGTTCCAAACTTCTTCCATTTAAGAATGATGGAGGCCACTGTGTTCTTGGGGACCTTCAATGCTGCAGAAATGTTATGGTACCCTTCCCCAGATCTGTGCCTCGACACAATCCTGTCTTGGAGCTCTACGGACAATTCCTTCGATCTCATGGCTTTGTGTTTTCTCTGTCATGCACTGTCAACTGTGGGACCTTATATAGACAGGTGTGTGCCTTTCCAAATCACGTCCAATCATTTGAATTTACCACAGTTGGACTCCAAGTTGTAGAAACAACTGAAGGATGATCAATGGAAACAGGAAGCACCTGAGATCAATTTCTCGTCTCATAGCAAAGAGTCTGAACTTTTTACAGTTTTTGCTTTGCCATTATGGACTATTGCGTGTAGATTGATATATATAAAAAAAAAAAAAATGTAATCAATTTTAGAATAAGGCTGTAAACGTAACAGAATGTGGAAAAAGGGAAGGGGTCTGAATACTTTCTGAATGCACTGTATGTATTACATTGACCATAAGGATTTCCTTTCTGTTTTATTTATTAATCTATAAGCAGGGCCAGGAGTTTTTCTTAGTTCGGTGAGGTCACGTTCTCAGGCTATAACTTGATGGGACTGGTCAGCTCAGAGTTCTCATGAACAGAACTCCTGGCCGTATCTATGAAAGATATTTAGTCTATGACCCCCACTAAGTAGTTTAGCATGCGCCACTGAGAAGAATAGTCCTGTGTGAATCCATACGTACGTCATTGATGTTTGCTTAAAGCACACTAATAGATGTTACAGCTGCTTGGAACATCCCATTATTATTGTGATGATATAAGACGTTTAAACACCAGGTCTGTTAAAAGTACAAACAATGACATCACCACGGTGGAACTGGGTAGCAAAGAGCTCTTCCTCCCGTAGTCCCCTTTCACTCCGATGGTTAGACAGAGAGCATTTCTCAGTATCCCACACACACACACACACACCACACACACACCTGGTGAACACACAGCCTAAAAAGTATGTGTGCTGGAAAAGGTCTGACATATTGTTTGACTGGAAGGATAGGGATCTCTTATCACTGCCCAATGACGTTATGCAGATAAATATTTGTTTTGGCTAATCACTGGATCTCTCAGAGTCAACAATACTCTTTTGATATCACATGAATCCAGTTTACTAAACCCGGTAATTTACCTTGTTAGTTTTACATTGGCAGTGTGTGTAGGTGAGACCTGAAAGAACACCTCTCTTTATATGCTCTGGCTTCATTGCAAATGCTTTTTCAGGACCAGACAGGATGGCATTATTGAGAGCACTAGACCTTTTATTACAACAGCATTGACATCCTGGTTGCAAGAAAGACTCGGGTCACACTAGTTCTGCTTATGGCCCTAGGTTCAAATCAAAATCAAATCAAATTGTATTTGTCACATGCGCTGAATACAACATGCGTAGACTTTACGAGCCCTTCCCAACGATGCAGAGTTAAGACACTTTTCTTTTTGAAAATGTCTCTCATCCGGCTCTGGTGGCATTGAAATGCATGGCTTTCTTTTTTTACAAAATTACTATGAATTAACAGACTTCTAAAATTGAAGGTGTGGGATTAAGGTGTGGGATTAAGGTGTGTGACGTCTGGAGAATTTAAATGCCTACAGCTACAGTATTTGACTGTTTAGGCTTGTTTTTCTGTTATTTACTTTTTTCAAAATGTTTCTTCATTATCTGCCGTAACTCCTCAAGTCTGCTAACTAAATTGTAAAGGTCCGAAAATGTTACTTAAGACAAAAAAATGGGACCTTCAATGCTGCAGAAATGTTTTGGTACCCTTCCCCAGATCTGTGCCTCGACGCAATCCTGTGTCTGAACTCTACGGACAATTCCTTCCACCTCATGGCTTGGTTTTTGCTCTGACATGCACTGTCAACTCTGGGACCTTTATATAGACAGGTGTGTACCTTTCCAAATCACGTCCAATCAATTGAATTTGCCACAGGTGGACTTCAATCAAAGATGATCAATGGAAACAGGATGCATCTGAGCTCAATTTCGAGTGTCATAGCAAAGGATCTGAATACTTATGTAAATATAAGCTGATGGTTCGGTTTACAGGATGTTTGCTAAAATAAAATAAAACCTGTTCGCTGTGTCATTATGGGGTATTGAGTCATTATGGGGTATTGGGTCATTATGGGGTATTGTGTGTAGATTGATGTCATTATGGGGTATTGGGTCCTTATGGGGTATTGTGTCATTATGGGGTATTGGGTCATTATGAGGTATTGGGTCATTATGGGGTATTGTGTGTAGATTGATGTCATTATGGGGTATTGTGTGTAGATTGATGTCATTATGGGGTATTGGGTCCTTATGGGGTATTGGGTCCTTATGGGGTATTGTGTCATTATGGGGTAGTGTGTCATTATGGGGTATTGGGTCATTATGGGGTATTGTGTGTAGATTGATGTCATTATGGGGTATTGTGTGTAGATTGATGTCATTATGGGGTATGATGTCATTATGGGGTATTGTGTGTAGATTGATGTCATTATGGGGTATTGTGTCATTATGGGGTATTGTGTGTAGATTGATGTCATTATGGGGTATTGTGTCATTATGGGGTATTGAGTCATTATGGGGTATTGTGTGTAGATGTTATTATGGGGTATTGGGTCATTATGGGGTATTGGGTCATTATGGGGTATTGTGTGTAGATTGATGTCATTATGGGGTATTGTGTGTAGATTGATGTCATTATGGGGTATTGAGTCATTATGGGGTATTGTGTGTAGATGTTATTATGGGGTATTGGGTCATTATGGGGTATTGGGTCATTATGGGGTATTGAGTCATTATGGGGTATTGGGTCATTATGGGGTATTGTGTGTAGATTGATGTCATTATGGGGTATTGTGTGTAGATTGATGTCATTATGGGGTATTGTGTCATTATGGGGTATTGGGTCATTATGGGGTATTGTGTGTAGATTGATGTCATTATGGGGTATTGTGTGTAGATTGATGTCATTATGGGGTATTGGGTCATTATGGGGTATTGGGTCATTATGGGTATTGGGTCATTATGGGGTATTGTGTGTAGATTGATGTCATTATGGGGTATTGGGTCATTATGGGGTATTGGGTCATTATGGGGTATTGGGTCATTATGGGGTATTGTGTGTAGATTGATGTCATTATGGGGTATTGGGTCATTATGGGGTATTGGGTCATTATGGGGTATTGGGT
The DNA here is from genome assembly GCA_023634145.1 of Thymallus thymallus. Classification (NCBI taxonomy): domain Eukaryota; kingdom Metazoa; phylum Chordata; class Actinopteri; order Salmoniformes; family Salmonidae; genus Thymallus; species Thymallus thymallus. Next base: position 2,319,342 of record CM042401.1, on the reverse strand, counting down.
CATTATGGGGTATTATGTGTAGATTGATGTCATTATGGGGTATTGAGTCATTATGGGGTATTGAGTCATTATGGGGTATTGTGTGTAGATTGATGTTATTATGGGGTATTGGGTCATTATGGGGTATTGAGTCATTATGGGGTATTGGGTGATTATGGGGTATTGTGTGTAGATTGATGTTATTATGGGGTATTGAGTCATTATGGGGTATTGGGTCATTATGGGGTATTGGGTCATTATGGGGTATTGAGTCATTATGGGGTATTGTGTGTAGATTGATGTTATTATGGGGTATTGGGTCATTATGGGGTATTGGGTCATTATGGGGTATTGGGTCATTATGGGGTATTGGGTCATTATGGGGTATTGGGTCATTATGGGGTATTGGGTCATTATGGGGTATTGGGTCATTATGGGGTATTGTGTGTAGATTGATGTCATTATGGGGTATTGGGTCATTATGGGGTATTGGGTCATTATGGGGTATTGGGTCATTATGGGGTATTATGTGTAGATTGATGTCATTATGGGGTATTGAGTCATTATGGGGTATTGTGTGTAGATTGATGTTATTATGGGGTATTGGGTCATTATGGGGTATTGAGTCATTATGGGGTATTGGGTGATTATGGGGTATTGTGTGTAGATTGATGTTATTATGGGGTATTGGGTCATTATGGGGTATTGAGTCATTATGGGGTATTGGGTCATTATGGGGTATTGGGTCATTATGGGGTATTGAGTCATTATGGGGTATTGTGTGTAGATTGATGTTATTATGGGGTATTGGGTCATTATGGGGTATTGAGTCATTATGGGGTATTGGGTCATTATGGGGTATTGGGTCATTATGGGGTATTGGGTCATTATGGGGTATTGGGTCATTATGGGGTATTGGGTCATTATGGGGTATTGTGTGTAGATTGATGTTATTATGGGGTATTGGGTCATTATGGGGTATTGGGTCATTATGGGGTATTGGGTCATTATGGGGTATTGGGTCATTATGGGGTATTGGGTCATTATGGGGTATTGGGTCATTATGGGGTATTGTGTCATTATGGGGTATTGGGTCATTATGGGGTATTGGGTCATTATGGGGTATAGGGTCATTATGGGGTATTGGGTCATTATGGGGTATAGTGTCATTATGGGGTATTGGGTCATTATGGGGTATTGGGTCATTATGGGGTATTGGGTCATTATGGGGTATAGGGTCATTATGGGGTATTGGGTCATTATGGGGTATAGTGTCATTATGGGGTATAGTGTCATTATGGGGTATTGTGTCATTATGGGGTATTGGGTCATTATGGGGTATTGGGTCATTATGGGGTATTGGGTCATTATGGGGTATAGGGTCATTATGGGGTATTGTGTCATTATGGGGTATAGTGTCATTATGGGGTATTGAGTCATTATGGGGTATTGGGTCATTATGGGGTATTGAGTCATTATGGGGTATTGGGTCATTATGGGATATTGTGTGTAGATTGATGAGGAAAACAAATATTTAATCAATTTTAGAATAAGGCTGTAATGTAACAAAATGTGGAAAAGTCAAGAGGTCTGAATACTTTCCGACTGCACTATATATCATTAATATAACATTCCTTTCCAAAAAACAATGGTAACACTAGCTATTCTCTCTTGGAAATTTAGAAAAGCCTAAATTGTCTTATCAAATGTTCCAGCTGTCTTGAAATCCTCGCAAGAAACCATATTGATATAGCAATACTCCCAAGAAACACACCTGATCCATCAGGACGCACATAAAATGCGAGTTAGACGCAACGATTAATTCCATGGTAATCGTCCCAGTCATTTACTGGCCAATAAGCTATGAAGTAATGGTCAATTAGCTGATATAGCAACTATTGTATCTCAAACAGGGGAATTACTATCAAAACCCAAATTAATCAAAGATTCTCCCACCTTTTATGAAGAACTGTACACCTCTGATAGTAAATCCACACCAAGCCAGACTAAAAGGAGTCCTTTCTAAAATAATTAAGAACTCCTCTTTTTCTCAGAAGGAAGCCGCCTTGCTGGGAGACCAAATCTCTCTGTGAACTCAAGAGCATTGGCAGTGGTATAAAGTACTCAAGTAAACATACTTTAAAGTACTACTTAAGTAGTTTTTGGGGGAATCTGTACTTTACTATTTATAATTTTGCCAACTTTTACTTCACTACATTCCTAAATAAAATAATGTACTTTTTACTCCATACATTTTCCCTGACACCCCAAACGCACTTGTCCTATTCACGCACTTATTAAGAGAACATCCCTGGTCAACTCCTACTGCCTCTGATCTGGCGGACTGGCTGACTTTCACTTTTACTTGAGGCATTTTCTATTAAGGTATCTTTTACTTTTTCTCAAGTATGACAGTTGAGTCCTTGTTCCACCACCTGAGCATTGGATAGCATGAATCAAGGCAAATCACCTGGATGGAATGTTATTCCCCCCTCCAGGTATATTTCAAATGAGGGAATCAATTAGGTTCACTGTTGCTCAAAAGTATTAACCCAGTCATTCACAAAGGTTCACTTGGGAGAGATGTTAATTTAAAGATAAGGTTACACCCAGCCCACTATCGCCCCTATCTTTTCCAAAATGTTGTCGTCCCGTCTTGACTTACTTAACCCACATGGGCCTCAAGTGCACACACGTAGCCTATAGTTCTTCATCAGCGAGAAGATGGCAAAGAAACCACCATTTACTGTACCTGCCTCTAGGCTGCTATACATAATTATTAAGTTTGTCATTCTATCATTTATAATTGAATTTTAGTGGTAATTAAATAGAATTTCGAAAGAAGACATTATTAGCCCACTGTCTTACAAATCTCTTTTTGTTTTAGCCTACTGTCAACATACTGAGGTAAATAGGTGGGCATTGGGTTCTGTCAGTCAGTACCTTACACATGGTTAAATGAGGATTGTACTAACACGTTTCAATGTCACATGCGCAAGTACAGTGAAATGCCTTTCTTGCAAACTCAGTTCTCTGACCATCAAGTTCACTTGCATGCATACATCCAGTTTGCAGGTGTGGGTTTTTACTTTCATACAGTCTAGAATTCAGGATGTGGTTTTCTAGCTGTCACATCAGCAGTATAAGATTGTGAGATGTTGACTGTGTTTGTGTGATTTCACAGATGACAAACATTTTTACAAAATGAATTTAAAATGAAAAACTGAAATGTTTTGAGTCAATAAGTATTCAAACCCTTTTGTTACGGCAAGCCTAAATAAGTTCAGGAATAAAAATGTGCTTAACAAGTCACATGATAAGTTGCATGGACTCTCTGAGTGCAATAATAGTGTTTTAACAACTACCTCATCTATGTACCGCACACATAACATTATCTGTAAGGTCCCTCAGTCGAGCAGTGAATTTCAAACAGATTCATCTACAAAGACCAGGGAGGTTTTCTAGTGCCTCGCAAAGAAGTGCACCTATTGGTATTTGGGAAAAATGAAAAACAAAAAAAGCAGACATTGAATATCCCTTTGAGCATGATGAAATTATTAATTACACTTTGGATGGTGTATCAATACATCCAGTCACTACAAACATCCTTCCTAACTCAGTTGCCGGAGAGGAATGAAACTGCTCAGGGATTTCACCATGAGGCCAATGGTGACTTTGAAACAGCTACAGAGTTTAATGGCTGTGATAAGAGAGAACTGAGGATGGCACAACAAGATTGTAGTTACTCAACAATAGTGACCTAAATGACAGAGTGAAAAGAAGGAAGCCTATACAGTATATTTCAAAACATGCATCATGTTTGCAAAAAAGGTGGCAAAGAAATGAACTCTATGTAGTGAATACCAAGCATTTTGTTTGGGGAAAATCCAACAACACATCACTGAGTACCACTCTTCATATTTTCAAGCATCAGGCTGCATATTTTCTTAACTGCATTGTTGGTTAAGGGCTTGTAAGTAAGAATTTCACTGTAAATTCTACATTGTTGTATTCGGGGCATGTGACAAAACATTTAATTTGATCATGTTATGGGTATGCTTTTCATCTGCAAGGACTGGGGAGTTTTTTTTCCGGATAAAATAAACTAAATACAGCTAAGAACATGCAACATCTTAGAGGAAAACCTGGTTGTCAAATTCACATTTCAGCAGGACAATAACACAAACACAGTAAAACATGAAGACAAAGCCTCTTCCCCCTCAGGAGACTGAAAAGATTTGGCATGGGTCCTCAGATCCTCAAAAGGTTCTACAGCTGCACCATCGAGAGCATCCGGACTGGTTGCATCACTGCCTGGTTAAGCAACTGCTCGGCCTCTGACAGCAAGGCACTACAGAGGGTAGTGCGTACGGCCCAGTACATCACTGGGGCCAAGCTTCCTGCCATCCAAGACCTCTACACTGTGTGCACAATTATTAGGCAAGTCAGTATTTTGACCATATCATCATTATTATGCATATTTCCCAACTCCAAGCTGTATAAACTGGAATTAGGATCACCACTTTATTTTACGTGAAATGTCAGAATAATAGTAGAGTGATTTATTTCAGCTTTTATTTCTTTCATCACATTCCCAGTGGGTCAGAAGTTTACATACACTCAATTAGTATTTGGTAGCATTGCCTTTAAATTGTTTAACTTGGGTCAAACGTTTCGGGTACCTTCCACAAGCTTCCCACAATAAGTTGGGTGAATTTTGGCCCATTCCTCCAGACAGAACTGGTGTAACTGAGTCAGGTTTGTAGGCCTCCTTACTCACACATGCTTTTCAAGTTCTGCCTTGACTTTGTTGTCCTTAAGCCATTTTGCCTCAACTTTGGAAGTATGCTTGGGGTCATTGGAAGACACATTTGCGACCAAGTTTTAACTTCCTGACTGATGTCTTGAGATGTTGCTTCAATATATCCACATCATTTTCCTTCCTCATGATGCCATCTATTTTGTGAAGTGCACCAGTCCCTCCTGCAGCAAAGCACCCCCACAACATGATGCTGCCACCCCCGTGCTTCACGGTTGGGATGGTGTTCTTCGGCTTGCAAGCCTCCCCCTTTTTCCTCCAAACATAATGATGGTCATTATGGCCAAACAGTTCTATTTTTGTTTCATCAGACCAGAGGACATTTCTCCAAAATGTACAATCTTTGTCCCCATGTGTAGTTGCAAAACGTAGTCTGGCTTTTTAATGGCAGTTTTGGAGCAGTGACTTCTTCCTTGTTAAGCGGCCTTTCAGGTTATGTCGATATAGGACTCGTTTTACTGTGGATATAGCTAATTTTGTACCTGTTTCCTCCAGAATCTTCACAAGGTCCTTTGCTGTTGTTCTGGGATTGATTTGCACTTTTCGCACCAAAGTACGTTCATCTCTAGGAGACAGAACGTGTCTCCTTCTGAGTGGTATGACGGCTGCATGGTCCCATGGTGTTTATACTTGCGTACTATTGTTTGTACAGATGAACGTGGTACCTTCAGGCGTTTGGAAATTGCTCCCAAGGATGAACCAGACTTGTGGAGGTCTACAATTTTTTTTCTCAGGTCTTGGCTGATTTCTTTTGATTTTCCCATGATGTCGAGCAAAGAGGCACTGAGTTTGAAGGTAGGCCTTGAAATACATCCACGGGTACACCTCCAATTGACTCAAATTATGTAAATTAGCCTATCAGAAGCTTCTAAAGCCATGACATCATTTTCTGGAATTTTCCAAGCTGTTTAAAGGCACGGTCAACTTAGTGTATGTAAACTTCTGACCCACTGGAATTATGATATAGTGAATTATACGTGAAATAATCTGTCTGTTAACAATTGTTGGAATAATTACTTGTGTCATGCACAAAGTAGATGTCCTAACTGACTTGCCTAAACTATAGTTTGTTAACATGAAATCTGTGGAGTGGTTGAAAAATTAGTTTTAATGACTTCAAACTAAGTGTATGTAAACTTCTGACTTCAACTGTATGTGATGGAATGGTAGAGTGAATAAACAAACAAACGTGTTTTCACTTTGTCATATGTTGTGTAGATGTGTTTAATACATTTTGAGTTCAGGCTGTAACTCCACAACGTTTGGAACAAGTGGAGGGTAATGAATACTTTCTGAAGGAACTATATTTTGTTTTGCCAACGATGCTTTTGTTCCTTTGTTTAATGCTATTGCCAGTGAGTTCACACATTATTTCACCCAATTTAAGTATTTTTGCATAAGTATTGTGAGTAATAGACTTTCTTGGCAAGATCTCTGTATCTTTGCGCTATTGAAGTGGTTCCCACATAGTCCCAAACAAGGACTGTCTGGTGTGTGTGACATACAGTACTACTGTGTCCTAGGCCTTTCCTGGCCTCTGTCCTAGCCTCAACTGAAGTTGTTGTAGTCAGGATGAGCTCATCGCCAGAGAAAGGCCACAGTGGAGCGCTCGTGATGCTCCTCAAACTTTCTCTCTTACTACACTCTACAAAGTTCTCTTTCACTCAGGAGCAGTAAGATGATGTTTAGGGTGACGGTAACTCAAGGCCATTTTTGTAACCCCGGTTCTCTGATAATATTAGTGAGATTTCTCACTAATGAGATTCAGTAGACTCACTAAGACTCTTGGAAGAAAATCGATGACAAACGTCTATAGGAGATCGCCATATCGAGTGGTGAATGAGGTGAGTCCCTAAGGAGCCACTCGCCTGCCCTCTGGTCATTTTCAAGCATGCTTCTCTTGCAAGCAGGGAAATGCAGGAAGATATCTCACTCATTTTATCAGAGAACTGGGGTTCTGAAAGTATCCTTGAGTTCTCTTTCAAATATATCTCACTATGGGATATGGTCAACTCCTTCTATGAAACTGCCATTCCGACCAGAGTGCTTAAAAGGACTTTTACACACCAGACCACGCAGACTAAGGTGTACGCCGGAGGTTGCAAATAGTTGAATTTCTATCAGTCCAAAGAATGTGGAGATGGTGGGCCCCACGTTTAAAATGGTTTAAAACTATAACTCTACCAAAGGACAAGACCAGACAGCGTGGAGTGTGAGCTACACGGCTGGAAATGGTTCAACTCTGAAACTTTCGATCACGACAGAAGTGATACAATAGTTGTCGCTTTATCAGTGGGGGCCCGCTGGAGGTCAGGGCCCCTGGGCACGTGCCAGTCGGTTTTCGGCCATGATTGCAACAAGTTTAGATAACTGGCTAGACTAACTTATCAAAAGACTGTTAGCGAACATGGCTAATTTAGTGACGTGTCAGTGACAAGAGAAACTGCTGATTCACAACCACATTTAGAACTTGCACCTTGTGTATTCTATTATTCTACCTCTCAACAGTAAGGGGGCCCTAAGTGACCGCTTATGACACTTACGCCTGGAGGTCTTAGATGGGTTAAAGGCTTGGAGACTGGAGGTAAGATGGGTTAAAGGCTTGGAGACTGGGTGTAAGATGGGTTAAAGGCTTGGAGACTGGGTGTAAGATGGGTTAAAGGCTTGGAGACTGGGTGTAAGATGGGTTAAAGGCTTGGAGACTGGGGGTAAGCGACATGCTCTAACAAAGGGTGTTCCCCTTCTGTTTATTGTCAAAGGCAGTTTGGCATTTATTCAGTCAATCAATCACATTTATGTATAAAGCCCTTTTTACATCCGCAGTTGTCACAAAGTGCTTATACAGAAACCCAGCCTAAAACCCCAAAGAGCAAGCAATGCAGATGTAGAAGCACGGTGGCTAGGAAAAACTCCCTAGAAAGGCAGGAACCTAGGAAGAAACCTAGAGAGGAACCAGGCTCTGACGGGTGGCCAGTCCTCTTCTGGCTGTGCCGGGTGGGGATTATAAGAGTATATGGCCATTAAAGAGCGACTGCTTTTAAAAAGGCAACACATCCCTTTGAAAGCTGCCAATTTGGTATCGATATGAGTAAAAATTGACTACAAATTGTAAATGTGACGGTTTCCATTGGATAAAAGTAGAGACTCATTGGATAAAAGTGTTGTCTCTCATGCTCATCAAACCATTCAGTGACCACTAGTGCCCTGTGGATGGGGGCATAGCCATGGTAGCCAAAATAATGGTGATGGGATGTTAATTGCTTAATTAACTCAGGAACCACACCTGTGTGGAAGCACATACTTTAAATTGCTGGGTTCTAAACTTGAAATGTGAAAAGTGCCACAGTCTGGTTTCAGTTAAGCTGTAATTTGAAGTACTTGCTACACCAGAAGTTAATGGTTATATGTAGTAGCAATGTATATGGTCGGGTCAGATAAGGGTGGATAGCTGTGGATTAGAGAGGAATGGGGGCCGAAGTCAGGTCACATTAAGGGAGAAGGAACCGTTTTTTCATGTTTAGAGAAAAGGAGGAGACTCCACCTATTTTATTTAACCTTTATTTAACCTTTATTTAACTAGGCAAGTCAGTTAAGAACAAATTCTTATTTACAATGACGGCCTACCAAAATGCAAGAGGCCTCCTGCGGGGACGGGGGCTGGGATTAAAAATATAAATAAGTTAAATAAAAATATAGGACAAAACACACATCACGACAAGAGAGACAACACTACATAAAGAGAGACCTAAGACAACAACATAGCATGGTAGCAACACAACATGACAACAACATGGTAGCAACACAGCATGGCAGCAACACAACATGGTAGCAGCACAAAACAGGGTACAAACATTATTGGGCACAGACAACAGCACAAAGGGCAAGAAGGTAGATATACTGTATACACTACCGGTCAAAAGTTTCTTTATTAGCACTATTTTTTACATTGTAGAATAAAAGTGAAGACATCAAAACAATAACATAACACATATGGAATCATGTAGTAACCAAAAAAGTGTTAAAAAATCAAAATATATTTTATATTTGCACACTCTTGGCATTCTCTCAACCAGCTTCACCTGGAATGCTTTTCCATCCGTCTTGAAGGAGTTCCCACATATGCTGATCACTTGTTGGCTGCTTTTCCTTCACTGCTGTCCGAATCATCGCAAATCATCTACATTTGGTTGAGGTTGGAACCAAAAATCTCAAATTTGGACAAAGGACAAATTTCCACCGGTCTACTGTCTGTTGCTCGTGTTTCTTGGTTCTTATTGGTGTCCTTTTAGTAGTGGTTTCTTTGCAGCAATTCAACCATGAAGGCCTGATTCACACAGTCTCCTCTGAACAGTTGATGTTGAGATGTGTTACTTGAACTCTGTGAATCATTTATTTGGGCTGCAATGTCTGAGGCTGGTAACTCTAATGAACTTATCCTCTGCAGCAGAGGTAACTCAGGGTCTTCCATTCCTGTGGCGGTCCTCACAAAGCTGGTTGAGAGAATGCCATGAGTGTGCAAAGCTGTTGAAGAATCTCAAATATAAAATATATTTATACTTTTTTGGTTACTACATGATTCCATATGTGTTATGTCATAGTTTTGATGTCTTCACTTTTATTCTACAATGTAAAATAGTGCAAATAAAGAAAAACCCTTGAATTAGTAATATTCCAAACTTTTGACCCTGTCTTTCAAAGATAATTCGTAAAAATCCAAATAACTTCCCAGATCTTCATTGTAAAGGGGTTAAACACTGTTTCCCATGTTGTTCAATGAACCATAAACAATTAATGAACATGAACATCTGGAACGGTCATTAAGACACTAACATCTTACAGACGGAAGGCAATTAAGGTCACAGTTATGAAAACTTAGGACACTAAAGAGTCCTTTCTACTGACTCTGAAAAACACCAAAAAAACTATGCCCAGTGTCCCTGCTCATCTGTGTGAACGTGCCTTAGGCATGCTGCAAGGAGGCATGAGGACTGCAGATGTGTCCAGGGCAATAAATTGCAATGTCCGTACTGTGAGACGCCTAAGACAGCGCTACAGGGAGACAGGACGGACAGCTGATCGTCCTCACAGTGGCAGACCACGTGTAACAACACCTGCACAGGATCGGTACATCCGAACATCACACCTGCGGGACAGGTACAGGATGGCAACAACAACTGCCCGAGTTACACCAGGAACGCACAATCGCTCCATCAGTGCTCACAGCAAGAACTGGCAAATCTGGTGCAGTCCATGAGGAGGAGATGCACTGCAGTACTTAATGCAGCTGGTGGCCACACCAGATACTGACTGTTACTTATCCCCACTTTGTTCAGGGACACATTATTCCATTTCTGTGTGTCACATGTCTGTGGAACTTGTTCAGTTTATGTCTCAGTTGTTGAATCTTGTTATGTTCATACAAATATTTACACATGTTAAGTTTGCTGAAAAATAAACGCAGTTGACAGTGAAAGGACGCTTCAGTTGAAGTCAGAAGTTTACATACACTTAGATTGAAGTCATTAAAACTCATTTTTCAACCACTCCACAGATTTCATGTTAACAAACTATAGTTTAGGCAAGTCAGTTAGGACATCTACTTTGTGCATGACACAAGTAATTATTCCAACAATTGTTTACAGACAGACTTTCACTTATAATTCACTATATCACAATTCCAGTGGGTCAGAAGTTTACATACACTAAGTTGACCGTGCCTTTAAACAGCTTGGAAAATTCCAGAAAATGATGTCATGGCTTTAGAAGCTTCTGATAGGCTAATTGACATAATTTGAGTCAATTGGAGGTGTACCTGTGGATGTATTTCAAGGCCTACCTTCAAACTCAGTGCCTCTTTGCTCGACATCATGGGAATATCAAAAGAAATCAGCCAAGACCTCAGAAAAAAAAATTGTAGACCTCCACAAGTCTGGTTCATCCTTTGGAGCAATTTCCAAATGCCTGAAGGTACCACGTTCATCTGTACAAACAATAGTACGCTAGTATAAACACCATGGGGCCACGTCTCCTTCCTGAGCGGTATGACGGCTGCGTGCTCTGTCTCCTAGAGATTAACGTACTTTGGTGTGAAAAGTGCAAATCAATCCCAGAACAACAAAAAAAGAGCCTTGTGAAGATGCAGGCGGAAAAAGGTACAAAAGTATCAATATCCACAGTAAAACAAGTCTTATATCGACATAACTTGAAAGGCCGCTCAGCAAGGAAGAAGCCACTGCTCCAAAACCGCCATAAAAAAGCCAGACTACGGTTTGAAACTGCAGATGGGGACAAAGATCGTACTTTCTGGAGAAATGGTGTGGTCTGATGGAACAAAAATAGAACTGTTTGGCCATAATGACCATCATTATGTTTGGAGGAAAAAGGGGGAGGCTTGCAAGCTGAAGAACACCATCCCAACCGTGAAGCACGGGGGCGGCAGCATCATGTTGTGGGGGTGCTTTGCTGCAGGAGGGACTGGTGCACGTCACAAAATAGATGGCATCATGAGGAAGGAAAATGATGTGGATATATTGAAGCATCATCTCAAGACATCAGTCAGGAAGTTAAAGCTTGGTTGCAAATGGGTCTTCCAAATGGACAATGACCCCAATCATACTTCCAAAGTTGTGGCAAAATGGCTTAAGGACAACAAAGTCAAGGTATTGTAGTGGCCATCACAAAGCCCTGACCTCAATCCTATTGAAAATTTGTGGGCAGAACTGAAAAAGCGTGTGCGAGCAAGGAGGCATACAAAACTTACTCAGTTACACCAGTTCTGTCAAGAGGAAAGGGCCAAAATTCCCCCAACTTATTGTGGGAAGCTTGTGGAAGGCTACCCGAAACGTTTGACCCAAGTTAAACAATTTAAAGGCAATGCTACCAAATACTAATTGAGTGTATGTAAACTTTTGACCCACTGGGAATGTGATGAAAGAAATAAAAGCTGAAATAGTAAATTCTCTCTACTATTATTCTGACATTTCACATTCTTAAAATAAAGTGGTGATCCTAACTGACCGAAAACAGGGAATTTTTACTAGGATTAAATGTCAGGAATTGTGAAACTGAGTTTAATGTATTTGGCTAAGGTGTATGTAAACTTCCGACTTAAACTGTATGTGTACATACAGTCGTGAAAAAGTAAGTACACCCCCCTACAAGTTTTTTTTACACATTTGGACAGATGGATATGTAATCTTCACTTCAACACTATTGACAGATAAAGGTTACCCAATTTAACAAATCACACAACAACAAAAAATAAACTTTGAAAATGTTATGCAAATGCCTTTTCCTTATGGGGAAAAAGTTAGTACACCCCTACCTTTACCATCACATAAAATGGCTAAAATTAGAATTAGGTACCGAAACAAGTGCAAATGATTAGAAAACATTAGAGCCTTCCATAAAGATTAGAACATTGGTCTGGTTTGGTCTTAACCATATGGGTGTGTGGTAACACATCATTCAAAGATCAAAATACCTACCTGAGGCCCTCAGAAGAAAGATTATTGATGTCCATGAGTCTAGGAGGGGTTACAAATACATTTCCAAGCAATTCAAAGTACATCATTCCATTTCCAAGCAGTTTGAAGTACATCATTGCATTTCCAAGCAGTTTGAAGTACATCATTGCATTTTCAACGAAAATTCCAGACCACTGTCAAACTACCTAGGACAGGTTGTCCCACCAAAGTCAGCCTGAGAGCTGACCGAAAGATGCTCATAGAAGTCTCTAAGAACCCCAGGGTAACATCAAGGGATCTACAGGCCTCTCTTGCCACAATCAATGTCGAAGTGCATGGGTACACTGTCAGAAAGAGACTGCACAAACTTGGCCTACATGGGAGGTCAGGGAGGAAGAAGCCTCTGCTCTCAATAAAGAATATCAAGACACAACTGACTTTTGGCAGACAACACCTGGGTAAAGCCAGTTGTCTTGATATTATTTTTTGAGAGCAGAGGCTACTTCCTTCCTGACCTCCCATGTAGGCCAAGTTTGTTCGAATTGCTTGGAAATGGATTTGTAACCCCTCCTAGACTCATGGGCATCAATAATCTTTCTTCTGAGGGCCTCAGGTAGGTCTTTTGATCTTTGAATGATGGGTTACCACACACCAAACCAGACCAATTTTCTTGTGTGAGAGAGAGGGAGTGATACACTGTGACAGAAGGAGATAGAATGGGTTGACGGAGGAGAGCGAGAACAGGGAGAGGATAAAGAAAGTTTGCACAAGATTTTTATGACTTTATTCATACTTTTACAAGCCAACTTTGCCAAACAGAAAGCTACAGACTCAGACACTGTGCTCGCCAAGTGTTCCCACTTCACTTCACTAACCTCATTTAACATCTGATTTACTTAACAAAAGGCAATAGGTGGTCCAGGTATGTCATGACAAGTGGAGAGGTGGGGCCTTCCTCTTTTGTTCTATATTGTACCTCAAGCAAGAGGGGAGGGAGATGACATCACGGATTCCCATCAGACTAACTCCTTGAACGCTCTGCTCCTTGAAGTTTGCAGTTGTCTAAAAACACTATTTTGCTAAACTTATTTATTTTATTTTATTTTGTACAATTTACTGTGTGTACTTTACTGTATTTATACTTGGAATATCGCTTTTCAACTGTAAATGTTTCAACAAAAAATCCTGGAGGACATTTTTAAACATTATACTATGATTTATAAATCTGAACGTATTCATTTATTATAGTTTCACATATTTCCATAAAGGCTTAGCACTATCACACAGTGCCAGATGCATTCCATTCCAGGCAGTCTTGGAATGTTCATGTCAGTGTTTCCCCTTCATTAAGCAGCAGTGGTCTCCCGCCATGGAAGGAACAAAGAATTATAAATCATGTGGAAGTAATGGGGTCATCTGTTATGCTCCCACTATTGCCCAAACAGCAGGAGAGGTTCAAAGACACAGGCAGACAGGAAGTGACTTATCAGCAGGCTTACAAATCCACCCTGCAGAGTTGATGGAATATTTCATCATGGCTAAGGGTAAGCAAGCTTCCTGTCTAAGGTAGGTAGCATTGACTGCTACACACTCCTGGCTAGGTTGTTATTGTAAAAGATAATGTGTTCGCAGAAAGAGAACTCTTTGGTTACACAGCTACCATGTAGTTAGATATAGTTTAATTTCATGCTTTAATTGCATATACAGTATCAAACCCCTTAACTTATTCCACATTTTGTGTTACAGCCTGAATTCAAAATGGATTAAATATATATTTTTTCTTGATCATTAGAAAACCCTTTTGCAATTATGTTAGCACAGCTGAAAACTGTCCTTCTTTAGACTAGTTGAGTATCTGGAGCATCAGCATTTGTGGGTTTGATTACAGGCTCAAAATGGTCAGAAACAAATAACTTTCTTCTGAAACACGTCAGTCTATTCTTGTTCTGAGAAATGAAGGCTATTCCATGCAAGAAATTGCCAAGAAACTGAAGATCTCGTACAACGCTGTGTACTACTCCCTTCACAGAACAACTGGCTCTAACAAGAATAGAAAGAGGAGTGGGAGGCCCCGGTGCACAACTGAGCAAGAGGACAATTACATTAGTGTCTAGTTTGAGAAACAGATGCCTCACAAGTCTTCAACTAGCAGTTTCATTAAATAGTACCCGCAAATCACCAGTCTCAACAACAGTGTTAAACAAATCAAAATATATTTTATATTTGAGATTCTTCAAAGTAGGCACCCTTTGCCTTGATGACAGCTTTTCATACTCATGGCATTCTCTGACTACTGCCCTGTAGCACTCACATCAGTAGCCATGAAGTGCTTTGAAAGGCTGGTCATGGCTCACATCGACACCATCATCCCAGAAACCCTAGACCAACTCCAATTCACATACCTCCCCAACAGATCCACAGATGACTCAATCTCAATCACACTCCACACTGCCCTTTCCCACCTGGACAAAAGGAACACCTATGTGAGAATGCTGTTCATTGACTACAGCTCAACGTTCAATACCATAGTGCCCACAAAGCTCATCACTAAGCTAAGGACCCTGGGACTAAACACCTCCCTCTGCAACTGGATCCTGGAACTCCTGACGGGCCGGCCCCAGGTGGTAAGGGTAGACAACAACACATCTGCTACGCTGATCCTCAACACCAGGTCCCCTCGGGTGCGTGCTTATTCCTCTCCTGTACTCCCTGTTCACCCACGACTGTGTGGCCAAGCATGACTCTAACACCATCATTAAGTTTGCTGACAACACAACAGTGGTAGGCCTGATCACCGACAACGATGAGACAGCCTCTAGGGAGAAGGTCAGAGACCTGGCAGTGTGGTGCCAGGATAACAACCTCTCCCTCAATGTGAGCAAGACAAAAAAGCTGATCGTGGACTACAGGAAAAGGAGGGCGAACACGCCCCCATTAACATTGAGGGGGCTGTAGTGGAGCGGGCCGAGAGTTTAAGTTCCTTGGTGTCCAACAAACTATCATGGTCCAAACACACCAAGACGGTCATGAAGAGGGCACAACAAAGTCTATTCCCCCTCAGGAGACTGAAAAGATTTGGCATGGGTCCCCAGATCCTCAAAAAGTTATACAGCTGCACCATCGAGAGCATCCTGACCGGTTGCATCACCGCCTGGTACGGCAACTGCTCGGCCTCTGACCGCAAGGTGCTAGAGAGGGTAGTGCGTACATCACTGGGGCCAAGCTTCCTGCCATCCAGGACCTATATACTAGGCGTGTCAGAGGAAGGCCCAAAAAATTGTCAAAGACTCCAGTCACCTTAGTCATAGACTGTTCTCTCTGCTACCGCACGGCAAGTGATACCGGAGCGCCAAGTCTAGGTCCAAAAGGCTCCTTAACAGCTTCTTCCCCCAAATGGCCAACCAGACTATTTACATTGATAATCGAACTGAAACCAAACCGACCTCAAAAAAGCACTTATCGCTCAGCGCTAGTCTGCGAGGCTCTGTGTCTATTGTTTTAATGTTGTTTTTAATCTGTGAAGTGAATTCATGGAGCCTGCCCCTCAACCCAATGTTTAGTTTGGGCTCTTTTCACAGGCAGTTCTAAAATGTTCATCCCTGGTTCTACTGTTTCTTAAGTCCTTTCAGCAAGTCTTATAGCACTGCCTGTATTCTTGGACAAGATTCTAAGACTGTCCATTGCTGCTAACAATTAACTGCACTGACATAGGTACTACTCGAGTTTGCCAAGATTTAAAAAAAACACACACAAACACCTCTGTGGGACTGGTCCTGAGGCTGTTTCTTCCTGTAGACTTTCTCCCTGTTTGTTTCAGTGGTGTGCAGCGCTGAACACCAAAGTAAAAGTCAATCAGATACATTTCAGGTTTCATTTCCCCACAGACACTCTTGTTCATTGTTCATTGTGCTTTGATCAGTGTAGTAGTTTTCTCTATGACTTTTAAAGGGTACGCTTCTGGATATTTTTTGTATTGTCCTAACCATAGAATTAGACATCTATTTATATGGTCCCTAGACATGTTTTGCTAAAACAATATGGCGCTGAATTGGATACACTTGCATAAACATGTTTATACTCCAGGTATTCCAATTCTCTACAGGGGGAACAACTGATATGCTAAATAAAAACACAATGCATTTGACTACTGACAAGTAGAATGAATACAATCTCTGTTTAAATGCAGCGCAGTTCAACAGCCCTTTACTTCCTGAAGGACAAATCCTCCACTTCTACAGTGGGGAGAACAAGTATTTGATACACTGCCGATTTTTGCAGGTTTTCCCACTTACAAAGCATGTAGAAGTCTGTAATTTTTATCATAGGTACTCTTCAACTGTGAGTGACGGAATCTAAAACAAAAATCCAGAAAATCACATTGTATGATTTTTAAGTAATTAATTTGCATTTTATTGCATGACATAAGTATTTGATACATCAGAAAAGCAGAACTTAATATTTGGTACAGAAACCTTTGTTTGCAATTTCAGAGATCATGCGTTTCCTGTAGTTCTTGACCAGGTTTGCACACACTGCAGCAGGGATTTTGGCCCACTCCTCCATACAGACCTTCTCCAGATCCTTCAGGTTTCCACCTCCATGCTTCACGGTTGGGATGGTGTTCTTGGGGTTGTACTCATCCTTCTTCTTCCTCCAAACACGGCGAGTAGAGTTTAGACCAAAAAGCTATATTTTTGTCTCATCAGACCACATGACATTCTCCCATTCCTCCTCTGGATCATCCAGATGGTCATTGGCAAACTTCAGACGGGCCTGGACATGCGCTGGCTTGAGCAGGGGGACCTTGCGTGCGCTGCAGGATTTTAATCCATAACGGCGTAGTGTGTTACTAATGGTTTTCTTTGAGACTGTGGTCCCAGCTCTCTTCAGGTCATTGACCAGGTCCTGCCGTGTAGTTCTGGGCTGATCCCTCACCTTCCTCATGATCATTGATGCCCCACGAGGTGAGATCTTGCATGGTGCCCCAGACCGAGGGAGATTGACCGTCATCTTGAACTTCTTCCATTTTCTAATAATTGCGCCAACAGTTGTTGCCTTCTCACCAAGCTGCTTGCCTATTGTCCTGTAGCCCATCCCAGCCTTGTGCAGGTCTACAATTTTATCCCGGATGTCCTTACACAGCTGTTTGATTGAGTGTGTGGAGTCTGTTTGATTGAGTGTGTGGACAGGTGTCTTTTATACAGGTAACGAGTTCAAATAGGTGCAGTTAATACAGGTAATGAGTGGAGAACAGGAGGGCTTCTTAATGAAAAACTAACAGGTCTGAGAGCCGGAATTCTTACTGGTTGGTAGGTGATCAAATACTTATGTCATGCAATAAAATGCAAATTAATTATTAAAAAATCATACAATGTGATTTTCTGGATTTTTGATTTTTTTAGATTCCGTCTCTCACAGTTGAAGTGTAACTATGATAAAAAATTACAGACCTCTACATGCTTTGTAAGTAGGAAAACCTGCAAAATCGGCAGTGTATCAAATACTTGTTCTCCCCACTGTATGTGAATGCTGACCCAGAATGTAGAATGGATTTTCTCTACTAGGAAACAACAGGAGGCTGTTAGTCTTGTTAACAAAAGGTTATAAACCTGTGACCTTAAATGAGCCTAGAAGGAGGTACTTGATTGGTCAGTTGCAGGGAAAGAGGTCACTGATTGGCCATGAAAGCAGGAGTGCAGTTCAGTAACTGACCAGAAGTCAGCATGTAATGATTCAGTAGGGTCGAATCAGACGAGAGTGAGACTGAGGAAAGAGGGAGAGATTTAGACAAAGAGCGGACAAGAGAAAAAGGTAGGTAAGAGAGACTATTAAAGGAAAGACCGACGGAGAGCTAGAAAGAGTTGGAGGAAGGGCGAGACTGAGAGAGGAAGAGAGACAGAGAGTAGGGTAGATTCAGAGGGAGGAAGAAGGAGCATTGTGGTCAAGTACATATTGTGTTGTATTGAAAGACAGGGTGGAGGGCCACTATTTAGACCTGAGATCGACCCTTCACAAGAAATAACCTCTTCTCTCCTCTCAATGTTCATTGTTCATTGTTTTACCCATTTGAATCATAAAGGGGTGTTTCTGTTCTCTGAGAAGTTGTCCGAACGTAACGAGGGAAGTGTTCTGGTTAAAAATGTCACAGTTACTGTTGCTAATGCCCAATAGTTATTTTAGAAGGTTTAAGGTCAGGGTTAATAATTCACCAATAGGTTTGACTTGTTGGAGTTACATCTCCATTATATCCCATGGTTGGGGACCATGTGACCCAAACCAGGAAAATCTCTGGGCCCTAGTTATGCCTTGTTCCTGAAAGGCTTCCCTCCGCAAGGGTTCCACTACATAGCTTTCACCTATCCAGTCAATGGCAGATCAGTGAGGTGGGAGGGGAGGAGGCATGGCCATTGTGTAACCCAGGCCAGACTGAGGCCTGAGGAGAAGGTCTGTGGCAGTAGTCGGTGTGTGAGAAAGAGTTGGGGCTTAGAGAAGGGGAAAGGGATGTGAAAGCTGCTAAATCATTCACACACACACAGTGAGAGGCAAACACATGACGTACTTGTTGGAGCATTCCTGGATTATTGCTTAAAGATGTCTGTCTGTAGCTCTCTCTCGCTCTCTCTCTCCCACTCCCTTTCCCTCACTCTCGCCATCTCACTCTCGCCATCTCACTCTCGCCATCTCACTCTCCATCTCTCTCATGTTAGACAATCTGAGTGTGAGAAAGGGAAGAGGAAACCTATCGAACATTAGGAACAGATCCGTATCGAACATGGCTAATCATCTAGTATTGATGAGTGTGTGTGTGTGTGCTGGAAACATATGCATGGTTATTCAGTATGATATAATCTGCTTTGGCCAAGCTCTGTATTCCGACGGGAATCCGACTGGCTGGGATGTATTCTCTGTTACACACACACACACACACACACACACACACACACACTGTTCTGCCTCAGAATAACATTCCCCGGAGCGTTACACAGAGCAAGAAAAGAAAACAGAAATAAAGAGAGAAGGGATTTGAAGAGAAAGTGAGACGTAATGTAAAAACTATACACACATTCAGAGCTATGAGCTTAACTAATTTGTTAGTTGCTAGTCTCTCTCTCTCTTTCTCACACATACTGAAACTAGTGTGTGTTTGTGCCTCTCTGAAATGGCTTGTTCCTCTCATCCACTCATCCCTTCTTTTCTCTCTCTCTGTAGGTGGAGGAGGGAAGCGGAAAGGGAGGAGTAAGAAGTGGAAGGAGATCCTTCGCTTCCCCCACATCAGCCAGTGCACTGAGCTGGGCAACAGCATCGGTACATTACTGTGGGTGTGTGTGTTTTTGGTTTTTACTATCCCTGTCGGGACTAGAAGTCCTCACAAGGATGGTAAAACAAGAACAATTCTGACAAGTGGGGACATTTTGCCGGTCCCCACAAGGAAAAAAGCTATTTTCGGGTTAGAATTAGGTTCAGGGATTGGGGTTAGGGTTAGGAATAATGGGATTTTGTTTGGTCCCCACAAGGATAGTAAAACAAAGGTCTGTGTGTGGGTGCAAGTATTACGTGTGTGTGTCACGCTGCTGCTGTGCTGTTAATGTATTGTAAGTGTGAGTAAACGTGCCTGGGTCTTTCCAAATGTGTGTGTAATTTCTACAGACGGGCCCAGATACTAGTGTGTGTCTATGTGGTCGTTTCTGGCAGATCGGGACTACATGAGCCTGTGTGAGAAGCAGCCCATTGGCAGATTTCTGTTCCGCCTCTACTGTGAGACCAGGCCTGAATTGCTGCGATGCATCCACTTACTGGATGCCATGGTAACACACACACACACACACACACACACACACACACACACACACACACAGACGCACACTTTTAAATGCATTCACTTGGATTAAACAGTCATCCAAAAAGCACTAATCATGTTCAGTTGACTGAGAGAAGTCAATCAAATTGAGTAGTGATTATAACAGCAGCCTCCTCAGTGTCCCAGATTACAGGTTTTCCATGTGAAAATGCCTCCACTAGTCAGAAGCTAATAGAAACCCTCTAACCTTCTCCGCCGTTTTCTTGTGTCTAGACAAATTTATTCGCACATGACACATTTAAGTCTTTCGAGTAAAGCCCAGAGTATCACTGTAGGCATGTGACTGGACAGAATGAGAGGATTGTTTCTGGTCCGACCCCCCTCCCGTTCTCACCCGTTCCCATCAACCTAAAAATGACCATCACTCTCAGAGGGAAACTACCCTCGTCACGCATGCACACACAAATAAATTGAGAAAGAGAGAGAACTGGGTTCCGGGAAAATAATGAAATCCGATATCTAGATTCCATCACCCAAATACTCTTGTTGGGTCATTTGAAAAGTTGCGAAATTGATGGATGGGTAGGAACAATGTCCAGAGGAAAGTTTGTGTGTTGTATTTTTTGTGAGTGTGTCCATGTGCTTCTAATGTATAAGCTAGGGTGTTGGGGAGAGAGAGAGACAGAGAGAGAGACAGAGAGAGAGACAGAATGACTGCCACGGACTGACAAGACCACCAATTATTCAGTCTTTCAGGTTACCTTGCAGACTACCTCTCAGAAGAGGCCATAGGAGAGGGAAAGACGTCCCAGTTAGTTCACCCACCTCGTGCTGCCATGGGATGGACACGCAGCCTGTAGAGAATTTGAAGTAGAAGTCGTTGTCGGTTTGGTCCAGATTTCGAGAGAGCTGTAACAGCAGAAGGAATGCGCCTGGGGGTCCCTGTGTTTCCTCTGACGTCAGTGCAGGAGGGAGGGGTGTATGTGTGATTGCTGCCTAATTATGATTGGTTATTGTTGGCAAGAGACTGCATTATAAGACACAACACACACACAGAATGAGCCGCCCAATTGTTAGCCGAAGGGAAATGGAAACGCCCCCTTGGCCTTTTGGCAGACTTACACACAAAGGCCAGAGGAACAGATCTAATGGCTGAAGTCTGGCCTTTACACCCTATGCCTTTCTTTCTCTCTCTGTGTATAGAGTAGACCACTATAGTGGGCCTCAGCCAGGGTCAGGAGAGAAGCTCTAGGTGTGTGTGTGTGTGTGTGTGTGTGTTAGGGGGGAGCTGGTGGCTCTGGTCTGACACACTGTGACACTAAAGGACCTCACGGAATCCTGCCGTGTTGACTATGTGGTTGCCAGGCAACACAGGGTCACATATGGGGTCCCAGGCAGTGTGTGTGTGTGTCAGAGAGCGAGTGTGTCTGTTAATAACAGATTGTGGGTTAAAGAGGTCTTTGTGTGTGTTTCAGGGCAGGTGGGCTAGTGGAGAGTCTTATGTGAAGGCGCCCGCATACTAGGTTAGGATTTCTCCTAGCAGAAATCCGCTAGGCGACACAAACGTCTGTATGCAAGGCATGCGAGGGACAGACGTTCACGTCGCCTTCAGAATTAATCTAAGATAAATCAAGAAATCTGTCAATAATTTTGACTACGTTTGGGGCTCCCAAGTGACGCAGTGGTCTAAGACCCTGCATCTCAGTATTAGAGGCGTCACTACAGACAACCTGGTTCAGTGGTCTAAGACCCTGCATCTCAGTGCTAGAGGCGTCACTACAGACCACCTGGTTCAGTGGTCTAAGACCCTGCATCTCAGTGCTAGAGGCGTCACTACAGACAACCTGGTTCAGTGGTCTAAGACCCTGCATCTCAGTGCTAGAGGCGTCACTACAGACCACCTGGTTCGAATCCAGACTGTATCACAACTGGCCGTGACTGGGAGTCCCATAGGGCGGTGCATAATTGGCCCAGCGTTGTCCGGGTTTGGCCGGTGTAGGCCGTCATTGTAAATAAGAACTTGTTCTTAACCTTTATTTAACGAGGCAAGTCAGTTAACTTTAAAAATGAAAACATTTAGTCGCACAATTAACTAAGAGGTTTGGACCAGTATTTCTCAATTGAAAAACATTTAAAAACATTGCATGAAAACTAGCCGTCTCTCGTTGAATGACAACAAACACTATATCCGCTAGTTACCCCAGCCACAAAGTCACAATTGTCAAAAAATCTATGAACAAAAACGTAACAAGATTTCATCATAATATATGCTCTAACTGTTTTGACTGGGATGATTGCGACAGGCTTAATCATATAAAAAAAAAAACATTTTATTGGTCAAATACACACATTTAGCAGATGCTAGCGACGTTAGCGAAATGCTAATGGAGAGGTGAGAGAATGATCAAGGCAGTCCACACTGTTCTAGTCTATTCACATACTGCATGTTTCCACAACACTGATATCCACACAATAATGTCATTCAAAACCTGATCTCGTCCATAAGTTGCCCCTGATTATGGATATTATTGTATGTCCAGTCACACCTGGGTCGAAATAGAATGTGTTTTCTTTCAAATACTATAGTTGATACCCAGGATGCCAGTTGGATGCAGTTTGCACTTTTTGCACTATTCCATTGGTTTCATTATGCTGGGCAAGGTAAAAAGTATTTCAAAGAAAACAAATGTTATTTGGAGCTGTTATTCTATTATTATGTACTGTAAGTGTATAAAGAGAGTGTGTTCTTTAGGACGACTATGAGCTGGCGCCTGACGAGAAACGGAAAAGCAGAGGAGGTGAAATTATTGGGAAGTTCCTCACTAAACAGGTGAGTGAGTCTTTGTAGGAGGCATGATGGATGTAGATAGGTGAACAACTGTTAGAGCAATATAACATGTTTGTTTGTCAAATCTAAATCTAATTGTATTTGTCACATGACCTTCCAAACAATGCAGAGGGAAAAATAGAAAAGTCAAGAAAGAATTTTAAAACAAGGAATACGGGGTACCAGTACCGAGTCGATGTGCAGGGGTACACGGTAATACACCTGGTACCAGTACCGAGTCGATGTGCAGGGGTACACGGTAATTCAGTTGATATGTACATATAGGTAGGGATAAAGTGACTAGGCAACAGGATAGATAATATACAGTATCAGCAGAGTATGTGATGAGTAAAAATAGTTAGTGAAAGATAGTCCGGGTACTATTTGGTTAACAAACTTATGGCTTGCGGGTAGAAGCTGTTCAGAGTCCTGTTGGGTCCAGACTTGGTGCGTTGGTACCGCTTGCCATACGGTAGCAGAGAGAACAGTGTATGACTTGGGTGGCTGGAGTCTTTGACAATTTTTAGGGCCTTCCTCTGACACCGCCTGGTATAGATGTCCTGGATGGCAGAGAGCTTGGCCCCAGTGATGTACTGGGCCGTACACACTACCCTCTGTAGGGCCTTGTGGTCGGTTGCCAAGCAGTTGCCATACCAAGTGTTGATACAGCCAGTCAAGATGCTTTCAGTGGTGCAGCTGTAGAACCTTTTGAGAATCTGAGGGCCCATGCCAAATCTTTTCAGCCCGTCAATATGGATGGCGGCGTCCTTGACCTTCCATTTCTTGTACTCCACGATCAGCTCCTTTGTCTTGCTGACGTTGAGGGAGAGGTTGTTGTCCTGGCACCACACTGCCAGGTCTCTGACCTCCTCCCAATAGGCTGTCTCATTGTAATCTGTGATCCGGCCTACCACACTAATTCCTGTGTGTGTGTGTGTGTGTGTGACTGTGTGTGTGTGTGTGTGTGACTGTGTGTGTGTGTGTGACTGTGTGTGTGTGTGACTGTGTGTGTGTGTGACTGTGTGTGTGTGTGTGACTGTGTGTGTGTGTGTGTGTGACTGTGTAGTCATCAGAGTGTGTGGAGGCAGCAGAGAGCCTTGCTGAGCAGTGTAGAGAGAACCTGGAGCTTCACCCCTGCAAGGAGATCTTCAGTGACTGTCGCAAGTAAGGGAATCTTTACTTGGTCTCACTCCGTTTTTGTTAACTATGATATTCTTATTAAGAAACAGCTTGTGCTTTATCCCTAGCTTCGTCCCATACTCTATATTCTGTGGCAAGCTCTTATATCATTTCTATCAAGTTGCTGGCATTAATGAAGCTTCAAAGGTGAGGGCTTTGATTATTAACACACTGGTAACAGTGGGAGAAATTAAGTGGTTGGTGTACCAGGTCTGTGCAAGGGCCTGGGGAGGAGGTTGCATTTGACAATGAAGGAACACAGAGAGAAGTTGGCCTAAAGCACAAACGTACTGGACCACCAGCTGGCTTACCTCCTACTGTAACTGAAGCTGTTGTCTGTTGTCTCAGGGCTTTAACTTTTAACATGTTGTTTGTTGTCTGCTCTTTAGGGCTCTCCATGACTACCTGAGAGGAGCTCCCTTCTCTGACTACCAGAACAGCATGTACTTTGACCGTTTCCTACAGTGGAAGATGCTGGAGAGGTGTGTGTGTGTGCTGCTTAAACTTCTACAAAACCTAATAGAAACGGATGCATTTTGGATCATTGACTGGCACAGAGCTAGCGTGGGGGCCGTGGGTGCGACCGCCCTACGGCCAACGCACCTAATTTGTCAACGATGATGTAGCCTACCAAAAACCAAAGTAAAAGCATCCTTTAACGCTGAGATCCGCGATAGGCACAATAGTGTCACTGGCCGCCCCGGGCGCTTTTGTTATTGTTTTTGTTATCAGTTAATGAGCATCCAGCATGGTGGTAAAATGAATCGTAGTACATACTCTGCTCTTCTATCAAGCGTGTAATAATTTTGGATATTTGTGTATTTGTTGTTGTAATATCACAGTGGATTCCAGCTTTAACACCATAAAACATGGAAAAAATGTATAGATAATATGATATATTATATGATTTCATTAAACCCTGGAATTGGTCTGAGCTGGTGTTGCTTATTATATAAGGCAGTGTACAGAAGTCTGTCGCTATACCCCCTTGAGTGGCCCACTGGCCTGGGACTGGCAGCAATTAGAGGGGAAAACACATTCTGAAGCTCACCTGCTGTGAGCGGTTGCATGTGACAGAGGCAAAATCTAGAGATGCAACATATAGGATGGGTTGATAATATGACCTGGATTGTGCATTTGGCTTCTGGACAACGAAGGAAAGTTGATGTGGAAACAAATAGAACAGGACATACATGCTGGTTTCAATGACATATGAGGAAGTCATTATAAAATAATTGCCATTTCTAAGTTTGGATTTTAGCTAGGCCGCTTTGAATCAACATGCAGACTGCCTACAGCTCAGATTGCAAACCATGCCAGATAGGCTACTCCGGTTGTAGGCCTAATGCGTTGCAACTTGCTAAATATTAAGAGTTCAGAAATATATATAGTAGCAATGGAAAGCTGGTATCCTCTTTTAGTGGACATCAAAACTCTCTTATCACACGCGATTGCATGTAGAAATCTTGCGCATTGACTGGGCTTATAAGAACACATGTTTGTGGAGCTGTGGACGGCCCCGACATTATACATTGGGTTAGGGCCGGGTAGGGTATCACTAAATTGATCACTAACATTTGGTAGCTGAGCCATTTGCTCGTACTCTGGTGCGCAGTACAATCATATCTGACTAAGATAATGGTGGCAGACGGGCTTCAACCTCGTCAAACATAAAACAGGAGAGATTTTTTTGTCGGAGTTGAGTGATGAAAAGTAGCTAACAGCTAACTGCTGTTTCAAGTCTCTTCTTTGAGCAGAGCAGTCCAAGTGGAGCCATTGCTATGGATACTCACAGACTCAGAGCCGCCATGAGCAGAACGCATGCAGAGCGGGCAGGGAGCGAGTGATGGACAGAGAGAAGCAGCTAATGTATTTACTAATGGAGGAAGTCATTTTTCATTTCGGGCAGGGCATTAAATTTGGCAGAAGTCGGGTAGAGTCTGGGTAGGGTAGAGTCTGGGTAGGGTAGGGCCTGGGTAGGGTAGGGCCTGGGTAGGGTAGGGTAGGGCCTGGGTAGGGTAGGGCCGGGCCTGGGTAGGGTAGGGCCGGGCCTGGGTAGGGTAGGGCCTGGGTAGGGCCGGGTAGGGTAGGGCCTGTTTAGGGTAGGGTAGGACCTGGGTAGGGTAGGGGTAGGGTAGGGTAGGGTAGGGTAGGACCTGGGTAGGGTAGAGTCTGGGTAGAGTCTGGGTAGGGTATGCAGAGCGCATGTGATAAAATAAGATACATGACGAACTAATGAAAATACACACACGCCAATTTAGTTCCACTCAGTTATGCAAATGAACCTATAGCTAGACCGGTAACCATTACAGGTAAAACATTTATTGGCGACTAACAGTTACGCCTCACTGTTAACATCCCTAGTGATGATGCCTCAAGAGCACCCCGTCCCCTCTCTGCTGAGACTCTAGCTCTGCACCTGGTGCTATGTTATTCAGCTGTATATTAATGGCTGATGTGTTTTCAGGCAGCCAATAACTAAAGACACATTTCGACAGTACCGAGTACTGGGGAAGGGAGGATTCGGAGAGGTGAGGCAAAACATTTTCCATTTAGAGAATTATTAGAGAATTGTGAGATGATCTGGCCTATGCTATAATACTGTGTGTTCTCTCAGGTGTGTGCGTGCCAGGTGCGAGCCACAGGGAAGATGTACGCCTGCAAGAAGCTGGAGAAGAAGAGGATTAAGAAGAGGAAAGGAGAGTCCATGGCGCTCAACGAGAAACAAATACTAGAGAAGGTCAACAGCAGATTTGTTGTGAGTCTCTTCCTGTTTTCTGGATACATGACCATACAATACATGACCACACAATACATGACCATACAATACATGACCACACAATACATGACCATACAATACATGACCACACAATACATGACCACACAATACATGACCATACAATACATGACGATACAATACATGACCACACAATACATGACCACACAATACATGACCATACAATACATGACCACACAATACATGACCACACAATACATGACCATACAATACATGTACACACTCTTTCACTTTACTCTCACTCTTCTCTCTATCTCTCTATCTCTCTCTATCCAGGTGAGTTTAGCGTATGCCTATGAGACCAAAGATGCTCTGTGTCTGGTGTTGACCTTAATGAATGGAGGAGATCTGAAGTTCCACATCTACAGCATGGGGACTCCAGGCTTTGAGAAGGACAGGGTTCAGTTCTATGCTGCACAGATCTGCTGCGGCCTGGACCACCTACACCAGGAATCCATCGTCTACAGGTGACAGCTTTTTATCATAGCACCTACACAAGATTCCTCACAAGTTTCCCTTAACACAGATCTAGGTTCACATTGCAACAGATCTAGAATTAGATGGGGGCAACTAACTTCTACCTACTCCTACCTTTTTGACTTCTACCTTTTAACTTCTACCTACTCCTACCTTTTGACTTCTACCTTTTAACTTCTACCTACTCCTACCTTTTGACTTCTACCTTTTAACTTCTACCTACTCCTACCTTTTGACTTCTACCTACTCCTACCTTTTGACTTCTACCTACTCCTACCTTTTGACTTCTACCTACTCCTACCTTTTAACTTCTACCTACTCCTACCTTTTGACTTCTACCTTTTAACTTCTACCTATTCCTACCTTTTGACTTCTACCTACTCCTACCTTTTAACTTCTACCTACTCCTACCTTTTGACTTCTACCTACTCCTACCTTTTGACTTCTACCTACTCCTACCTTTTGACTTCTACCTACTTCTACCTTTTAACTTCTACCTACTCCAACCTTTTAGCTAAATTAGCAGTTGATTGTTCTGATTTTCATTCACTATACCAATGTCTCACGAGATCACGTGATGTCAACACATGATGTATTGGTTTTAGTCCCAATGTGAAATGCCCCAAATTATTATTTTTTTCATTTTTTTTTCAGGGATTTAAAACCAGAGAATATTCTATTGGATGATAATGGTGAGTTGCCCTTACTACTGGGATTAGGTATTTGAACTCAGAGAGGCTCGCTGTTAAATAGGACCGATTTTTGACCCCTGACCTCTCGGCCCCTGTGCTGTAGGACACATCCGGATCTCAGATCTGGGCCTGGCCATCAAAGTGCCTGAAGGGGACCCCATAAGAGGCAGAGTGGGGACAGTGGGCTACATGGGTAAGACACCTCACCTTCATATGTTATTAACACACATTATCATTCATTTATAACGCATCAGAATACAATACACACAGAATATAATCATCAGACAAAAACCTGACACTTTTTTTTTTTTTTACTTACAAAGAAGATATTATCATCAAAACTGTTGTACTGTGCTGTGTGTGCAGCTCCGGAGGTGATCAATAACGAGCTCTATGGGATGAGTCCAGACTGGTGGGGGCTGGGATGTCTCATCTACGAGATGACCGCCGGACGCTCACCTTTCCGCGCACGCAAAGAACGAGTGAAGAGGGAAGAGGTGGAGAAGAGAGTGCAGGAGGAAGAGGAGGAGTACAGCGACAAGTTTACAGAGGACACCAAGGCCATCTGTAGGGTGGTGAGAGTCCATTGATTGATTGATTGACAAGACGTAGGCTTAGTTAGTGCGTCATCAGGAACCTCACATTGTATTGGGTAGTTACCCTGAGTGGCTGATCTCATGATATTTGAAAATGATTGACTGTACATCATCATCTCTCCCCCTTCTCGCTCTCTCTCCACCGTTTCTCTCTCTCTCTCCACCGTTTCTCTCTCTCTCTCCACCGTTTCTCTCTCTCTCTCTCCACCATCTCGCTGTCTCTCTCTCCCCCTCTCTCTCCAGCTGTTGACCAAAGATCCTAAGCAGAGGCTGGGCTGTACAGCAGAAGGGTCAGCGGGGGTGAAGGCTCACTGCTTCTTCAGGAACATCAACTTTAAGAGACTAGAGGCAGGCATCCAGGAGCCTTCCTTCGTACCTGATGTAAGTATATGGAGGAGAATGGCAACTCTGGTCCTGCTTCAGCTCTAGAAACAACACCAGGAAGTGTTTAATATGGGAACCAACCAACTGTTCCAATTGTTTCAATCAGTTAAATTCATGACTGGGTGAATATGTGATCCATACTTCTTCCTCCTCCCTCCCTCTGTATCTTTTCCCTCTTTTCCTCTGTGTGTTTCTTCTCTCCCTCAGCCCCGGGCGGTGTACTGTAAGGACGTGTTGGACATTGAGCAGTTCTCTACAGTCAAGGGAGTAAATCTGGACCAAACCGACAACGACTTCTACTTCAAATTCTCTACAGGCTGCGTGTCCATCCCATGGCAGCACGAGGTGGGTGAACTAACTGGGACGTCTTTCCCTCTCCTATAGTCTGCAAGGTAACCTGAAAGACTGAATAATTGGTGGTCTGGTCAGTCTGTGGCAGTCATACTGTCCTTAAACCATCTCTCTCTCTCTCTCTCTCTCTCTCTGTCTCTCTCTCTCTCTGTGTGTATAGATGATAGACACAGAGTGTTTCAGTGATCTGAACGTGTTCGGACCCCAGGGGACCAGACCCCCAGATCTGGACTGGAACACACCCCCCGAGCCTCCCCGACGCAGCCTGCTAGACAGGATATTCAGGAGACATGTGAGGACACATACACACCAACATACTCAGTCTCACACAGAGTTCACACTGCACAGTTACATCCACACACTCTCTTTCTCTCTCTCTCCATCCTCCAGCACCCCGAGGTGTCCATCGCCAACAGTCGAGTGTCTTCCTGCAGTGTAAACTCAGTTGACTCCATGTCAAACTCTGCCCCCTAGTGGCCATGGCTCTGTGTGCCGCCACACACAGACAGAGGAGGAGCCAGAAGGATCTCCTCACTGCTGATTGGTTTACACCCGGCCTGACCAGCTGTCAGTCTTCCGGAGGCACCCAACCCAAGCCCATGATGAGTCTAGGGGAAATGCTGACCATGACCAGGGCCTGAGACCCATGGGAAATTTTTGGAGGGACGTTCAGTGACGCAAAGACGTTTTGAGAACAATGTTCAGACACCCTCAGGATCGCTGGAGTAGAGAAGAGCCACTGACTGTGTTGATGAATAAGAAAAGACAAGCTCATTCAGGGGATCCACTGTCTAAGAAAGACTTCCACAGGAAATGTAAGATAGGGTCTTTGTTGTTGCTGTTTTTTTGGTTTGTTTTTTAAAATCAAATTCCTTACATAAATTCACATTCACACTCAAATGCACTCTGTATCTGTTCATCTGTATCTGTTCATTTATTACTCTATCTCCCCCCCTCTCTCTCTTTAAAATCTTTCTCCTTTCTTTTCCCCTCCCACTCCTCTAATCACTTATAAACATACATGCAACCAACAACATCACCAACCTCAAGTCACAATGTTCATATTGCCTTGTATTCCCTCAGACCAAAGATATAGTTCAGTTGTGTATTTGTGTTATTGCTGCCATGTTAGTTTTGGAGGAGGAAGGGGGATTTGCCTGGTCTTTTATTCAATCATTTATTAAACTTGAGTCTGCAGCTATGCTACACCTAAGTCACAATCAAACAAATGTGTTTAAATACAACAGGTTGCCCCCCCCAACAGGCTGCTGCCCCCCCCAACAGGCTGCTGCCCCCCCCAACAGGCTGCTGCCCCCCCCAACAGGCTGCCCCCCCACCCCCCCCCAACCCAACAGGCTGCACCCCCACCCCCCCAACCCAACAGGCTGCTGCCCCCCCCAACAGGCTGCCCCCCCACCCCCCCCCCACCCCAACAGGCTGCACCCCCACCCCCCCCCCCAACAGGCTGCTGCCCCCCCCAACAGGCTGCTGCCCCCCCCCCCCCCCCCCCCCCAAACAGGCTGTATGTCTTATTTTCAGCATTTTTCCCAAAGAGTGCACCACCGGCACCATGTTGACCTTGAGAAAAATGAGATTTTTCAAACTAGTAATGCACCATTTATACACCAATTAAGATGTTTTAACAGTGAAGACGTTGTTGTTTTACCTCAGACATTAAAGTAATATTACTGTGATGTAACCTTTAATATCCAATGAGCCGGTGCTGTTTTGTGTTTGTCATGACCATGGGTGCATCTCGATAGTCTCAATGGGGGATTTTCTCCCCTCCTTTTCTTAATCTTCACTGATCCTAAATAAACTTTAACCAATCCAGTAAATATGAAGGAAAGGAGAGAAAGCCATGTTAGACTATTGAGGTGCCTGGGCGCTGGTAGAGTAATTGGTAAAGGGACCACACGTCACCACACAATGGGGAGCCTTCCTACCCAAACAAAAGGGAAGAAAAGCTTTGGTTTTGGAATTTGATATGTCTTATTTTAAGGAAGAATAAATAGTGAATTACAGTAAACAATTGTCCTTACACATTTTGTCTTGGCCTGTTTTATTCGTAAATAATTTCACAAATTGAGAATCAAAAGTGTCTTCTGGTTAGCCTGATCTCCCAGATGGCACTCACACAAAGGTTTGCACTTTGTTTCTCTCATGATCGGTTTGTTTCTTTAAGACACACACACACACTGTATTTGGCTGGTGGTGGAGGGTGGGACGTGAGGAGAGAGAGAGGATAAGAAGGAGATGAAAGGAGAGAACGAGGGATCTTCCTGCTGTTGTACATTACAGGGCTGAGTGTACAGAATGTAAAGACAAACCCACTGTCCTGCAGCTCCAAATAAATAAACCCTGTGCTGCCTTAGCACCTCTGTACCATCTGTCTCCTGACTGTCTGTACCATCTGTCTCCTGTCTGTCTGTACCATCTGTCTCCTGTCTGTCTGTACCATCTGTCTCCTGTCTGTCTGTACCATCTGTCTCCTGTCTGTACCATCTGTCTCCTGTCTGTCTGTCTGTCTGTCTGTCTGTACCATCTGTCTCCTGTCTGTCTGTCTGTCTGTACCATCTGTCTCCTGTCTGTCTGTCTGTCTGTCTGTCTGTACCATCTGTCTCCTGTCTGTCTGTCTGTACCATCTGTCTCCTGTCTGTCTGTCTGTACCATCTGTCTCCTGTCTGTCTGTCTGTCTGTCTGTCTGTCTGTACCATCTGTCTCCTGTCTGGCTGTACTGTCTGTCTGTCTGTACCATCTGTGTCTGTCTGTCTGTCTGTCTGTCTGTCTCATCATAACATTTCCACACGATTATTGGTACCATTTTCACTTTATGGACCAGTTTCATAGACCAAGATTATATGAATCCAAAAGCAGGCCAAAAACTGTATCTGTTGATCAACAAATACAAAAGTGATTTCATGAACACTTATTAACGTTTGTCCCAGCCAATAGCAATATTTAACAAGTCTATGAGACCAAATCAAAGTAATTGTATTCTCTTAGACTTAGTATTGGTCTGTGGAACAAGCCTGATGTGTTGGACCTTTGTTTGCTTGATGAACACAGACCAAAGATGACAGGACTGGATAGGTTTCCAACTTACCTATTTCTTATTGGGTAGGTGAAAAAAGGAAACATATCATATGTTAATGGTATATAACTAGTGATAATGTTGGTCAGGGGTATGGTCCTTACAGTAGAGGCAGATGTGCGTACATAGCCTACTTGGCTGATATAAAGCAGGCATTAACCATATAATACTGCTGAGAGAAGTTCAGTGGAAAAAGGCACCTAAATCTGTTTGATGAAGACCTTTTTGGTCTAAACGCATTGCAGTATGAAACCTGTAATGTTGTCGTACAAATGTTGTATCAATGTGCAGGGCTCCGTATATCTCCGCATTGACATGATTGGTTGACGGTAGGTGAGGGCGGGAGGTCCTGTATAAACAAACTCACTTCCTTGACAACTTCCTTCACAACACCTCTGCGCTGCTCCACAAAGCGCAAAAAATATGTTTGCTATGACTTCTGCGGTGGAAGCATCGCAGTAAATGTTGTTTGGCCAATGCAGACGTCAGATTGACTATTCAACGCCGCCGAACGTAGAACCTCAACTCCTGTCGATAGTGTTGAGTACTGACCCTATCCCTAGATGCTGGTAATCTATAAACCTTTTGAACTTCTTGAAGAACAATCTGGCCTCAATGGCCATGTACTCTGATAATCTCCACCCGGCACAGCCAGAAGAGGACTGGCCACCCCTCAGAGCCTGGTTCCTCTCTAGGTTTCTTCCTAGGTTCCTGCCTTTCTAGGGAGTTTTTCCTAGCCACCGTGCTTCTACATCTGCATTGCTTGGTCTTTGGGGTTTTAGGCTGGGTTTCTGTAAAAAGGGCTTTATACACTGAACAAAAATATAATCTCAACATGTGAAGTGTTGGTGCCATGTTTCATTAACTGAAATAAAATATAATTAATAAAATGTTCCATACGCACAAAAAGCTTATTTCTCTCAAATTTTGTGCTCAAATTTGTTGACATCCCTGTTAGAGAGTATTTCTCCTTTGCTAAGATAATCCATCCACCTGACAGGTGTGGCATATCAAGAAGCTGAATAAACAGCATGATCATTACAAAGGTGCACCTTGTGCTGGGGACAATGAAAGGCCACTCTAACATGTGCAGTTTTGTCACACAGCACAATGCCACAGATGTCTCAAGGGAGTGTGCAATTTGGCAGTATGTCCAAACGGCCCCACAACCGCAGACCACGTGTATGGCGTCGTGTGGGCGAGCGGTTTCCTGATGTCAACTTTGTGAACAGAGTTCACAAAGTTGACATCAGGCCCCATGGGTTATGGTATGGGCAGACATAAGTTAAGGACACAATTGCATTTTATCGATGCAATTTGAATCCACAGAGATATCGTGATGAGATCCTGAAGCCCATTGTAGTGCCATTCATCTGTAATAATAACCTCATGTTTCAGCATGATAATGCACAACCCCATGTCACAAGATTCTGTACACAATTCCTGAAAGCTGAAAACGTCCCAGTTCCTCTATGACATGTCACCCATTGAGCATGTTTGGAATGCTCTGAATCGACGTGTACGACAGGGTGTTCCAGTTCCTGCCAATATCCAGCAACTTCGCACAGCCATTGAAAAGGAGTGGGACAACATTCCACAGCCCACAATCAACAGCCTGATCAACTCTATGTGAAGATGTGTCGCGCTGCATGAGAGATTCATATCTGTATTCCCAGTCATGTAAAATCCATAGATTAGGGCCTAAAGAATTTATGTCAATTTAATGATTTCCTTATCAGATTTGTAACAAATCTTTGAAATTGTTGCGTTTAGTTTTTCTTCAGTATAAATACACTTTATTGATTGATTGAAAGGAAAGTTTTTGCTATAAGTAGAATTTGTCTCAAATTCGACCTTTTCAGTCTCCAGTGGTAGCGTCACAAGGCTAGCTATCAAAACCTAGTTAGCCCGCGCTGCAAGACTTAAGCTAACTTGGTTAGCTTGTTGGAAAGCAAGCTAACCATGATAGCTAGCAGTTCTACCTGCACATAGGGTAGCATTGCTAGCTCTCTCCTCGTTTAGTTTAACCTACATTCACTCATTTGTATGAAATAAACCGACCAGGTTTAGGCTGATGGCTCTAAGGTTATGGGAGGATAACAGCCCGATGTCTAACACCACTCCCACCAGGTCCCCTTCGGCAGCACTGTGCTAGAGACAGCATACCTTAGCCACGATAGGTAGCTGCTAGCTAGCTAATGCCTTACTAGTCTCATGGCTATAGCGTTATACCGTGCTCAAAGATTTTTATAACTAACCCAAGATTCCAACCTGTTAGAAGCGATAACTCAGTGGGGTTTGGAGACTCCATCCCCAAGTGGTGAAAACAAACCACTACGGGTGGAAACACTGCCACATCCTTGGCAAGGGTGATGTATTGTCCTTTTCTACTCCCCACTTTAGTCGGCGTGAAGGAGCAAGGCCTCTCCCTCATCTTAGTAGCCCCTCTATGCAGAGGTGTCATGCCCATAGGTGGCACAGGGGCACGTGCCCCAAAGATTGTTTAGCTTTAGCTAGTCCAGATAGGTTCTAAATCTCCCAACCTCATAACTAGCTACCAAGAAGCCATTTCAGGCTATCAATCAAGTTAGAGTAGCTAGCATGTCTTAGAAAAGCAACCAATAACAATTCCTTTCAATCTTTTACCCAGATTTTAGCAGAGATATGCAGAACAATACAATTAAGCATAATGAATATGGTCTAGATTGCATCAAAAATCTTTTTTAGGGGTGCATGACGCTCCTGCATCTATGACCAGGGAAACTATGAGTAGTGGAGATCCTTCTCTGACTTCACGATGAGTCCTTGTAGCTACCCAAGCAAGCTAAGAGACTTCCCACTCTCACCCGACAACTACACAGTAGGGTAGCATCCTTTGTCATATCGCTTTACGAAGGGTGCCCGTCGCTCACGTCCAGTCTCGAATCCTTTAGTTCATCTTCGGACCTGTTTATTATGCTTGAGGCTTTTTCACAGCAGGCTGCTGGAAAGTGTGGAGATTAAATGTCTCTCCTTTTTCAAACCGCTTTACTGTTTGACCTTATGCTGCAGAGTGAGTGAGCTGCACTGTCAGTTCACCATTCATGCTTACAGTTTGTCACCGGGGTTATCAAGATATGTTATTATCTAACCATGCCTTTAAGGTCAGCGATCATTTTCTTATTGTCCCGCCTTAGAGCTTCTGGTTTTCCACCCCACGCCTTGAGTCCAATACGCTTGTTTAGTGTATTGCCCCCTGCCCCTGTGGAGGCTATTATATTGATCTATAGTAGCAAGGGTTGAAGCCCTTAAGGGCCTGAGGTCTCGTTCAAAGGCATCTCTTTATAGGAGATTTCTGATGCGGCATGTTGGGCCACCCCTTTTATGGGGTTGTTACCGACTGGATTTCACTGCACTTTTGTTGGTACATACTGTCCTCAGTGTCAGAGCCTCTGAGGGATGGTACTGTTGGAAGACTACCGAGGCTTCGGAGAGCATGTCTGCGATACGGTAGTTGGCCATAACACATATATGAGACATCAAAACAAGCATTTGCAAGAGAACTCAAGGTTACTTTCGTAACCCCGGTTCTCTGATAATATGAGTGAGACATCTCACCACTTTTCCTCCTCGCAGAGCGCAAGGAAGAGCTTGAGAATGAGCAGTGGGAAGTCTCCGACAGACGCTGTGTTACTTCCTGTATGTGATACCTCTCACTCATATTATCACAGAACCGGCATTACAAAAGTAACCTTGAGTTCTGTGTGTTCCCATTTTTTATGTCAGAACTCAGCCATGATAAGGCCCTAAGGCCCAAGACATAAATCAAGGCAGCTAGAGGGGACAAGGGGTTTCAGGTTAAGGCCACTCTCCCTTCATGATTTATGACCTGTTCTCTTTTTTTCCATGGCACTTTTTATTGACTTTTCAGTTCAGATGGCTTATTCTCTTATGCCCTAGTGATATAAATGCTGTTGCAATGGTCTTGAACAATGTTGACTTTCTCTGCCTAGATTGACACGCAAGTCATTGGAGCAATATTTTTGTAAGATCATTTGGGTTTTGGTTGGACTCAGAAAGCAAGGCTAAAAAAGCATGTAAGACTCCTTGAGTAATAGTTTGTTGCCACAGCATGGTGATTACAGTGACAGTCAGTGGTTTAGCAACCCACAGTCACAGCTACAGTAAAATGATGGACACCTTCCAGAGGGTGACACAACCCCACAGACATGGACATTTGACTGGTCCATTTTGTACCGTGATACTGGAATTATTTGTACATTTGCATTGTGAGATATAGGGCACATTTTCAGGATCAGGTCAGTTTTACAGTTACATGAGGTTTCCCGTGGATCCTCTGTGACTTTTAGGAAGATTTTAACCCCCTCAACCCCAACATTCATCATTGTAAAATTATGTTGTTGCTTTGACAAATTCATTTCTAAAGATTATTATTTATTTCATGTTATTAGTGATTAATTTTAAGAAGAAAAAAACACAGTCCCTCATTTCAGTGGCGGTTCCAGCTTGTATGGCTCCGTGGGCGAACCCCCCACCAATTCACCTTGGTGGTGTGCAGACTGGTTTTATATTATTCTTAACGATTTCGCACAAACCAGAAAAAAAATGCAACAATATGTCTGTGAAACTATATATTTACAGTATTATGAATTAATTGTGGTTTATTTGGTAGTATTTCATAGTGTGACGGATTTTACTAATTCCATTAGTACTGTACAAAGTTAGAGGTTCTATTTGATAGATTCCTCTGCTCCCCCTACCTCGGGCTTCCAGTGGGGAGACCTGAGGTCAACCTACCCCCGCCTCCCTCCCCATCGTACTTCTGAGTGGGAGACCTGCCCAGGCAGTAGCCTGCCTAGCTCACAAACTAGAATCAGGGCGCCCACCCCGACAAGGTTAATTGACCCACAGTCCCACACGGTGACAGGATATCATTGACGTGAAGTGCAAATGAGCAATGGAAAAAACCGATCGCGCAAATGTGCCCGGTTCCGCCGCCGGCAAGATGCCGCCCTGGGCGGCTGCACATGTTGCCTGTACCTTAATCCGCCAGTGCCTCATTTTAATAAGATCAACTCTGTTACATGAACTATTTCTATTCCTTTTTTAAATTCAAAAGTAAGATTTATGGATGATTTAAGATGAAATAGTCAACCCTATTACAGTCAACCAGGTTACTTTATTTGTTAGTTAATGAGTACTTACTATAGTATTTCTATTTATTGAGATGGGAAGGCATGTATTTTATTACAGTTTTTCTCAATTGCGTAAAGCATTTTTTTGGAACTGCGGTTAAATGTTCCTGCAGCAGAACAACAATGATCAAAAGCTTAAACACATCGGTAGAATATCCTTGCCTTCGTACCTGGATTGCATATATTAGACCCACTTTTGCAAATATTTAAATACAATTTGTTCACACAATATCAACACGTGAAGAGAAAAGGTTGCAAATGTGTTCACTGTTTCTGGCAATCAGTAAATACTACATGTTTTTTTTTATCAGCAGTAAGGTACAATATAGGTACAGATCTAGGTAACGAGAATGTCTAATTTTCTAAGTCATAATTTTCAACACTGTGACCTTCCATTACAGAGCTTTGCTTTGGTGTGGATTGAGGCCCATACAGTCATATCAGTTGTGTTCCTCCATTGTATTCACCTTCCCTTACTTCTGTTGTGGGATCTTGTTTCTGCTTGCTGATGGAAAACTACAAACCTATAAGCAGACCAGCATGAATACATGGAATTGGATTGTGATGATAACAGTGAATGAATTCTGCACACAATGTGCTTATTTTCCATTTTCTTTTTGAACAGGAATAATATTTGATTTGATGCGTATATGTTTTAAGGACAATATGCATAAAAGGAGAGTAATTACCCACAATGCTGCACCTTTTATAGTGATTTGGTGACATGCAAAGAAGATCTATTGATCTACTGGGATTTTTTAAGACTCAATAGATATGTATTCTTGTGTAAATATTTTTGCAGACAGTCGTGTTCTTTTGATGAATGTATTTGCAATTTTGTCAGTATCATTTAGTTTTGATGAATGTATATATACACAAAGTTTTTCTTTTACCACCAAGTTACACTACAGAAAAGGCACATAACTGGTGCAATGACCCATGCACAGTATGAGGATAGAGTCAACTTCTACCAAGCTGAAGATGTCCTATATCTCTTAGTGTCAGAGCACCATGCTCTGCTTAGATCATATCATAATGTTAAAGATGGGATCATACTCACCATAAAGGTGCTTTCAACACATACTGTTGACAGAATATTCTGTCCAGGAAAACATCCATTAAACACTTTATTTCATACATTCCTGTGATTTGGCTGTGAAGGACTTTGAGAGTGTGAGCGGTTGTGACTGTTACTAGTCCTACTACACTGACTGGCATGTGTCTGTCAGTCTGTCTGTATGTCTGAGGGACTGTGTGTGTGTGTGTGTGTGTTTCTGTGATGCAGTGTGCTTGAGCACTGGACGTTATCTGACACAATGTTTATTAGAGCCTGGAGACATTCTCAGCTTGTCCAAGAGGTATCCTTGGCCACAGGGTCATTAGAACAGGGGGGTAATGTGTGTGTTTATCTCCGAGGTGACAGTATCACGGCCTTGCTCCATGCTTATATAGACACACAGACGGCAACTCCCACAGACAGAATCTAAAATCCTCTGGACATACTGGTTCTCTATATTTCTCTCTTTGGAACACCAAGAACAAAATCGACAATCTAAACGGGTCCTCTGTTTTGTATATTTTATATTTTAGCAATATCTATTTCACTCAGAAACAAAACACTAAATTGATACAAAATGTTGCCTGCAACTTTCAAACTGTGCGCTGGCATCTCTTACAGACATACGAGGAACATGACAGGTTAGTGAGAGAACGTTTGTGAATGATTCTCTAGTGTTTCAAGGCCCTGTGGCCCTGTGGCCCTGGTGTGTTCTGAAACTGTAATTTTAATTTGTGGATCATTTGCTCACAAAAAAATGTATGTAATAATTTGATAACAATAATATACAAATTGTTTTGATGATACAAAAGATTGTACTGACTTTTGTACTGACAACTGAATGCATTGTAGATTCCTCTACTGCTTTTTATAACACTGTTCTTATCTACTTTTTCTCCCATTCTCTTTGTCCCAGGTTTGAGGAAGAATGCTATGGTGGCCATTCACCATGAGTTGAACATGCTAGCAGGACCCAACCCCAGCAGCTGGATCAACCATGTCTACCGCAGGAGCTCACTGCTCAGTAAGTCCACACCCTCCACTCAGAACACACTTCTTACTTGTTTTTCTTTCTTTCATTCACAAATACCCAAAAGGAAAGCCCTTTCTTCTAACTCTGTTTTCTGTCTGTGCTGTGCTCCAGGCTCACGCATCGAGGAGGAGCAGGGCTACAGTGAGGCAGAGGTGTCATATGTGAATCAGGGAGAGGTGGCGCTGCAGAAGTCTATCAGCATCCTCAGCGATCAGGATGGATGGACCACTGAGATCATTGCTGTGAGTAAAGTACCAAAAACAGGAAGGCCCTTCTTCACCTATTCAATGTAGTAATTAAAGACCTTTATCTTTTTTTAATTGTTGTTGTTTAAGGTTGTTGTTTATTCTTGCAGTTCTATGAGTTTTAATTATCTGGTCCCATGATCCCAGGCGAATGGAGACAAGGTCCTGAGTAAGGTGTTACCTGACGTGGGGAAGGTGTTTAAGCTGGAGGTGCTGTTGGACCAGCGCTCTGATAACCTCTATGTGGAGCTGGTGGGCAACATGGAGCAGATGGGAGACTGGAACCCTAACGTCAAAGAGGTCAAGGTGGGACAATCAACGTTTTCCAATCATCTTTATAAACAAGGCACGCACTACACTGTAGGTCGCTTTGGATAAGAGGTGTCTGCTAAATGACATATATAACGCAACAACAATACAAAACATTCTGAGGAATTGTCTCATGTGTGCACAGATTGCATGGATTGACTAGAAGTTGCATACTGTTCAATGTAACAGTCCCAATGTGCATTCTCACATTGAAGAATACATTGAAGGTTTTTTACTCTCTCCTCTCTTTCTCCCTCTATCGTTCTCTCTCCTCTCTTCCTCTCTTTTTCTTCCTCTCCTACCCCCTTTAGATCCTCCAGAAGATAGGTCAGGAGACCATGGTGACCCACGAGGTGTCGGGACCCACGCCTGGTAACGTGGTGGGGCCGCGGGACTTTGTTAGTGTCCGCTGTGCCAAGCGCCGGGGGTCCACGTGCTTCCTGGCTGGCATGTCCACTCAGCACCCCACCATGCCCGAACAGAGAGGAGTTGTTAGGTGGGCAAGTTTATACCCAAGGGATGGATGGAAAGATGAATGGATGGAGGCTATAAGTCACTAACAATACATTATATAAAAAAATATCTTTTGAATATTGTGTTGGACTCCAAAAAAAGCTAACATGAATGTTCTACACTGTGTTGTTGACTTTTTCAGGGCAGAGAACGGACCAACATGTATAGTGATGCGGCCCAGTGCCGATGACCCCAACAAGACCAAGTTCACCTGGTTGTTAAGCATAGATTTAAAGGTAAAGAGGCATCTTATCACTAGGGTCAGACAGATACAACTGTAACTATCTGGTTTGACACCCTCTGCTAGAAGCAGACGCTCTTTTCCATCTGAGGAGGAGGGTTCTTTGTTTAGATGCTTTCGGAAGATGGGCAGGGACTCTGCTGTCCTAGCTTCAGGAGGAAGCTGGTTCCACCATTGGGGTGCCGGGTCAGAGAAGAGCTTGGACTGAGCTGAGAGGGAGCTGTCCTCCTGTAGAGGTGCGAGGAACAAGAGACCAGAAGCTTCAGAACAGATTGCTCTGGTTGGGGTGTAGGGCAAAGCTTGAAGGTAGGGAGGGGCAGTTCCTCTTGCTGCTCCGTTGGTAAGAACCATGGTCTTGTAGTGGATGGGAGCTTCAACTGGAAGCCAGTGAAGTGTGCAGAGGAGCGGGGTGACATGAGAGAACTTGGGAAGATTTAAAACCAGGCGGGCTGCAGCGTTCTGGATAAGTTGCAGGGGTTTGATGGCACAATCAGGGAGCCCAGCCAACAGCGAGTTGCAGTAGTACAGAAGGGAGTGGACAAGTGCCTGGATTAGGACTTGCTCCACTTCCTGTGTGAGATAGGTTCGTACTCTACGGATGTTGTAGAGCATGAATCTGCAGGAGCGGTTCACTGCTTTGATGTTTGCAGAGAACGACAAGGTATTGTCCAGGGTCACGCCAAGGTTCTTTGCATGCTGGGAGGGCGACACTGTGGAGTGGTCAACCGTGATAGAGAGGTCTTTGAGTGGGCAGGCCTTCCCCGGGAGGCAGAGCAGTTCCGTCTTGTCAAGGTTGAGCTTGAGGTGGTGGGCCGACATCCAAGTGGAGATATCTGCCAGACACGCAGAGATACGCGTCGCCACCTGGGTGTCAAAAGGGGGAAGGAGAAAAGTAGTTGAGTGTCATCCGCATAGCAATGATAGGAGAGACCATATGAGGATATGACGTAGCCTAGTGACTTGGTATATAGAGTGAAGAGTAGAGGGCCTAGAATCGAGCCCTGGGTGACACCAGTAGTGACACAGACACAGTTCCTCTCCATGTCACCTGGTAGGAGCGGCATGCCAGGTACAGTGCAATACTAGAGTGTGCAGAGACACCCAGTCTTGAGAGGGTGGAGAGAAGTATCTGATTGTTCACGGTGTTGAAAGCAAGAGAGCCTCCATGACACAGAGAAGAGTAGTCTCGGTTTAAGCCTAACTGGTTAGGGTCATGAAGATCAGAAGATCCTTTCGGGAACTAATAGCCCCATAGATATTGTTTGGCCTTTAATCATAGTGAGGGATTTCTGTTAAATGTGACACACCTGCGTTGTTGCAATCAGATGCTACTGATCATTGCCTAAGGTTATGGTTGATGATGGTTGTATTGAAGACACTTAATTGTTGTTTCTCATCATGTTCTCTCTTCCTGTTTCATCCTGTCTCTCTCCGTCACAGGGTTGGATCCCAAAAACCATCATAAACAAAGTGCTCTCTCAGACGCAGGTGGACTTTGCCAACCACCTGAGGCAGAGGATGGCCGACAACAGTGTTTCCATGGAGATGGCACCAGCTTGCTGACACACCATGCCCTTTGACCTTTAGATTAGTGTGTACACCAATGGCAGGCCACCAAACGGACAGCTCCGCCCAGTCATTGTGGCCACTTCTTCCATCAAAGGCACTCCAAGAGAATCAGGACAAATGGGCCAAATTCTAACTGTTATTTTGAGTTCTTAGGACAGAATTTCAGTACAATTTAGTGAAACCTTGTTATTTTTAACTCTGGATGCATTAACAGTCTAAAGTGTCTCAGTCTTCTCATGTCCGTTCCTTCTCTCCTAAACACCTTACCTGTTCACACACCCGCTTAGATGAAGGAGAAAGAATAAGGCTGCGTTTACACAGGCAGCCCAATTCGGATATTTTCCCCTCTAATTGGTCTCTTGACCAATCACATCAGATTTTTTTTCAGAGCTGATCTGATTGGTTAAAAACCAATTTGTGAAAAGAAAGATCAGAATTTGGCTGCCTGTGTAAACAGCCCTAGGAGAGGATACTTAAGAATAGATGAACCCTGTACACACCCTCTTCTCAAAACATACACACATTCCCACAAGTCTGTATAGTGTCTCTAAGGCACAATAACCACCCAAGTCACTTTTTATCCAGCCATGGCACTGGTAATTACATTGTCATTGCACCTTCAACGTAAAATTTTATTTCAGCATTATATTTATTGTTAAACAATGTCATTGCATTACACTGGGTTAGGATGACTGCCAAGTGAATAAATGATTTTAACATCATTCAAATGTACAAGGATTGTTCTTCTATTAATATTATTTAAAGACATCTTGAGAATTGTAAAATGTCTCACTTGACAAAATGTGGAAAAGCACTTACAAATAAAACATTTTAGGCATACCAATCAAACATTATCAAGATTTATACAGTACCAGTCAAATGTTTGGACACACCTACCCATTCAAGGGATTTTCTTTATTTGTACTATTTTTTGCCAAGAGTGTGCAAAGCTGTCATCAAGGCAAAGGGTGGCTACTTTAAAGAATCTCAAATATAACATCTATTTTGATTTATTAAACACTTTTTTGGTTACTACATGATTCCATATGTGCTATGTCATAGTTTTGATATCTTCACTATTATTCTACAATGTTGAAAATAGTAAAAATAAAGAAAAACCCTGGAATGAGTAGGTGTGTCCAAACCTTTGACTGGTACTGTATATCGCCAGTCATAAAATAATTGAATATGCCTCAACTGAAAAATACCAGATTATTACACATCTGAACTATCACTGTTTCAGGTAAGACCCAGATGCAGACAACGTTGAAGTAATAACAGTTTATCAATCCAACAGGGGCAGACAAAAGACAGGGCAGGGGCAGGCAGAGGTCAGTAATCCAGATAGATGGGGCAGAGGCACATGACGGCAGGCAGGCTCAGGGTCAGGGCAGGCAGAATGGTCAAAACCAGGAGAACTAGAAAACAGGAAGTATAGAGAGCCAGGAGCAGAGGGGAAACGCTGGTAGGCTTGATGAAACAAAACAAACTGGAAACAGACCAACAGAGAACACAGGTATAAATACACTGGGGATGATGAGGAAGATGGAGACACCTGGAGGGGGTGGAGACAAGCACACAGACAGGTGAAACAGATCAGGGTGGAGACACCTGGAGGAGGTGGAGACAAGCACACAGACAGGTGAAACAGATCAGGGTGTGACATGAAAACATTTAACATAAAACTAATACAACCAAATATGACAATAAGAACACAGAAAAACTCAAGCAAATTAAGCAAACCATCTCGTCCATTACGTAAATACTCCATTTCAACTGGGGGGAGGAATTCAAAAGGTATTTTCTAACCAAAAGGTTTAGTTAATAAACATGTTTTTCTGTCTTAGATGGACTTGGCTGTTGTGTTTGCCAAGGCAAGCAGGTGTTTGACCATTCACATGTGTGTGAAGGACTCTGCAGCACTCTGAGCCTTGGCCTGGGCCTGCAGTACATTCCCTGTGATGAAGTCAACAGCACAACTCACGCCAAAGGGGAAGTCTGCCCTCTGTTATTGTCCTTGTAACATTTTCCTATGATTTATAGTTGTAATTGTTCCAGAAAGTTTTTAACTTTTCTAGGATATGGTGTGCGCTCTGAGGGAAAATGGGTTTCAGGGGGGAAAATGGGGGGTCATATTTGTCAGAGAGACAGGTTTTTTCTTTAATAGACGTCAGCGTCTTCTAGGATTACAGATGCATTATGTTTAATTGCACACAGCACAGCATGCTAAATCACTAGCCTAAATACAAATCTGTGAGAGTAAGGCAGACAACAT
The DNA here is from genome assembly GCA_023634145.1 of Thymallus thymallus. NCBI lineage: Eukaryota > Metazoa > Chordata > Actinopteri > Salmoniformes > Salmonidae > Thymallus > Thymallus thymallus. The sequence continues at coordinate 2,274,446 of CM042401.1, read as the reverse complement.
TATTTCCTTTGGATGAAGATATATATACAGCTAACACTGAAGTAATGAGCTAAATCTAACATTAGAATTACAGAGCAGTGACTGTCAGTGGAGGCTGCTGAGGGGAGGAAGGCTCATAATAATGTCTGGAACGGAGCCAATGGAATGGCTTCACCACGTGTTTGAATATTTGATACCATTCCACTGATTCTACTCCAGCCTTTACCACTTGCCCGTCCTCTTGTGGTGACTGTCATACCTAACATTGTGGTGACTGTCATACTTAGCATTGTGGTGACTGTCATACTTAACATTGTGGTGACTGTCATACCTAGCATTGTGGTGACTGCCATACCTAGCATTGTGGTGACTGTCATACCTAACATTGTGGTGACTGTCATACCAAACATTGTGGTGACTGTCATACCTAACATTGTGGTGACTGTCATACCTAACATTGTGGTGACTGTCATACCTAATATTGTGCTGACTGTCATACCTAGCATTGTGGTGACTGTCATACCCAACATTGTGGTGACTGTCATACCTAGCATTGTGGTGACTGTCATAACTAACATTGTGCTGACTGTCATTCCTTGCATTGTGGTGACTGTCATACCTAGCATTGTGGTGACTGTCATACCTAACATTGTGGTGACTGTCATACCTAGCATTGTGGTGACTGTCATACTTAACATTGTGGTGACTGTCATACCTAACATTGTGGTGACTGTCATACCTAGCATTGTGGTGACTGTCATACCTAGCATTGTGGTGACTGTCATACCTAGCATTGTGGTGACTGTCATACCTAGCATTGTGGTGACTGTCATACCTAGCATTGTGGTGACTGTCATACCTAATATTGTGGTGACTGTCATACCTAACATTGTGGTGACTGTCATACCTAACATTGTGGTGACTGTCATACCTAATATTGTGGTGACTGTCATACCTAGCATTGGTATATTTCCCTTTCCCTTTCTTGGCAGCTGTTTAAACTATGAACTGTAAACATTTTACCCTGCACTTCTTAGGCAATTAAGCTCACAGCAACAATGTTGGCTGTTGTATACACAGATTATTTGAGGATTGTGAATAGTTAAGAGAGTGGGTTTCTGTTATGCAAAAATAAATGTATTGGAACCGTGTTCTGAGGCATAATAATTGACGTTTGCATGAAATCCTTTACAGTAGAATAAGTGTTAAAGCCACTCCAAGGTCTTGGTCTACACTGTTCACTTAATACATAAGACATGTTCACAAACATCTGTTAATGGTAAAGGGGGAGGAGCATTTATAAACTCAAAACCAGCCATAAACAAATAATCTGAATATCAAATACAGTACTTGACTAAGATGACAACCATGGTTCAATTCCCTCTTTTGAAAATGCATACACTGTGTCCTCTACTGTTCCCCTGTGGACGCCAGGCCAGCTAACCCTGATGCTGGATGGGATGGAGAGCTCTAGTCTAACTACCTACTGTACGTCACCCCAGCCCACCCATGTTCCACCACAATGATGTCAAAGGTTTACATAGGTGGTGTGCCCGGGGGGGATCTGGTCAGAGAGGAGTACATGTCCATGCCGAGCCCTGCGAGCTGACCACACAGCCAGGGACAGCCAGTCACCAGTAATAACTGCTTTCCTACCAGCGTTTCCCTTCTCCGTTGGATAACTGTAAACACATTGGTGAACTAACCGCACGTAGCGCTAATCGTAATGTTTTGGCGAAATGTTTAACTTCTCATTTTAGGTATTTTTTCCCCCATCAAATTTTAAAAGTGGAAGAGCATGTGAATGTGCAGTCAGCCAACAAATAAACGTTGCCCTGGTCCAGGTGCTGGACAGTTTTGTGATTGGGTGTGGTTAACCTGACTCTAGATCTGTACCAATGGGAAACCAATGCAGAGCGGTCAAATATGTCAGTTTGTGTTAAATGCCAGATGTCTATGTGGGTTTGAGGGATGGGCCGTGAAGATATGAAATTAGAGTCGTAAACGTATTATTTTTATACTTTGCGTCAACAGAAGTACAGAGTACAGTGATTAAGGTCACATCATTCTGACCTCCTCTGACCTGTGCAGCATCGTATCGCAACCATAGCCTCAGTGACCTCCTCTGACCTGTGCAGCATCGTATCGCAACCATAGCCTCAGTGACCTCCTCTGACCTGTACAGCATCGTATCGCAACCATGGCCTCAGTGACATCCTCTGACCTGTACAGCATCCTATCGCAACCATGGCCTCAGTGACCTCTGACCTGTACAGCATCCTATCGCAACCATAGCCTCAGTGACCTCTGACCTGTACAGCATCCTATCGCAACCATGGCCTCAGTGACCTCTGACCTGTACAGCATCCTATCACAACCATGGCCTCAGTGCGCTCGCTCGGTCACTCACTCACTCATTCACTCACTCACTCACTCACTCACACACATACACAATTATATTAGACCACTTTACAGGACAGGTGCATTATGGTTATATACGTTTTTATATTATTATAAACAGTTTACTATACCAACGAGTTGCAGTGTCCAGTACAATCAAGGCCCATTCTGGGAAATGCATCCCTGGCTTTGCTTTAGCCATGACGTAATCGAAAAGGAACCGTCCAGCACAGGCAAGTTAGGTAGGGCTGGAAACCACAATTCCCAGAATGCACTTGAAGTTCACTGTTGAAAGGGGGAAGGGAAACTGAGATTGGAGGGAGAGAAACTGAGGTAAAATAAACTGTATTAAACGATATTTAACTATTATATAGATAATAGCTTCTGTGAGATTAATGTTTAAGAAACAGAGTGAAATCGAAAACGTGTTGATAGTCTCCAGAAGACCAGTAGTTAACCTAGTGGTTGGCTTGTGAAAAAAGATTTAGCTTGATAGCCAGACTAATTTAGCTAACATTTACAGTTAGCTAGCTAGCTTTCTGGATGACTGTCTTCTTCGCACAGATTTTATGCAACAACAAAAAATGCATTCATGATGTATATAGCTAGCCACTAGCGAACTAGAGGGGCTGCAGGGCTGGGTTTGGACTAAAATGACCTGACGATAAAATCAATGCTAGCTGAATGTACAGTAAGTTAGACTAGCTAGCAGTAGCCTGTCAGCTCACGTAACTAGCTTGCTAACGTACCGGTAGTTAGCTAACGTTGTCAGTTACCGGTAACGTTAACCACGTTTCATATTGTACCTTGGAAGTTTTTGCATTTTTGTGTCGGCATCACGTTAGCAAACAGCTCATATGTTGGCCTTTTGGTGAGCCTAGTTTGACAGCTTGATACGGTTCTAGATGTGTACTGTCGGTAGTTAATGTTAGCTAATCATTCAATGAGTTTGGTTTGGATACTTTTTCCAAAGACCATTGATCAGTTTGTGTTCATGAATAATTATTATTCTTTTGACATTTTATTTGTGAGCTAGCTAGTTACCCACCTAATTTTTCTGCCCCAAATTGCAGATATCCATGACAACCAATTTGCATGGCATGAGTGCCCCCTATTGGTTGGATCCTGTCAAGGAGAAGGCCCACTCCAACTCTGCAAGATTTCAAGACCCGCCCCACCTGGGCGTGAACATTGTTACATCGTGGATGTGAGGTGCCAACATTGAGTGTCAAAGCAATGAAGCGTCTGGGAAAGAGAGAGGCCATCTCAGACCAGCAGTGTCCATACCCAGCCCTGCAGCCTCTCTAATGGGGCAGGATGCACAACAACTGAATTCAATGAGATCAACCTGTTGACTCAGAGAGAGAGAGAGAGAGAGAGAGAGAGATTTGACAAGCAGTAGTTGTGGAAACGGACACAACAGACAGCATGGTGGTCTTCCCAGTAGCACTTCTGACTGCCTCAGTCTGAGAAATTAGCCTTTAGAGAACAGGGATTACACACTCACACATACATAGACAGACAGACACACACTCATGCCATGGAAGAGGACAGCTGTGTCACATCACACACAGAGGTAGGTGTATTAACCTTGAATAGCCTAACCTTTTAAAGTAGTTTAAACTGTGATTTACACTCGCATCAGCTGTATACAATGACATGGAACAGTGTCAGTCAAGACATCAGTCAAGTTCTAAAGTTCCAATACCTTACGGTCTGTTCTGTACACATGTTACCTGTATACTGTTTGTGTGATACCATCACAGGTGTAGACAATGTGGGTGTGGTGGTATTCAATCAGATTGCACAATGAAACACTAACAGATCTATCTGCTTCGAGGTAAAACCTTAATGTACTGTACACACGTCCGTTAGACTGTTTTTCTGACTATTTACCCAGAAATGTGTGGTGCTTAGCTGAATTTCAGTCTATCCCTTCTGTTTTTAATCCCCATTGTGTTAGTGAGTGAAGGAGGAAGTAATGAAGCATCTTCCCCTCTGTAGTGTTCACATGGGGAAATAAAGAGTTTCCACAACGATGTAGCCTAAGAGTTCTCTTTCCCTGCGGTGTCTGCCTTTGTCTGCCCTGACACTATACCATCCTGCCAGGGGTGTATTAGTTGGATTCCATTGCAAAATGTTTGGTCTGTTGCAAAATGTTTTGCAACGGAAACCATTCACCGTTTACGATAGTAACCAAATGGACACAAACTGAATGAAATGCGGAGGGACATACCAGAATTTGTCCAATAGAAACTCTTGTTTTTTGTAGCAAAACTCTTTCCGTTTTCAGTCGCAAAACATTTAGCAACAGGCCAAACGTTCTGCAACGGAATCAGCCTACCCCAGGTCAGGTGAAAGGGTAACCACCTGATCCTCAGCTGCGTCTCATTCGACAGAGATGTTCCTGTGTGTGTGCACGCTGATGCCTCTCGTTCTGCCCCCCCCCCTCCCAGGGTCTGAATGGTGTGTTCCATGAATGTATAGAGACAGAGAGGCTAACCAATGGCCACTCCAACCACAAACCTGTGAGTACAACAACCAACCAGAGTTTCCCATTCAGAGATGTTTAAAAAATATGTATATATATTAAGCAGGAATTTCTGTATACCTCTCATGTTCTCATCGGTATGGACTGGTAGCTTGTTGGTCCCGCTGTTCTATGTTGAGTTGTGTTTCTGTATTCCCAGGTGATGAATGGACTGACGCCAGGTCAGGGCGTCAAAGAGCACGGCAACGGCAGTTCACTGCTCAAGTCTCTGCCAGTGAGTTGCTCTTTACTGGCCCTCATGTCAAAGACATTACAGGAAAGACATTACAGGAAAGACATTACAGGAAAGACATTACAGGAAAGGGCACCGACCATGACATCCCTACTGTTGTGTGTGTGTTTACAGATACACTGAGTGTACCAAACATTAGGAACACCTTACTAATATTGAGTTGCACCATTTTGCCCTCAGAACAGACTCAATTCGTCGGGGCATGGACTCTATAAGGTCTCTAAAACGTTCCACAGGGATGCTGGCCCATGTTGACTCCCAACGCTTCCCATAGTTTTGTCTGGTTGGCTTGATGTCCTTTGGGTTGTGGACCATTCTTTCACACGGGAAACTGTTCAGCGTGAAAAACCCAGCAAAGTTGCAGTTCTTGACACAAACCCTTGCGCCTGGCACCTACTACCATACCCCGTTCAAAGGGACTTAAATCTTTTGTCTTGCCCATTCACCCTCTGAATGGTACACATACACAATCCACGTCTCAATTGTCTCAAGGCTTCTTTAACCTGTCTCCTCCCCTTCATCTACACTGATTGAAGTGTATATAACAAGTCAATAAGGGGTCATAGGGGATCAATAAGCGTTCATAGCTTTCACCTGGATTCACCTGGATTCACCTGGTCAGTCTATGTCATGGACAGAGCAGGTGTCCTTAATGTTTTGTACACTCAGTGTATTTTATTGTGATTTTGTCTAGATTTCAGCTCTGAAGCAGAATGGCCTTCTGCAGTCCCTGGCTGCAGGAGGAGAACAACCCAAGAGTGAAGGTAAGACCCCTCTTCCCAAAGGAACAGCCATGTATCCTAGCTACCAGGCAACCCTAGAAGGTCCCCCCTCAGGAACTGAGGTAGCAGGCTGTGGGAGGGTGGGGAGATGAGGAGGGCCAGGGTATAAAATGATGGTGTCATTGCATAGAAGGGGAGAAGGTGTGGTTCAGATTGAAAATTAACTGGAAAGTTGGTGGCACCATAGCACCATGGCTGAATGACTACTCATCACCTGTGTATGTTGTTGGTGTGTGTGTGTGTGTGTGTGTGTGTGTTGATGGGTTTGTTTCTCAACTGTGTGTATGTGTGTTTGCAGAGGAGAGTGCGGAGGTGGAGCATGCTCGAGAGGAGTGGGAGGCTCTAGAGAGTATCCGACCAGGTGAGTTGTTGTTAGGGGTAACGTCTACCTACTCCCTGGCTGCCTGAAAGGTGTGACGTATTGCTCCTCCATTCTAGGTTGTATACAAGTCTGTTAAAGTGTGTTATTGCCCTGTGTGTCTCCAGTGGCCAGTGAGGAGTCCAGTCCCACTCCTCTCATCTCCTTTAATGAGGCGCTGCAGCACTTCCAGACCACAGACCTCGGCGAGGTGCTGGTAAGAATGTGTCTCTGTGTCTGGGGGTTTTAGGACTCTCACCATTAAGAAACATTTTCAGTTTGCTTTTTCTCTCTCTCTCTCTCTCTCTCTCTCTCTCTCTCTCTCTCTCTCTCTCTCTCTCTCTCTCTCTCTGTCTCTCTGTCTCTCTGTCTCTCTGTGTGTGTGTGTAGAAGAACATACAGCCCACCATCCGTAGGACGGGTCTGGCCGCTATCACACACTTCTTGTTCGGCCCGCCGCGACTTCACCGAGAACTACTGGAGGAAAGGGACTTGGTCTTTGCCATCGCACAGTGTAAGTGTGTGTGTTTGAATGAGAGAGCGGAAGAGCCGTTTTGCAGACGATAAGAGGCTGATTGTGTGTCTGTTCCTCTGTAGGTTCTTTGGATAACAGTCAGGCTGTACACATGCGTGTTCTACAGACCATCTATAAGAGGCTGACAGGCAGCAAGCAGGACTGTCCTCGCTTCGGCACACACTGGGAGAGCGTGGGCTTTCAGGGTGAGAGACATCTTCTGCATCTATGCTTCATTAGATGCCACTCTCACACGGAGATGAAAACGTTGATAAGATTATATTTCTATAAAGAAATGAACAAAACACTGAAATGATGAGTGTGCGTGTCTGTGTGTAGGTACGGACCCAGCCACAGACCTGCGTGGTACAGGTTTCCTGGGGCTGATGCACACCCTGTACCTGGTGATGGACCCTGAGACTCTGCCTCTAGCCAGAGACATCTACAAGCTGTCCCAACACCCCACACAGGTACATACACACACTGGCCACAACTTATTCAGGTGAAGGCAAGTGGGGAACTCTATTAAATGTGTGCTTGGCTACTTGAATGGTCTTTCTATTTACAAACCATTTGGTTTCTACACTTTCTGCCCAATCTTTCTCCAGAACTTTCCGTTCTGTGTGATGTCCATCAACATGACCCGTATCGCCCTGCATGCGCTCAGAGAAGAGGCCCTCTCCAAGTAAGTGTCTTGCCCTAATCCTCTACGACAGACAGACGGACAGAGAGACAGACAGAAACATTGGCTTGAAAGTTACTCACGAGCCTAGTCACTTGCTTACAAGATGTCCTCACTTTTGTGTGTGTGTGTGTGTGTGTGTGTGTGGTCTTCCAGGGAGTGTAACCGTCGGCAGCAGGTAGTGGGGGTGTTGAATGAGTTCTATGTTGCCACGTTCCTGCACCTCTACCAGCTTTGGAAGAGCCAGCAGAAGACTATCTCTGACTCTGGCTTTGTCCTCAAAGGTAACTCTCTGGGTTTTGACCCCAGGCTTAACCAAGCCCAGTTGTTTCAGCAGAGTATCATGTCATTATTAACAACATCCACTGTGTCTCTGCTCCCCTCCAGAAGTGGAGCTGTTTGCCAAAAAGAACCCCAAGCAGATGCTGCGTCGGCTTGACGTCTTCCTGAGGGAGAGGAGGTTGGGCGGCACCCTCCGGGCCTCCCCAGACCCCACGGCCCATCAACCCTCACCCTGCCTGGGGGAGAGAGGGGCCAGGTCTGAGGGAACCAGGGGCAAGGAGATGCACTTCACTGGAGTGTGTGAGCTGACACCAGACATGGAGGGAGAGGCCAGACTCATCTGACACTCTGAGACAGAGGGAGAGATAGAGAGAGACTGAGAGTGAGAAAGACTGTGAGTACAGCTAGACTAGTCTGAGCTGGAAAGAGTGTGTGTGTGTGTTAGTGTGTGTTTGTGAGACAGAAAGATAATGAGAACTCCAGCAAGCACTGACTCCACTACTTGTGGTACATACAATTGATGCTGTAAAGCTGCTCTCGGATCAGTTTGTATGGGATCCCTTTTGTCCCAACATCATGGTCTGGCAGTCAGATAACACTAAATCAGAGACATGGGACTGATGGATGAATAGAAGATGTCATTTAAATAGAAAGGGAGAGTGAATGAAATATGAGTGTTTTCTCTGGGTCTAGTGCAGCGACAGGCAGTTTTACCCTACAAGGACTGTGGGTGCAGGTTTTTTCTCCAGCCAAGCAGTAACACGCATGATTCTTCTACTAATCATCCAATCATAGTCTTTAATTAAGGCGAATGAGGTGTGTTACAGCTTGGCTGGAGCCAAAGCCTGCAGAGTAAGACTGCCCACCCTTGATTTATTGGGGCCAAATCAGTAGCTGCCAAACCCCAGGGCACCGATCTGTCTATACGGCCCTAGTGGAGTTCTGGAAAGCCATAGTGTGTATGTCTGTTCTACTGTCAGCAGAACCAAGCCTGTGTGTGTGTGTGTGTGTGTGTGTGTGTGTGTGTGTGTGTGTGTGTGTGTGTGTGTGTGTGTGTGTGTGTGTGTGTGTGTGTGTGTGTGTGTGTGTGTGTGTGCTGGATATGAAGGTAAAGGTGTGTGTTGGCTATAGGGAGTAGAATCAGTGAGCAATGTGTTTGTGTGTGTAGTCAGGCTGATGTGCGTGGTGGGTCTGTGGGCTCGGATGGTTCTTGTCTCCATCTCCCAGTGCAGGTTGAATAGACCCAGAGCCCCCCTATTGTATGGGGGATATATTTTTAAATAATTTAAAAGCTATTTTAGTCCTTTCCAAAGGGATAGCTGACAATAGATGGAAGAATACTGTATATGAAAATTATATTATATGGATATAGCACTTGATGATATTTATAAAAGTGAGAGGAACGTCTTCTGCTAAGAAACTCAGGATGAGGGTTAGAATTGTTAAGCCCAGTTCAGATACATCAGATACTGTCATTAAGGTAAACTCAGCTAAATTAATTTGCCACGAGCAGCAAAGCAGATATTGGGATAGCACACACACACACACACACACACACACACAGTATATGCGCATGAGCACAGGTTCGCTTCAGGCTGGTAGCGCGTGGTAGCCACAGGACCAAAACAGCGGAGAAGTTGGGGCTCGTGCTTCAAGGTGTTGCGGAAATTTACCCACTACGTTGTTTACTTTCCGCATCTAGGTCACATAGCCGAGTCTACCATCAAGGAGTTTTAGAACTAAGTTTGTTTGATATGAACGGTGTAGTTTTAAACGTCTCATGTCGTCGGCTGGAGTTTCCTAGAATCTTTAGCTAATGTCTTGCGACGAGACGGATCCACTTAGCCAATCAGAGAGAAGTGCTCTAACGTTCTGCGTTCAGCCAAGCAGACAGTTAGCTAGCTATTTTGCTGCACATAGCTAGCCTAGCTTGCTGTTACAGTAAGTCACAAAGTGTACCATGTTCCTGGTGCATGTATTTCACGACACTCGTTTGCTACAACAAGTGGCAACTTCGTTTCAAAGTTTCATCACGTCATTGTAAAGAGGCACCGTTACGGAGGAAACGGTCTCAACTGCACTTCTCGTCTTCTTGATCTGATTGACCCTTCTTTAGTCAGCTGTTGTACAACGTCATAAACTTAGCTAGTTTTGATCTCGTCTCATGTCGGCTGTTGTATCTGAACTGGGCTTTAGCCTTCGTCTTCTTCTCAAATGATACCCTGGTAGCCCCTATATAATGTTCAACTTTTGATCGTATGCCCTGTGTTGCTCTGGTCAAAAGTAGTGAATTACATAATAAAAAAGGGTTTCATTTAAGATGAGCATTTAGACAGGTCAGTCAAGCCAACAGCTGACTAGCTATGGAGTAGCAGGGTGGGTTGGTTTAGTCTTGACTAGTGATAAAGTCTGCTGGAAGCTTTCTACATACATTCCGTTATAGAGCATCCAACTGGAGTTGTTTGACCAGTGCAAGATAAATGTCAACTGTGTGGGTTAACTGACTGAGTGGATGGTGCACACAAATTACACATTTCGCTCATCTCATGGATATCTGGAATGAGCTAAAGGCTAGTGGGTCCATAGACAACGTGGTATTGTTATGATGAGGAACATTGGTGATTTTGGTGAATTTACTCCTTTTAATTGATAAGCTGATGGTGATGATAACAGTGAAGGGTGTCTCTCTGAGAAGGTGTACCGTATGCAATCCCAACTCTATCATGGATAATCAGTAATAATAGTGTTGTATGATGAAGGAAATCCTTCCTTATTTCAGGGTGGTTGGGTGTGTGTTTGCTTGCGTGCGTGTGATTGTGGGGAATGGTACAGGATGGCAGGGGAGCGTAGTTCTGCAGGCTCAATCAGTAGCATGTTCAGGTAGCACCAGTACTGTAGCATCCGATAGCATCCTTGTTGTTTTTTTCTTCCTTGTAGAGCTTGTTGCTCTTGGTCATGTCTCATTTATAGTCTTTAGTGTCTGTGAGTGTGCAAGCTGTTACTATTCACCCCCCCCCCCCCCCCCCCTCTCTACAAGAGACACACACATCTTATTAGTGGAGCTACTCAGTGGATTAATGTTTTGGAGGTACTTGTAGATCTTCCGTAGCCTGTTCTTAAATATGATCTTTTGTCTTCTGCGGTGAAAGCAGAACAAGCAGGAGGTGATCATTTGAACCATACTGTAGAATTACAGTGACGTCATTCTGTGATTTGGATGCTGCTTGTGTTCCAGATGGTTCTATTGTGTCTGCCAGCCCAGCGGATGCCATGTTGCTCTCTCTTTAGGGCAGCCCATAATGTTGGATGTGTCACTGTGTCGGGGGTTATGTCCTTTTTGAGGCAACACAAACACTAATTCTAAAGTATACACATCTATACACATTATATAAACGTGGAAATTATCAGCTCCTATACGTAGCCTATCTTGTTTTATTGGGTTATTTCCAAGCACATTACTCTCCACATATAACCCCCTATTTTCAAAAAAGGAATTAGTGCTTCTTCTTTTGCCAAGCGTATGTGTTTTTGCTGATCAGCAGAATTTGCACTCTTATAGAATGTTGGAGGTGTACAGTGTGAGTGTTGCTAGGTGGCTGAATATTATGCTTTTGTCTGTGTTGTGTCTTCAACCCACCTTAAAGGAACAGGGCTCTACTCAATATCTCTTTTTTTTTTGCCAAAATCTCATCATAGCCCTCTTTAATCTGAAATAATGGACTAAAGTCAATCATTTAACTGAACCTGCATTTCAGGTTGTGAAGATGCACATAAAGTGTGTGAATCAGGAAATTTGTACAAAAGATGATTGTAACTATATGATTGTCAGTAGGGCATTCTATTGCTTACCTCAAGACTTGAGACAAATCTTCTCTTTATCTTCTTTTGAATGTCTGTTAAGAAGGACAATGGCTTCTCACTTCATATAATGGCAGGTTATATCCTTTCGTCTTTCCTTTGTTATACACATACTCCCTCATACACAGCTTGGACATCAAATGTCATGTATATTCCATACCTGAAACACTAGTGAACTAACACTGAAGATGGTAGGTACTATATTTTAAATGACACAGGCCCACTATAGGCCCACCCACACGCTTAGATCCATATAGCTTTGTCAGCTTGACTGCAGATCCACTCTTAATGGATTTTTAAACAATCATTCATGATGTTGACTATGTTAATGATAAGCTCATTTACTTGTGGCTTCGACGGTATCCACTTTCGTGTGTGTATTGGTGATTATCCCCCACCTTTGACCATGTCAGGAAAAAAAACCTAGAAATAACACCGTGATATTAGTTTCTGATCGTACAGAAAGTTGTGCTGCTTCTCCAAATTTGATTTGCAGTCCTAAATCAAGGTTTTGGCTTGAATTTGCACCAGTTAAGTCACATTTTGTTTTCAACAGTTAGATCTCCTCAGTTCAGAACCAAGAGAAAACGGGTCTTAGGCAGGATGGAAGGTTCTCTGAAATGAGTGGTCTGAACCTCTGCTTTGTCGACAACAAATCACTTCCTGAATCTCCTGCGCTTTATATGAAGGTGTTCTACTGTTGCTGTTGTCGTCTTTTGTCCCTGAAAGCATTTTATGACTACCTTGATTGTAGAAGCCCTATTTTATAATGAGAGTTATTTCAGAAATATGTGCCGTTGTACAGTAATGTATTGTATGGAGAAACCTAAATAAATGCAATTTAAAACCAGTTATTTGCTCATTATTTTTCTTTGTGCTTTGGTTATTATTCTTGTTTTGTATTTATTAAGGATCCCCATTAGTTTCTGCTCTTCCTGGGGTTTATTAAGGATCCCCATTAGTTTCTGCTCTTCCTGGGTTTTTTTAAGGATCCCCATTTAGTTTCTGCTCTTCCTGGGGTTTATTAAGGATCCCCAATAGTTCCTGCCAGGGCAGCAGCTACTCTTCCTGGGGTCCAGCAACATTAAGGCAGTTAGGTACAATTACAAATATTACATGACATTACATTTCATAGCACTTTTCACAACGCATTAAGTGTGTTCACTCAGGCCACTACTCTACTATCGCATATCTACAATACAAAATCCATGTGTGTGTGTGTATGTGTCTCACAGTGTGTCTACTGCTTGCATCAGTTACCTGGTGTGGAATAAAGTTCCATGTAGCCATGGCTCTATGTGTGTCTCCCATAGTCTGTTCTTGACTTGTGGCTTGTGAAGAGACTTTTCGTGGCATGCGTGTAGGGTATGCATGGGTGTCTGAGCTGTGTGCTAGTAGTTTAAACAGACACCTCAGTGCATTCAGCATGTCAATTTTTTTTACAAAAACAAGTAGTGATGAAGTCAATCTCTCCTCCATTTTGAGCCATGAGAGATTTTACATGCATATTATTAATGTTAGCTCTCCATGTATATTTAAGGACTAGCCGTGCTGCCCTGTTCTGGGCCAATTGTAATTTTCAGAGGTCCCTCTTTGTGGCACCTGACCACACTACTGAACAGTAGTCCAGGTGAGACAAAACTAGAGCCTGTAGGACCTGCCTTGTTGATAGTGTTGTTAAAAAGGCAGAGCAGCACTTTATTATGGACAAACTTCTCCCCACTTTAGCTACTGGTCACCAAGCAGTTTAGTCACCTCAACTTCCACATTATTTATTACAAGATTTAGTTGAGGTTTAGGGTTTGGTGAATGATAGGACTAACTTATTCCTTGCCACCCATTCTGAAACTAACTGCAGCTCTTTGTTAAGTGTTGCAGTCATTTCAGTTGCGGTAGTAGTTGACGTGTATAGTGTTTTCATCTTACTCAAGGCCAGTGGCATGTCATTAGTAAATATTGAACAAAGTAAGGGGCCTAGACAGGTGCCCTGGGGAATTCCTGATTCTATCTGGATTGTGTGGGAGAGGCTTCCATTAAAGAACACCTTCTGTGTTCTGTTAGACATGTAACTCTTTATCCACAATATAGCAGGGGGTGTAAATTCGTAACACATACTTTTTTCCATCAGCAGACTATAATCTATAATGTCAAAACCCGCACTGAAGTCAACAAAACTCCCACAATCTTTTTATAAATTTCGCTCAGCCAATCATCAGTAATTTGTGTAAGTGCCGTGCTTGGAGGTATCCAAGTTCGTGACAGGAGTTTGTGACAGGAAATGACATACAGTAGGTGACAGGCATCTCAGCCCTTAAGGAGAAGCACACTGTCATTAACCACAGTATGACCTTTTTCAGTGATATTGTTTGAAACACCACTGTTCCCCATTTTTTTTGAGATTCTGATTGCCTATTCATGTAAAAAGGTGATTGTTAGAGGTGATGGGGTTACTTTCTTGTAATGTTGGAGCTTCACCACTTAAGGGCGCCCTTTGACAGTGAAGTGTAGGCTTGCACCAGGGTTCAGAGTATCAGGCTCAACTCCACTCTATTCAATTGAAATATCTTCTCCACACTGGAACAGTATAGTTCCTAAATTGACCCCAACCCTGCACTTTTTGTACAGTGGAAAGGTGAGACATTTAGTCATGGCAGATGGTGTGTATATTTCCACCCCACATCTGTAACTCATGCATAGCTGATCTGTCCTGTCTCTTTGGCTGTCACACTTACTGTAAATGTATCCTAAACTGACTGGATTTAACTGGATTTGACCCTGACCCTGATTTTACTACACATAGCATTGTTGTCATGTGATTGATGGTTTCTACGTTTGCTGCCTGTGGATTATCCTAAGTGTGATGATGAAATGGGTCGATGTCTCCTCCAGGTCTGTATATTTGAGCCAAATCAACAAAAGTGTCTGGAGCGTTTGAGTTTCACCTTCTGTAAGTGAGGCCGGGTTCTCTGGTTCACTTCAGATTCACAACTGCAAATGAGCTCCTGCTATGGACAGTATATTAATACCAGGGCCCAGTTTTCCAAAGATACATATCCAGATTTCACTTATCGTATAGGATTAAATGCAAAGAAATATAATAAATTGAATGGACAAATTGTTGACTTGATACAACTCTATTCATTCTATTTTCTATCCATTTAATCCTGTCCGATAAGCGGAATATGGATATATAACTTTTGAAAAACTGGGCCCTGAGGATTGCTTGGCCCCCACTATTACCCGTGCTGCACAGTTGGTGGAGCATGGCGCTTGCAACGCCAGTGTTGTGGGTTCCATTCCCAGTGGTGTAAAGTACTTAAGTAAAAATACTTTAAAGTACTTCTTAAGTAGTTTTTTGGTGTATCTGTACTTTACTTTACTATTTATATTTTTTGACAACTGTTTCTTTTACTTCACTACATTCCTAAAGAAAATAATGTACTTTTTACTCCATACATTTTCCCTGACAGCCAAAAGTACTCATTACATTTTGAATTCTTAACAGGAAAGGAAAATGGTCCAATTCACACACTTATCAAGAGAACATCCCTGGTCATCTCTACTGCTTCTGGTCTGGCGGACTCACTAAACACATGCTTAATTTGTCAATTATGTCTGAGTGTTGCCCCTGGCTATCCGTAAAGAAATAAAAATAAAAATGGTGTTGTCTGGTTTGCTTAATATAAGGAATTTTAAATGATTTATATTTTTACTTTGATACTTAAGTATATTTGAGCATTTACAGTGCGTTCAGAAAGTATTCAGACCACTTGACGTTTTCCACATTTTGTTACATTACAGGCTTTTTCTAAAATGTATTAAATTATTTGTTTTCCTCATCAATCTAAACACAATAACCATAATGACAAAGCAAAAAGATTTTTTGAATAAATGTAAAAAACAGATGTACCTTATTTAAATAAGTATTCAGACCCTTTGCTATGAGACTCGATATTGAGCTCAGTTCCATCCTGTTTCCATTGATCATCCTTGAGATGTTTCTACAACTTGATTGGAGTCCTCCTGTGGTAAACACAATTGATTGAACATGATTTGGAAAGACACACACCTGTCTATATAAGGTCCCACAGTTGACAGTGCATGTCAGTGCAAAAACTAAATTATGAGTTCAAAGGAATTGTAAATAGCTGTGCAGCGACGCTCCCCATCCAACCTGACCGAGCTTGAGAGGATCTGCAGAGAAGAATGGGAGAAACTCCCCAAATACAGGTGTGACAAGCTTGTAGCGTCATATCAAAGAAGACTCGAGGCTGTAATCGCTGCCAAAGTACTGAGTAAAGGGTCTGAATACGTGTGTAAATTTAATATTTCAAAAACCAGTTTTTGCATCGTCATTATTGGTACTGTGTGTAGATTGATGAGAAAAAAATAACAATTTTAGAATAAGGCTGTAACGTAACAAAATTTGGAAAAAGGGTCTGAATACTTTCCGAATGCACTGTACATTTTGATACTTAAGTATATTTAAAATCCAATACTTTTAGACTTTTACTCAAGTAGTATTTTACTGGGTGACTTTCACTTTTACTTGAGTCATTTTCTATTAAGGTATCTTTACTTCTACTCAAGTATGACAATTGTGTACTTTTTCCACAACTGTCCATTCCCAAGTGGGACCAGTACGAAAATGTATGCACTCACTACCACTGTAAGTCACTCTGGATAAGAGTGTCTGCTATTTTAGGGGTCCCCAAACTTTAACATTCAGGACCCCTTTCAGCATTGGGGAACATCTCTGTGAGCACACCACATCTACTCCTATGGGCACAAGCACTGTTCATGACACAAACTGTTCACACCCCTCTTGTTGGCAGAGAGAACATTTTGCAGGTTTAAAGGTTATTTCCTGCAATTCTACACATTTTGTCATGGGGGGCAGAGAACATTTAGCAGTTTTAAAGCTACATTTCTTGCAATTCTATACATTTTGCCACGTCTAATGTGATATTTGAGTGTATTGAACATTACTACAAAATAGATGGGCCTGTGCGAGGGTGTCCAGCCCTCTGTCTAGGAATACGTGAATCAGTGATACACATGGGTAGACAAGACATGGGGAACTGTAACATGTGGCTCAAACCTCTCCTCTGTCAGAGAGGGAGACCCAACTCCCAACGTCCCATTCGTCATGCTCACTTGTGTTTTTCTAATAAAGAGGCTTTGGCGTCCTTTAGTCAAGCCAGAGTGGAGGGCAGGACAGATCTGAGACCCCATCCATCAAGCACCTGTTGCTCCTATCTACAGTAGAGCCAGGCACAATGGTTTCTCATCTATATTTTTTTTACAGTGTTTTCAGTATTTTCAAGTAATGAAACTATCTTTTATAATTTTGACTGTATATGGTTTGATATGCCTTAATTTAATTCCACTGGTAACTAATTTCAATTAATTTCTGGGGAAAGAATTGTGACTCCACTGGTTCTGTCTGTCTGTAGCCCTGAAATGAGACCTCATGTAGTGGGATATTAGGGTGGAACAGACACACAGATATACGGGAACTATTAAAACCCCGAGGCTTCTTTAGTGCATTACCGTTTGCCTTTCACAGGGGCAGACAAATGACTCTTAACAAGCAATTGAAGGTGCTTTTGCACCATAATAACGTTTTAAACTTCCCCAACTCCTTGTAAACTGTACAGCATAGCATACACCCTATAGCATACACCCTAAAGCATACACCCTAAAGCATACACCCTATAGCATACACCCTATAGCATACACCCTATAGCATACACCCTAAAGCATACACCCTAAAGCATACACCCTATAGCATACACCCTAAAGCATACACCCTATAGCATACACCCTAAAGCATACACCCTATAGCATACACTCTAAAGCATACACCCTATAGCATACACCCTATAGCATACACCCTATAGCATACACTCTAAAGCATACACCCTATAGCATACACCCTAAAGCTGTGCAGTTTTTGGATCGGGTTAGCAGGTGTTTCCAGCAGTCATTGGCCAACTGAAGCCAGATGGGTAACTCCATAGTTGCCAAATTCTATAATAGTAATTCTTCTATATTTCACAGATGTGATACCTTTAGATTGAACACTATTTCTTTAAAGCCTGAAGTCTAACACAGCCTATTGGCAGTCGGTGGTAGTGATATAATCCCCCAACCACACGCCACAGAGAGGCCAGCCTGCCCTGACAGAGTAAAGGCAGTAACCTGCCAAAGGAGCCTTAGCTGTGCTCAGCTCTACATCTGTGTGTAATCATGATGGGAGTTGTGGCTTGGGGTGGCCAGCAGCAGATGACTGGGCTTTTTGAGTGGTTGCATCAGGGCATGATATGGCATGAAGCGCTGCTATATTCTCAGTTGATCTTAAGACATGAACGCTACAGGTAACATCTCACAGGTAAACATCACAGAATGATCCCTGTTAGATCATCCAACAGGAAGATCTCCATGACTGTTCTGTCATAAGAGGCGCTTAGAGGTCTGCTTAGAGGTCTGCTTATTGCTTAGAGGTCTGCTTAGAGGTCTGCTGGACTTTTATGGCACAGACAATTGCAATTGCTGTTCTATTACAACAGGGTCACTGGTTCAATGAGACATGTTCCCCCTAAATCGCTACACTATGCACAGTCGTCATGACAGCTATGTCAGCTTATGGGAAATGGATTTCACACAGTCGTAGACACAACATAAGAAATGCTTACTTACCCATTTCCAACAATGCAGAGTTAAAGATACGATACGAAATCTAATAAATCATGTAAATAGTGAAAGGAGAAATAAATGACATGGCTATATACAGAGAGTACCAGTACAGAGTCGATGTACAGAGGTACGAGGTAATTGAGGTAGCTAAGTATTGTACATGTAGGTAGGCGATTACGTAGGTACAGTAGAACAGTTGGCATGCTTAGACTAGAGGAAAGATGATCTTATAAAAACATACTGTAATAGCTGGTTTGAAATGCATCACTTTTAAGAGGGCTCCCAAGTGGTCAGTGGTCTAAGGCACTGCATCTCAGTGCTAGAGGTGTCTTTACAGACACCCGGGTTCGAATCACAACCGGCAGTGATTGGGAGTCCCATAGGGTGGCGCACAATTGGCCCAGCGTCGTCCGAGTTTGGCCGGTGTAGGCCGTCATTGTAAATAAGAATTTGTTCTTAACTGACTTGCCTAGTTTAATAAAGGTTAAATAAAAAATAAGTAAGAGGCCCTGGGACATTGAAGGCTACTCTAACTTTCTTTCAGTGTCTCTTTCCCTCATACAGAATGTATGTTTTAAAGGGCAACACAGTCTTCGCCTACTGTAAAATTGAGATGATAAAAGTATGTTAAAGCATGCAAGAGACATCTGAGAGGGTTTCAGAATGTCTACAGTCTAAAGGAAGAGAAGGAGAATGAAGGCATACGTCTGGGAGTAGTTAAAATACCTAGAGAACCTTCTGGAATACAGCATCTCTGTCTCTGTCTCTCTCTCTCTCTCCCTCCCTCTCTCCCTCCCCCTCTCTCTCTCTCACTCTCTCTCTCTCTCTCTCTCTCTCTCTCTCTCTCTCTCTCTCTCAGGGCTGATGGACTGTGGCAGCCAAAGGCCTGGCGTAGAGAATAGACATCAACAAAGCCATAGATAGCACAGTACATACCATAGAATTGATATGTTCAAGGAACAGTCCAGCTGGAAGGAAGCCATTGACAGACAACATGCATGACAATGATCATACATGAGCAGTTGAGCAGACAACATAGTCTGCGTCCCTCTACAGTGATCATCATCTGCATCCCTCTACAGTGACCATCTGTGTCCCTCTACAGTGATCATCATCTGCATCCCTCTACAGTGACCATCTGCGTCCCTCTACAGTGACCATCTGCATCCCTCTACAGTGACCATCTGCATCCCTCTACAGTGACCATCTGTGTCCCTCTACAGTGACCATCTGTGTCCCTCTACAGTGACCATCTGTGTCCCTCTACAGTGACCATCTGCGTCCCTCTACAGTGACCATCTGCGTCCCTCCACAGTGACCATCTGCGTACCTCTACAGTGACCATCTGCGTCCCTCTACAGTGACCATCTGCGTCCCTCCACAGTGACCATCTGCGTACCTCTACAGTGACCATTTGTGTCCCTCTACAGTGACCATCTGTGTCCCTCTACAGTGACCATCTGCGTCCCTTTACAGTGACCATCTGTGTCCCTCTACAGCGACCATCTGCGTCCCTCTACAGTGACCATCTGCGTCCCTCCACAGTGACCATCTGTGTCCCTCTACAGTGATCATCTGTGTCCCTCTACAATGACCATCTGCGTCCCATTCTACGATTAGGTTTCAGAAAACTTGGAAGTTGAACAAAGAAGTGTATTACATGTGTGTGTGTGTGTGTGTGTGTGTGTGTGTGTGTGTGTGTGTGTGTGTGTGTGTGTGTGTGTGTGTGTTTCATTGAATAATGAGACATCTGTATGGCATCTGTATGGCCTCTAAAGAATTTGGGTCTTTTATGCTCACGTTTCCTTGTGGATCCAAGTTATTCCAGTATTCAAGTGTGTGTACGGGCTAGTGTTCATGTGTGTGCGTGTGTGCATTTGTGTGTCAAAAATATATTGAAAACACACTCATCAGTCATCACACATCAGGGACCAGCTATTCTGCTCAATGTTGTCCCTTGTCATAGTGGTGAAAGTGTACAACTGCAATCCAGCCGACTATTTCCTCATGAACTATTCTCAGTGCAAAATAGAAATTAGAATACCCAATGCCAATGATCTAATTTACATTTCATCACAAACTATGGAAAGTTGACTTAATACACTGCTTTTACAGGTTCAGCTCATGAGAAAGAGTATAATACTGGATGAGTAGCTGTCCGTTAAGCATCATGCCATGCAGTCCCACAATACTCCCACTAGGAGAACAATTCAAGAGAACAATGAAAACTACACTGAATCAGATACAGTAACGATAGCATTTGTGAAGTTGGAAAAAATAATTTTGAGGAAAAATTGAATGCTGTGTGTTATGGTACTGTAGTCTAAGAATAGCTATATTTAATGTTTTGAGAAACTTTTCAGCATACTTTAATTCACATTTTTCCTTTCACTTTTCTTTTTAATCTCTGCGTTGGGTCTCTGAAATCCTCCAGTGATGGGGTAGGGTAGGAGAGCATGGGAAAACCACAGAAACGTACTAGGCTTTGGCCTTTGCACTCCAGTCACTCCCCTCTGTGCCCGTAGCGTTGTCAAATATGCTGGCCTCTCAGTTTAACTTTACTGTAGTATGAATAGGAACCGTAATCTGCAGCATTCTTTGGCTGGAACGCCATCCCTGGACACAGTCTGAATCCCCGGACACAGTCTGAATCCCCATAGAAGGCATAGAGGCAAACACAGTTAACAGAGCTCTTTCTGAAGTCGAACTCTTGCATGACATCTTTCTCTATTGTCTATCGTATTTTCAGTATTTACATATTGGCCTATTTCTCTGCTCTTCTGTCCAGTGGCGTAGAAAGGGAATTACTTCACCGGTCAGGGAGGTGTGTGTGTGGGCGAGGGTGTGTGTGTGGGTAAGGGTGTGTGTGTGGGTGAGGGTGTGTGTGTGGGCGAGGGTGTGTGTGTGCGTCTGTGTGTTTGTCAATAAATGACAGAGATTATATGGTTTATTCAGACATGCTACGGTAGTGTCTGCAGAACCAGGTTTCACAACTCATCGCCTACTCATCTATCAGGCATGGTGAAACATCATTGTCATCTCCACACACACACACACACACACACACACACACACACACATATACACACACACACACACACATACACACACACACACACACACACACACACACACACACACACACACACACACACACACACACACACACACACACACACACACACACACACACACACACACACACACACACACACACACACACACACAGACCAGGTATGACCTCCGTCAGGCATTTAAAGAAGTGTAACGACAGTACAGGGACAAAATGGAAACGCAAATCAACGGCTCAGACACGATACGTATGTGGCAGTGACTTCAGGCAATCACAGATTATGAAGTGAAAACCAGCCACATTGCCGACACCGATGCCTCACTTATAGATAAGCTGAACGCCTTCTTCAGCCGTTTAGAGGATAATAACACTAAGCTGCTCATGAGGACTGTGGGATCTCCGTGGCCGAAGTAAGTAGGACTTTCAAGCATGTTAACCCTGCAGCAAGGCTGCAGGCCCGGATGGAGTTCCAAGCAGCATCCTCAGAGCATGCGCAGACCAGCTAGCTGGAGTGTTTACAGACATATTCTGTCGTCCCCACTTGCTTCAAGATGTCCAATCATAAAGCCCTTTTTACATCAGCAGATGTCACAAAGTGCTATACAGAAACACCTAAAACAGCCTAAAACCCCAAACAGCAAGCAATGCAGATGTAAAAGCATGGTGGCTAGGAAAAACTCCCTAGAAAGGCAGGAACCAAGGAAGAAACCTAGAGCGGAACCAGGTTCTGAGGGGTGGCCAGTCCTTTATAACAATACATGGCCATTAAGGCCAGATTGTTCTTCAAGGTGTTCATAGATGACCAGCAGGGTCAAATAATAACCAGTGGTTGTAGAGGGTACAACAGGTCAGTACCTCAAAAGTAAATGTAATTTGGCTTTTCATAGCCGGGTATTCAGAGGTCGAGACAGCAGGTGCGGTAGAGAGAGAGAGAGTTGAAAACAGCAGGTCTGGGACCAGGTAGCACTTCTGGTGAACAGGTCAGGGTTCCATAGAAGCAGGCAGAACAGTTGAAACTGGTGCAGTAGCATGACCAGGTGGACTGGGGACTGGGGACAGTCAGGAGTCATCAGGTCAGATAGTCCTGAGGCATGATCCTAGGGCTCAGGTCCTCCTGGAGGG
The DNA here is from genome assembly GCA_023634145.1 of Thymallus thymallus. Taxonomy (NCBI): domain Eukaryota; kingdom Metazoa; phylum Chordata; class Actinopteri; order Salmoniformes; family Salmonidae; genus Thymallus; species Thymallus thymallus. The sequence goes on along the minus strand of CM042401.1, from coordinate 2,251,914 downwards.
GAGGGAGAGAGAGAGAGAATTAGGAGCATACTTAAATAGTCTATGTGCCTCCCGGCACATAGACTATTGCAGCATAAATACTGGAGACTGAGACGGGGTCGCGGGACACTGTGGCCCTGTCCGACGATACCCCCGGACAGGGCCTACCAGGCAGGATATAACCCCAGTGGAGAGAGGGGAGCCGGCCAGGCAGAGACAGCAAGGGCGGTTCGTCGCTCCTGTGCCTTGCCGTTCACCTTCACACCCCTGGGCCAGACTACACTCAATCATAGGACCTACTGAAGAGATGAGTCTTCAGTAAAGACTTAAAGGTTGAGTCTTCGTCTCTCACATGGATAGGCAGACCATTCCATACAATTTGAGCTCTATAGGAGAAAGCCCTGCCTCCAGCTGTTTGCTTAGAAATTCTAGGCACAATAAGGAGGCCTGCGTCTTGTGACCGGAGCGTACGTGTAGGTATGTACGGCAGGGCCAAATTCAAATCAACCCTAGCCTTAACAGGAAGCCAGTGTAGAGAGGCTAGCACAGGAGTAATATGATAAAATCTTTTGGTTCTAGTCAAGATTCTAGCAGCCGTGTTTAGCACTAACTGAAGTTTATTTAGTGTTTTATCCGGGTAGCCGGAGAGTAGAGCACCTTACCCAACACCCTCGACCCACTACAATTTGCATACCACCCCAACACATCCACAGAAGACGCAATAGCCACTGCACTGCACACCACCATATCCCACCTGGACAAGAGGAATATCTATGTGAGAATGCTGTTCATCGACTACAGCTCGGTTTTCAACACCATAGTGCCCCCCAAGCTTATCACTAAGCTCAGGGTCCTGTGATTGAACCCCTCTCTGTGCAACTGTGTCCTAGACTTCCTGACAGGTCGCCCCCAGGTGGTGAGGGTAGGCAAAAGCTTCTCAGTGGTGTGTGCTCAGCCCCTCCTGTACCCATGACTGCGTGGCTATGCATGACTCATAAACATAAACATTTCTGACGACACAAAAGTGGTAGTCCTGATCACCAACGACGACGAGACAGCCTGCATTGAGGAGGATAGTGCCCTAGTGGAGTGGTGCCAGGGAAAATAACCTCTCCCTCAACGTCAACCAAACAAAGGAGCTGAACGTGGACTACAGGAGACAGCAGAGCAAGCACATCCACATCGACGAGGCCGCAGTGGAGAGGGTCAACAGCTTCAAGTTCCTTGGCGTGCACATCACTGACACCAGACACTGAAGAAATCCGACATGGCCCCTAAGACCCTCATGAACTTCTACAGATGCACCATCGAGAGCATTCTGTTGGGCTGCATCACCACCTGGTACGGCAACTGCAAAGCCTGCAACTGCATGGCTCTCCAGAGGGTGGTGCGGTCAGCCCAACGCATCACCTGGGAAACACTGCCTGCTCTCCAGGACATCTACAGCACCCGGTGTCATAGTAAGACCCAGAAGATCCTCAAGGACCACCCGAGCCACGGCCTGTTCACCCTGCTACCATCTAGCAGACAGAGACAGTACAGGTGTATCAAAGCCGGGACCAAGAAAGTTTGATAAAGAGCTTCTATCTCCAGGCCATCAGTCTGTTGAACAGCCATCACTAGCCGGCCACCTTAGACACTGTCACTATCTGGCCACCTTAGACACTGTCACTAGCTGGCCACCTTAGACACTGTCACTAGCTGGCCACCTTAGACACTGTCACTAGCTGGCCACCTTAGACACTGTCACTAGCTGGCCACCTTAGACACTGTCACTAGCTGGCCACCTTAGACACTGTCACTAGCTGGCCACCTTAGAAACTGTCACTAGCTGGCTACCACCGTTTTACTCTGCTCTACACCTTAGAGACCATGTATATAGAGACATGGAACACTGATCACTTTAATAATGTTTACATACTGTTTTAACCTCTTTACATGTACAGTATACAGTACATTTAAATGTGTCCACCATGTCCACATTGTGTCTGTTCCGTTCCCGCACTATTTTCAAATGCCAGTATGCATTCTACAAACAGTGGAATAGGCTAAGTATGGTAATAACACAACCACAACTGATTGCAGTAGGTAACTACTGTAGCTAACTAGCCAGCTAACTTCTGTAGCTAGCCAGGAAGCTAGCAAGCAACACTAAAGGGATTGCAAACGGGTTAGCGTGACTCTTGTTTTTCTAAATATTAGATAGCTGGCTATATATGTGGTGTGTATAGACACTATATGAATAGAAAAGGTATGTACACATATAGGATGAGCTTTGATTAGAATACAGTATATATTTATTTATTTATTTTATTATTTTTATAATTATTATTAATTTTTTGGGGACCTTTTTTGGGACGTTTTTTTAACTAGGCAAGTTAATACAGACTGTATCACAACTGGCCGTGATTGGGAGTCCCATAGGGTGGCACACAATTGGCCCAGCATCGTCCAGGTTTGGCCGGGGTAGGCCGTCATTGTAAATAAGAATTTGTTCTTAACTGCCTTGCCTAGTTAAATAAAAGTAAAAAAATATATAAAAAAATAAAGTACAGTATGTGAATGGTGTGTATGGATAGTATGTGATTAGATAACGGTGTGTAATTATATAGTTATACTGTATAGTTAGATTATGTTCTTCTGTTCCTTAAATATTTGTGGGATTCAATATTGTTAGCACAAACACACTCTGTCCTCGACTCCTCCCCCACCTTCTCTCCCCCCTTTCTATTCCTGCCTCTGTGGCAGTCTGCAGAGGGGACAGCAGGCAGTGTGGAGGAAGAAGTGGAAGAAGTGCTCTGCTGCAGGACTAAGCTCTTTTCACCTCCCCAACCAGGAGTTACAGCCTCCATAGAGCCAACCTGGATTCTTCCTTCCCTCTCCTGGCTTCTCTGCTCAATCTATGCTGAGGTCTCCTTTTGATCTCTGGACCTGTTGCAACTCGTCAGCAAGGGGATTATATTTCTTTCAACCATAATCTTTTCAGCTGTCAATCCAGGAGAGCTGTGGATCTTGTTTTTACTTTAGTTAAATTTCAGGACAATTGGACTGCTCCCCCTCCCTCCTTCACTCTATCCTTCTCTCTATGTCCAGCCCCGCCTCATGCTCTGAGTGAGTCTGGGTCTGGCTGTGGCTTGGAGCTCCAGAATCCTCCTCACCAGAGAGAAGGCCTGGAACACTAGAGTAGAAAACTCAGACAAACTGAGGTAGAATATAGATATAGAATACTTTGGTAGAATGTCTGAGTAGAGTTCTGAGTAGCGTTCTGAGTAGAGTTCTGAGTAGAGTTCTGAGTAGAGTTCTGAGTAGCGTTCTGAGTAGCGTTCTGAGTAGAGTTCTGAGTAGCGTTCTGAGTAGAGTTCTGAGTAGAGTTCTGAGTAGAGTTCTGAGTAGAGTTCTGAGTAGCGTTCTGAGTAGAGTTCTGAGTAGAGTTCTGAGTAGAGTTCTGAGTAGCGTTCTGAGTAGAGTTCTGAGTAGAGTTCTGAGTAGCGTTCTGAGTAGAGTTCTGAGTAGAGTTCTGAGTAGCGTTCTGAGTAGCGTTCTGAGTAGCGTTCTGAGTAGCGTTCTGAGCTGGAACCTTTAGCAATAATTTGGGAAACCAGAATACTGAGGTGAAATACTTAATCGGAACACTGAGCTGTAACTCTTCAGTGGAACATTGAGGTAGAATCCTGAGGCTGGTAGAGTAGGAAGGATGGGAGGTCATACTGCAGTGGTGGGTTTGGTTCTGCTGGCCCTATGCTGCCTGCTACTACCCAGAGCAGGGGAGAGTGCAGGAGGCATTGTCTCTTTAGGCCAGGCTGTGGAGGAGAGAGGGATGGAGGCCCTATATAGAGAGGAGTCCCAGGATGAGCCAGCTAAAGAAGAGGAACTCACAGAGACACAAAGCCAGACTAGCAAGGCAAAGAGAGCCACAGAGGAGGATGCCCTACCAGGTACGAACAAAGCCAACCCACTGGGCGCAGACGTCAGTTCATGTCTAGTTTTTATTTACATTATGTCACCTGTCATTGGATTTAGGTTAAAAGATGGATGAAAAAAATACGAAATTCCCTTCTGTTGAAGACTTTTTGCAAATCCAATCAGTTTTCCATGTTGATTCAAAGTCATCACATTTAATTTTGGGGTTGAAATTACGTGGAAACAACATTGATTCAAACAGTTTTTGCGTAGTGGGAACCTTCCTGCTAAATGACTCAAATGTAATGTAATAATGTTAACTGAAATATCACATTTGCATAAGTATTCAGACCCTCTCTTCTGTACTTTGTTGAAGCACCATTGGCAGTGATTACAGCCTGCAGTCTTCTTGGGTATGACAATACAAGCTTGGCACACCTGTACTTGGGGAGTTTCTCCCATTCTTCTCTACAGATCCTCTCAAGCTCTGTCAGGTTGGATGGGGAGCATCGCTGAACAGCTATTTTCAGGTCTTTCCAGATATGTTCGATGGGTTCAAGTCCGGGCTCTGGCTGGGCCACTCAAGGACATTCAGAGACTTGTCCTGAAGCCACTCCTGCGTTGTCTTGGGGTTGTTGTCCTGTTGGAAGGCGAACCCTCACACCAGTCCGAGGTCCTGAGTGCTCTGGAGCAGGTTTAAGGATCTTTCTGTACTTTGCTCCGTTCATCTTTCCCTCGATCCTGACTAGGTTTCTTCCAGACGTGACTCTTGGCATTCAGGCCAAAGAGTTCAATCTTGGTTTCATCAGACCTTGTTTCTCATGGTCTAAGAGTCTTTAGGTGCCTTTTGGCAAACTCCAAGCGGGCCTTCATGTGCCTTTTACTGAGGAGTGGCTTCTGTCTGGCCAGTGCTGCAGAGATGGTTGTCCTTCTGGAAGGTTCTCCCATCTCCACAGAGGAACTCTGGAGCTCCCCCGATTGCCCAGCGGCCAGCTCTAGGAAGAGTCTTGGTGGTTCCAAACTTCTTCCACTTAAGAATGATGGCGGCAACTGTGTTTTTGGGGTCCTTCAATGCTGCAGAAATGTTTTGGTACCCTTCCCCAGATCTGTGCCTCAACGCAATCCTGTCTTGTAGCTTCAACAATTCATTTGACCTCATGTTTTTTTCTCTGACATGTGCTGTCAACTGTGGGACCTTTTATATAGACAGGGGTGTGCCTTTCCAAATCATGTCCAATCAAAGGCATTTACCACAGTTGGACTCCAATTAAGTTGTAGAAGGGTCTGAATACTTGTAAATAAGGTATTTCTGTTTTTATTTGTAACACATTAGCAAAAATGTCTAAAAACCTGTTTTCACTTTGTCATTATGGGGTATTGTGTGTAGAATGATGAGGAAAAAATGTAATTTTATCAATTTTAGAATAAGGCTGTGATGTAACACAATGTGTAAAAAGTCAAGGGGTCTGCATTCTTTCCAAAGGCCTTTGTTCCAGCCCAGCAATAACACATCTTATCATCATATCAACTAATCAAACCCTTAATAGTAAAATCATCAACAGTGTCTGGTTGTTGGGCTGGAACAGATACCAGGATTGGAGAACATTATATTACATCCTCAAACAGGCACAGGGCACAGGGCACAGGGCACAGGGCACAGGGCACAGGGCACAGGGCACAGGGCACAGGGCACAGGGCACAGGGCACAGGGCACAGGGCACAGGGCACAGGGCACAAGACACAAGACACAAGACACAGGACACAGGACACAGGGCAGGTGTAAGAGGAGGATGAATGGAGATTGTTGGTCTTGAAAGAAGCCGGTAATTTTCCTGAATTACCCACACACCGTTCAGTCACTATGACCAATCCAACAGTGTCTGCACACACACGCACGCACGCACGCACGCACGCACGCACGCACGCACGCACGCACGCACGCACGCACGCACGCACGCACACACACACACACACACACACACACACACACACACACACACACACACACACATACACAAACACCACACATACACACCACACCACACATACAGTACTCTTACCTGTGTGCCTCCAGCTCACACATATCTGGACTGTGTCTTTTGGCCCAAAGCAGAGTGAACATGGGACTGGGGAAGATTCAGTCTGCTGCATCTTGCAGACAGATATTTACAGTTAACTTTTCTGGAAGGATTCACCCTCTGAGATGGGCTGATGATGTAGTGTTAGTTGCAAAACACATTTTGTTTCTGAGATTCACTGCTTAACAGCGAGGAAACTTCAGCACACACATCTGTTTGTTTAATCAGTCCCATTTAAACTGCGCTAAAACCTTTTATTTACATGGTAATTACATTAGCTAGTAGGTACTGTATAACTATGTTGTGGGTACTGTATAACTATGTTGTGGGTACTGTATAACTATGTTGTGGGTACTGTATAACTATGTTGTAGGTACTGTATAACTATGTTGTAGGTACTGTATAACTATGTTGTGGGTACTGTATAACTATGTTGTAGGTACTGTATAACTATGTTGTGGGTACTGTATAACTATGTTGTAGGTACTGTATAACTATGTTGTGGGTACTGTATAACTATGTTGTGGGTACTGTATAACTATGTTGTGGGTACTGTATAACTATGTTGTGGGTACTGTATAACTATGTTGTGGGTACTGTATAACTATGTTGTGGGTACTGTATAACTATGTTGTAGGTACTGTATAACTATGTTGTGGGTACTGTATAACTATGTTGTGGGTACTGTATAACTATGTTGTGGGTACTGTATAACTATGTTGTTGGTACTGTACAACTATGTTGTGGGTACTGTATAACTATGTTGTGGGTACTGTATAACTATGTTGTAGGTACTGTACAACTATGTTGTGGGTACTGTATAACTATGTTGTAGGTACTGTATAACTATGTTGTGGGTACTGTATAACTATGTTGTAGGTACTGTATAACTATGTTGTGGGTACTGTATAACTATGTTGTGGGTACTGTACAACTATGTTGTGGGTACTGTATAACTATGTTGTGGGTACTGTATAACTATGTTGTAGGTACTGTATAACTATGTTGTAGGTACTGTATAACTATGTTGTGGGTACTGTATAACTATGTTGTGGGTACTGTACAACTATGTTGTGGGTACTGTATAACTATGTTGTGGGTACTGTACAACTATGTTGTGGGTACTGTATAACTATGTTGTGGGTACTGTATAACTATGTTGTGGGTACTGTACAACTATGTTGTGGGTACTGTATAACTATGTTGTGGGTACTGTACAACTATGTTGTGGGTACTGTATAACTATGTTGTGGGTACTGTAAAACTATATTGTGGGTACTGTACAACTATGTTGTGGGTACTGTATAACTATGTTGTGGGTACTGTACAACTATGTTGTGGGTACTGTATAACTATGTTGTGGGTACTGTACAACTATGTTGTGGGTACTGTATAACTATGTTGTGGGTACTGTAAAACTATATTGTGGGTACTGTACAACTATGTTGTGGGTACTGTATAACTATGTTGTGGGTACTGTATAACTATGTTGTGGGTACTGTATAACTATGTTGTGGGTACTGTATAACTATGTTGTGGGTACTGTATAACTATGTTGTGGGTACTGTATAACTATGTTGTGGGTACTGTATAACTATGTTGTGGGTACTGTATAACTATGTTGTGGGTACTGTATAACTATGTTGTAGGTACTGTATAACTATGTTGTGGGTACTGTATAACTATGTTGTTGGTACTGTATAACTATGTTGTGGGTACTGTATAACTATGTTGTAGGTACTGTATAACTATGTTGTGGGTACTGTACAACTATGTTGTGGGTACTGTATAACTATGTTGTGGGTACTGTATAACTATGTTGTTGGTACTGTATAACTATGTTGTGGGTACTGTATAACTATGTTGTAGGTACTGTATAACTATGTTGTGGGTACTGTATAACTATGTTGTTGGTACTGTATAACTATGTTGTGGGTACTGTATAACTATGTTGTGGGTACTGTATAACTATGTTGTAGGTACTGTATAACTATGTTGTGGGTACTGTATAACTATGTTGTTGGTACTGTATAACTATGTTGTGGGTACTGTATAACTATGTTGTAGGTACTGTATAACTATGTTGTGGGTACTGTATAACTATGTTGTGGGTACTGTATAACTATGTTGTAGGTACTGTATAACTATGTTGTGGGTACTGTATAACTATGTTAACTGGACCAGTATCTCTGTCCGTCCGTCTCTGTTTCCCACTCTCTGTTTTTATCTGTCTCCATTTCTCCCCCTCTCACTCTATCACTCTATCTCTCTTTGTTTATCTCTCTATCTCTCATCAGTCTGTTTCAGGAGCAGAAAGTTGGTGTTGATTTATAGCCTTTGTTTGAATGCCATCTTGTTATATCCTGGCATATCCAACTGCTACAAGAGTGTTATATGCAGTTAAACCTCACATTGGACCCTTGGGGATCAACACGTGAAAATTATCAAGTCTATTCACTTTCCTTTTCTCCGTTGTCCATCTCCAAGCACGGGTCAGGAGAGCCTCAGAGGAAGAGGAAGAGGAGGGCAAAGGGAAGAAAAAGAAAGCCAAACAGCCCAAACAGCCCAAACAGCCCAAACAGCCTAAACAGCCCAAACAGCCCAAGGCCACCAAGAAGCCTAAAGCAGACAAAAAGCCAAAGAAGAAGGGAGACCGCCGGGGCAAAGACAAAGAGCCACGGACAGAAGTACCAACAACTCCACCACCCACAACTACCACACCACCACCCACAACTACCACACCACCACCCACAACTACCACACCACCACCCACAACTACCACAGAGGTGTACACAGAAGCAGGTAATGCAGTAACACAAAACACTTTACTACTGTAATCAACATTTTCAATAAAAACAGACTAGAATTGGTTGAAATCGATTTTAAAGGCTTTGTATTGTGTGAGAAACTAAGTTGTTTGCAAGACTGTGATCTCTGTCCCATCTGAATCCCCCTCAGAACCTGACCCATACCCAGGCTACCCCTACCCAGACAACGGTGAGATCATGTGTACAGATGACAAAGAATTATATAATTTCTCTGAAGCCGGTGCCTCAGTGTTCTAATGCCACTCAAAACTTTAAAGCATAGCCACTTTGTTTATGATTTTATTTGTTCCTTGAAAAACCATGTGGATTTAGTTTTTATATCTAGCTTTTTAAAAACAAAAGTATTTGGTTAAACCTCACAGAACTCCAAACTCATCACACTTGTAACGCAGCCAGTCTTTCCTTCAAAACCTGTCATTGTGCATTCATTTGGATAGTATACATCTCTCACCACACAACCATTGATTCAAAATATACGTTTCTTGTGAAATGTCATGAGAACATATGGTTTAATCACCAAAACACAATGATATCTTTTCAGTTTAGTTGTTTTAACTACCAGCGAATCCAATAACAAACAATGCAAGATACATGTTTCAAATCGCCCTCAGAAGTGCTGAAAGTAATATGCTACAGGACTGTAAAAGACAGATGACACAGTTTTCACATTAGGCAATACACTTACATTACCCAACATTTACAGAATCTATCATTTCCATAGTATCTATCCTGTGTGTAATCAAGTTGTGATCAATGAAGACATCGTCTACAATCATTTGAGCAAATGTGTTTTTATTTTTCTGATATAATTGTAACATAGTTATACTCTCTATAATCAAATATACACAGTTAAGTAAAACAAATGAACTAAATGAGAACAAAACTTAACATTTAGCAAACGTTACATTAATTTGGATCAAGCCTGTCTTGAGCATTTGGCCAAAGATTCTGATCCACATCACAATGAGTGTCATCAGTGTTCATGCACCTTGTGGAACAACATTTTGGCGAATCCATGCTTGACATTGGTCTACACTGATGTCATCACATGCATCATCCATGGCCTGAAGGAGGGTGGCGCGCTCCAGGGGTTGACGATCATAGACCTTCCACCTCCATGCTGAAAAACATTCCTCAATAGTGTTGAGGAAAGGAGAGTATGGGGGCAGGTAGAGGGTCATGAATCGGGGATGGGCTTGAAACCATGCATGAACCACCTCTGCATGGTGGAACCTGACATTGTCCTACACAATTACATACAGTAGGTGACCCCTTCACCTTGACAGGCCGGCTCAATTTCATTGAGAAACTCAATGAGATGTGCAGCGTTGTAGGAGCCAGGTAATGGCCTTCGTCCTACCACACCATCTTCAGAGATAGCTGCGCACATGGAGATGTTTCCTCCACGTTGTCCAGGCACTTGGACAGTGGCCCATTGGCCGATGAGGTTCCCTCCACGGCCAGGTTAAAGCCTGCTTCATCAACAAAAATGTACTTGTGATGGTTCACATCAGCATCAAGCACCATCACCCTCTAAAACATATATTTAGGTTAGTTATTTTTACAGTGTAGTTCCAATATACATATGAAGTAGACGATGAGTCTTATAGTAACAGTAATACAGTATGTAGTGCTGTACCTGAACATACTAATAGTAACAGTAATACAGTATATAGTGCTGTACCTGAACATACTAATAGTAACAGTAATACAATATATAGTGCTGTACCTGAACATACTAATAGTAACAGTAATACAGTATATAGTGCTGTACCTGAACATACTAATAGTAACAGTAATACAGTATATAGTGCTGTACCTGAACATACTAATAGTAACAGTAATACAGTATATAGTGCTGTACCTGAACATACTAATAGTAACAGTAATACAGTATATAGTGCTGTACCTGAACATACTAATAGTAACAGTAATACAGTATATAGTGCTGTACCTGAACATACTAATAGTAACAGTAATACAGTATATAGTGCTGTACCTGAACATACTAATAGTAACAGTAATACAGTATATAGTGCTGTACCTGAACATACTAATAGTAACAGTAATACAGTATATAGTGCTGTACCTGAACATACTAATAGTAACAGTAATACAGTATATAGTGCTGTACCTGAACATACTAATAGTAACAGTAATACAGTATATAGTGCTGTACCTGAACATACTCAGCCCTCAGTTCTTTCACCCGGTCATTGTTCCTCTCTAAAGGCACCAGGTAAATGTGTTTCATTGATACCTGGTGTTTCTTCAGAAGGCGGGCTACTGTTGGTAGGCTGATGGATGCCACGTTGGCAAAGGTGCCATTGTTCTCCTCAATGGTCTGCTTTATTTCAGACAGCCGTATATCATTCCTGGCCCTCACCATTTCCACCACTGCCCCCTCCTGCTGGTCGGTCAGCAGACGGCCACGGGGTTTTCTGTAAATTCTGAGCATAGAACAGAGTATACTGTCAATAGATCATACTGTACGAATACTGTAACATGTTTGATGAATTTGCATGCATTACAATTTACTGTAAATGTAATTGTAAAGCATGTATACTGTATATCCTCCAGACTTACCGGTTTTCTTGGCGAAAAGTCTGGATGATAGAATTGACAGTTGATCTTTTTAGATTTGGATCAACTAATCTGGCAGCCTCTGCCATAGTAAGGCCTCGGTTCACCACATGATCAACGCTGATGGCCCGGACTTCATTAGAGACACCAGTTCTGCCTCCCTCTCTCTGACGACCAACCCTTCGACGGGCTGGTCGTCTGTTGGTGCCCATGCCCACCTCTCTGACCTCTCTGTTGGTGCCAATATGCACCTCTCTGACCTCTCTGTTGGTGCCCATGCCCACCTCTCTGACCTCTCTGTTGGTGCCAATACGCACCTCTCTGACCTCTCTGTTGGTGCCCATGCCCACCTATCTGACCTCTCTGTTGGTGCCCATGCCCACCTATCTGACCTCTCTGTTGGTGCCCATGCCCACCTATCTGACCTCTCTGTTGGTGCCCATGCCCACCTATCTGACCTCTCTGTTGGTGCCCATGCCCACCTATCTGACCTCTCTGACCTCTCTGTTGGTGCCCATGCCCACCTCTCTGTTGGTGCCCATACCCACCTCTCTGACCTCTCTGTTGGTGCCCATTTTTTTATTTTTTTTTATTTTACTAGGCAAGTCAGTTAAGAACATATTCTTATTTTCCATGACGGCCTAGGAACAGTGGGTTAACTGCCTTGTTCAGGGGCAGAACGACAGATTTTTACCTTGTCAGCTCGGGGATTTGATCCAGCAACCTTTCGGTTATGGGCCCAACACTCTAACCACTGGGCTACCTGCCGCCCCATACCCACCTCTCTGACCTCTTTTTGGTGCCCATGCACACCTCTCTGACCTCTCTGTTGGATCCCTTGTCCACCTCTCTGACCTCTCTGTTGGTGCCCATGCCCACCTCTCTGACCTCTCTGTTGGTGCCCATACCCACCTCTCTGACCTCTCTGTTGGTGCCCATACCCACCTCTCTGACCTCTCTGTTGGATCCCTTGTCCACAGCTCTTCCTATTCCTTCCTGTCTATCCTGCTCCATGTTGAAACAAATTGCCAGTGTTGACACACCCCCTTTTATATGGGGACCATTTGTGGTTCCACTATGTGAAATCAATTAGTAATAACCAGTATTCATTATGTGTGGTTACATGTCATTTAGATGTTCATACAAACACACATTTTATTTGTGTAGTTTTCAAAATCCATATACTGTATATAGCTGACAAACCAATTAAAAATCTATAGGTTTACCAAACGGTTCAGTGATTAATCATTAAGAGCAGTTGGATTAAGTGTTGGCTAAATGTATTTACGTAAATCAGAAGAGAAGCGTATCAAAGGTATTGTGAGCATTGCGAAAGACAATTACTTCATATGAAAGGTATTTCTTTGACACACTGGTTAGTTGTGGTGAAAACGTTACTGTGTTATTGTGTGTTGTACTTAGTCAATTGAACATGTGATTACATGTTAGAAAAAACAGCCTTTTTGATGATCTGCTTTGAGTGTTGTACTAACAGTTGTGAGGTTTTACCACATACTGGAGATAATAGTACCAAAGCAATCAACAAAAACTGTAATAATGTTACCTCTACTGTCCATGTGTTCCTTTGATAGAGGATGACTACTGGAAGCCGGATGAGGAGGAGCCTGCAGGCCCAGTGGTCGACCCAGAAGATGACTATTGGAAGGGAGAGGACCCAACGACCACGCCCCCCACTCCTGTGGTGGATGGAGAGGTGGACACAGGAGACAAGGACTACTGGGACGCCAGATGTATGTTTTATCCCTCACTGTGTCCTAAAATGACTGACTCATTGATCGAACGAATGAATGAACGAATGACTCATTGACCGAACAAATTAATGAATGAACGAATGACTCATTGACCGAACAAATGAATGAATGACTCATTGACCGAACAAATGAATGAATGACTCATTGACCGAACGAATGAATTAACGAATGACTCATTGACCGAACGAACGAATGAACGAATGACTCATTGACTGAACCAATGAATGAATGAACGAATGACTCATTGACTGAAAGAATGACTCATTGACTGAAAGAATCAATGAACGAATGACTCATTGACCGAATGAATGAATGAATGAATGAATGAATGAACGAATGACTCATTGACCGAATGAATGAATGAATGAATGAATGAATGAACTAATTACTCATTGACCGAACGAATGAATGAATGAACAGATGACTCATTGACCGAACAAACTAATGAATGAATGATTCAGGGGAGAACGACTTCCCCCTTTCATTGAAGCCATGAAGTTCAAGGTCGACCGGTACTACAGACTGTAGCTGTGTTCGAATACACATACTAACATACTGTATATATTTAATGAGTATAAACTACATACTATTAGTTCATTTTAGTTTACAGTAAACAAACAGTATCGTTCCAGTTGAGCGTACTAGAGCTTCACCTGTCTACCGGAAGTTGATGCTGTTGCTATGAAACGTCTTGCTAGCTTGTTAGCATAACAAATTATTAGCTAAACATTTTACGATTTCAGGTGTGTTTATCAATTCAATCTGGAGTGCCAGAGTGCATTCTGGGCGTTCGTAAATCCAGAGCATTGTTAGATTGTCAGTTTGTAAATTCGGAGCGTTCAGAGCGCACACTGGATGCTCTGGCCGAGGAGTAGGGTTGATCTGAGCATTCAACAGCAGTCAAGCACCCAAGCTAACTGGCTAACGTTGGCTAGCTACATCCAAACACAAATGAGAGAACACCTCACTCTGACCAACTAGCTAACATACGGTACATACTGCTGTAATGCTATGCGGTTCGTAAGGATAGCGTAGCTAACAAATTGTCAGCCAAAATAATGTGTAACGTAACTTATTTTAAAAGTCATTACTTTATTACATTACTTAACATTTGTCATAATTAGTTAAAGCAGTGAATTAGTATCCGCTCTCGTCGACTTCCGCTGTATATATTCCGCAAATTTCTCAAATCTGAAAACATTATGAAGCCATGACCATTTTCAGAACAATTGCATTATGGGCCCTAAAAACACGGAAATAGTGTACAGTGCATGTGTACCTCGTATTTTGGCAAATTTAGTACGACATCTGGGAACCTTTGGCATACTAACTATATCCATACTATGACCAATAAGTATGCTATATACTCAATTCAGGTCACAAATAGTATGGTTAGTGCAGTTAGTATGAGTATTCGAACACAGCTCGTTATTGCCAGAAAGCAGGACCCCCCATTATAGGCAATGGGAAAATGGCAATCTTCATGGTCAATATTTGTGTGAATAAAATACAAATTTGAAGACAAGCATGGTACCAATACTTGCTGCTTGTGTGTCCTTGAATCAATTATTTAAAAATCACACAGAGAATGCCTTTCTAGCCAATCAGAAACGAGTACTCAACAATTCTGTGGTATAAATAAGGATAATATAGAAATATAAGGATAATTTAGTTTCTAATGGCAGCCAATGAGAGGTGGCAGCACTGAGCTAGCCTGAAACGTCACTTCCTGGAGCAGCTCAAACTGCGCATGTTATGTCTTGAAAATCTACCCCATGAGATGTCATCTTAGCAAGCTAAAACTGACTTCCTGAGCTTCGAATATGCCATTGAGTCTTCACATATGACTGAGTGAAGTGACGTCATAGATGGCTTTGTCCATTTACACTGAGTGTACAAAACATTAAAAACATCTTTCCATGACATAGACTGACCAGGTGAATCCGGTTGAAACCATGATCCCTTATTGATGTCACTTGTTAAATCCACTTCAATCAGTGTAGATGAAGGGGAGGATACAGTTTAAAGAAGGATTTTTATGCTTTGAGACAATTAAGGCATGGATTGTGTGCCATTCAGAGGGTGAATGGGCCAGACAAAAGATTTAGGTGCCTTTGAACAGTGTATGGTAGTAGGTGCCAGGCACACCGGTTTATGTCAAGAACTGCAATGCTGCTTGGTTTTTCACACTCAACTGTTTCCAGTGTGTATCAAGAACTGGCACAGGGACTGCCGGGCTGGGGATCGCCACCAGGACAATGGTGCGAGGCACCAGCACTGGAGGAACCAGGCTTGGGACCGGCACTGGAGGAACCGGGCTGAGAACCGGCACTGGAGGAACCGGGCTGAGAAACGGCACTGGAGGTACCGGGCTGTGGATCGCCACCAGAACACTGGTGCGAGGCGCCGGCACTGGAGGTACCGGGCTGGAAACCTGCACTGGAGGTACCGGGCTGGAAACCTGCACTGGAGGTACCAGGTTGGGGACCGGCACTGGAGCTGGCACTGGTGGTACCAAGCTGTGGATCGCCACCAAAACCCTGGTGTGAGGCACCGGCACTGGAGGTACCAGGCTGGGAACCTTCACTGGAGGTACCGGGTTGGGGACCGGCACTGGAGGTACCGGGCTGGGAACCGGCACGGGTGGTACCGGGCTGGGGACCAACATCGGGACCCTGGTGCGAGGTTCTGGCACAGGCAGTACTGGACTGTGTATCGGCGCCAGGACGGGCACCGACCCCGGGGCTGGTCTGGACACTGGCGCAGAGGGAGGCTCCGGGACCTGTGACCAATCCAGCTCCGGGGTCGGAGCCTCCCTCGGCGTCATTGACCGAATGAATGAATGAATGAATGAATGAATGAACTAATTACTCATTGACCGAACGAATGAATGAATGAACAGATGACTCATTGACCGAACAAACTAATGAATGAATGATTCAGGGGAGAACGACTTCCCCCTTTCATTGAAGCCATGAAGTTCAAGGTCGACCGGTACTACAGACTGTAGCTGTGTTCGAATACACATACTAACATACTGTATATATTTAATGAGTATAAACTACATACTATTAGTTCATTTTAGTTTACAGTAAACAAACAGTATCGTTCCAGTTGAGCGTACTAGAGCTTCACCTGTCTACCGGAAGTTGATGCTGTTGCTATGAAACGTCTTGCTAGCTTGTTAGCATAACAAATTATTAGCTAAACATTTTACGATTTCAGGTGTGTTTATCAATTCAATCTGGAGTGCCAGAGTGCATTCTGGGCGTTCGTAAATCCAGAGCATTGTTAGATTGTCAGTTTGTAAATTCGGAGCGTTCAGAGCGCACACTGGATGCTCTGGCCGAGGAGTAGGGTTGATCTGAGCATTCAACAGCAGTCAAGCACCCAAGCTAACTGGCTAACGTTGGCTAGCTACATCCAAACACAAATGAGAGAACACCTCACTCTGACCAACTAGCTAACATACGGTACATACTGCTGTAATGCTATGCGGTTCGTAAGGATAGCGTAGCTAACAAATTGTCAGCCAAAATAATGTGTAACGTAACTTATTTTAAAAGTCATTACTTTATTACATTACTTAACATTTGTCATAATTAGTTAAAGCAGTGAATTAGTATCCGCTCTCGTCGACTTCCGCTGTATATATTCCGCAAATTTCTCAAATCTGAAAACATTATGAAGCCATGACCATTTTCAGAACAATTGCATTATGGGCCCTAAAAACACGGAAATAGTGTACAGTGCATGTGTACCTCGTATTTTGGCAAATTTAGTACGACATCTGGGAACCTTTGGCATACTAACTATATCCATACTATGACCAATAAGTATGCTATATACTCAATTCAGGTCACAAATAGTATGGTTAGTGCAGTTAGTATGAGTATTCGAACACAGCTCGTTATTGCCAGAAAGCAGGACCCCCCATTATAGGCAATGGGAAAATGGCAATCTTCATGGTCAATATTTGTGTGAATAAAATACAAATTTGAAGACAAGCATGGTACCAATACTTGCTGCTTGTGTGTCCTTGAATCAATTATTTAAAAATCACACAGAGAATGCCTTTCTAGCCAATCAGAAACGAGTACTCAACAATTCTGTGGTATAAATAAGGATAATATAGAAATATAAGGATAATTTAGTTTCTAATGGCAGCCAATGAGAGGTGGCAGCACTGAGCTAGCCTGAAACGTCACTTCCTGGAGCAGCTCAAACTGCGCATGTTATGTCTTGAAAATCTACCCCATGAGATGTCATCTTAGCAAGCTAAAACTGACTTCCTGAGCTTCGAATATGCCATTGAGTCTTCACATATGACTGAGTGAAGTGACGTCATAGATGGCTTTGTCCATTTACACTGAGTGTACAAAACATTAAAAACATCTTTCCATGACATAGACTGACCAGGTGAATCCGGTTGAAACCATGATCCCTTATTGATGTCACTTGTTAAATCCACTTCAATCAGTGTAGATGAAGGGGAGGATACAGTTTAAAGAAGGATTTTTATGCTTTGAGACAATTAAGGCATGGATTGTGTGCCATTCAGAGGGTGAATGGGCCAGACAAAAGATTTAGGTGCCTTTGAACAGTGTATGGTAGTAGGTGCCAGGCACACCGGTTTATGTCAAGAACTGCAATGCTGCTTGGTTTTTCACACTCAACTGTTTCCAGTGTGTATCAAGAACTGGCACAGGGACTGCCGGGCTGGGGATCGCCACCAGGACAATGGTGCGAGGCACCAGCACTGGAGGAACCAGGCTTGGGACCGGCACTGGAGGAACCGGGCTGAGAACCGGCACTGGAGGAACCGGGCTGAGAAACGGCACTGGAGGTACCGGGCTGTGGATCGCCACCAGAACACTGGTGCGAGGCGCCGGCACTGGAGGTACCGGGCTGGAAACCTGCACTGGAGGTACCGGGCTGGAAACCTGCACTGGAGGTACCAGGTTGGGGACCGGCACTGGAGCTGGCACTGGTGGTACCAAGCTGTGGATCGCCACCAAAACCCTGGTGTGAGGCACCGGCACTGGAGGTACCAGGCTGGGAACCTTCACTGGAGGTACCGGGTTGGGGACCGGCACTGGAGGTACCGGGCTGGGAACCGGCACGGGTGGTACCGGGCTGGGGACCAACATCGGGACCCTGGTGCGAGGTTCTGGCACAGGCAGTACTGGACTGTGTATCGGCGCCAGGACGGGCACCGACCCCGGGGCTGGTCTGGACACTGGCGCAGAGGGAGGCTCCGGGACCTGTGACCAATCCAGCTCCGGGGTCGGAGCCTCCCTCGGCGTCAGACTGGACTGGGCACCGGTCCCGGACTGGGCACCGGCGCAGAGAGAGGCTCCGACCCCGGAGTAGTACTGGACACCGGTCCCGGACTGGGCACCGGCACAGAGGAAGATTCTGGCCCTGGCGCAGAGGAAGACTTCAACCCCGGAGTTGGACTGACAGCAGGTCCCGGACTGGGCACCCACACAGATGGATGCTCTAACTCCGGAGCTGGACTAGAAGCTGAGCCCAGACACAAAGGGCGGCGCCAACTGCTCCTCCTTCTGTTGCTCTTGAAAGAACGAGGCCATCCACTCCTTCACCATCGCCAGTCTGCGCTCCATGCACTCCTCTTTCTCCATCATCCTGATGAAGGGGTTAGACTGGGTTTCGGGAGCCATCCAGGCTCGCCACCACTTCACCTGTTCCTCCGTCGGCCGATTGAGCTAAGGGACTGTTCTTCATATTCAAAACCCTGTAGCGTCTCGTCCCACAGCCCCCACGATGTGGAAGACAGGAGCATCTCTCTCTCCTCCTCATACTCCTGCTCCCACGGTTGCAGGGACTCTGCCACGAGCCCCCACGATGGTCTGGGCACGGGATCCTCCTCCCACCCTGTCGCGACTCTCCAGATACTCTCCATGACCATAGGCTGGGGTTCTACTGGGGCTCATCGAAGGTTCTGCCCTTTCTTACACTGACGTACCGTGTGTCGGCGTTGTTGCTGCCCTGGCTCCTCCTCCTCAAGGACCGGGCGAGGGAGTGGAGGTACTTCTCCTCAGCATCAAACTCTCTTTTTATCGCTAGATTTCTCCTCCAGATCCTCTCTAAATCGAACCCTTTATGATATTTGCCAACTGGACCCTTTAACCAATGAGTCATTTTTTCCAGCTTATATGATGGAAATCTCATCTCATGTGGAGGTTTGTCAAAGCTCAGCTCATCTGTACTTTATGTGATAGCTGCAACAGTTTTTCATTACATTTACTGTGTCCATAATTCCACTACTGTTTCATTCTACCATTCCTCCAGATGTCCACTCCTACAGTAACTCACTCTCCTGTACTTCTCCATTTCTCTCTGTTCTCACTCCATCACCGCTCTCCTTTCTCTACTCTTACTACTCCATCCGTCTCCTTCCTTACTCTCATGTGCCTCTTTTGTCTCACTCTCTTCCATCTTGCTCTCTCTTTTCTCTTTTCTGCTCTCTTTATTCTCTGAGATCTCCATTCTCACTTTTACGTTTTCTCCGTTCTCCAATAACAGACAAGGTGCCCGAGAATCTTCCTTTCCCTGACAGTAAAGAGGTCGTCCCCACAGAGAAAGATGACTGGAGCTACGCTGTCACAGGTGACTTCCTTCTAAATTAATCAGTCAGTCAGTCAGTCAGTCAGTCAGTCAGTCAGTCAGCGTTGAGAGGGCCACAGTGTATGCTGCTTTTCCTCATTTGTAAGAATGAAAGACAACCATTGTTTTAGGGTTTATAGTATTGGAGCAGAACCTATAAACCATACATTTAGACCTAGATTCAATCAGATCAGCTGATGTTTTGATGTCTGAGGTGTAACTGCGTTGGAGCTGTCAAATCGGTGAGCAGCTTCCCTTGATCATTGTCACGAAGCCACACCAGTCCCACTCCCATTAGAATTTCAGAAGGAGAAAGTGTAGGCTATATAGAAATAAATCATTAAACTAAACAATGAGGATATCATCTGAGTCGAGGTATAGATTACACTTCTCACATTCCAGTGTCCTAACTTGTAAACAAGGCTGCATGGGATTTCTCTTAATGTAACTATGTGCAGCCAATGCCAATGTCTGCTTTAGGTATAATGCCTGGAGACGCTTGTGGATTTGATAGCTGTAACGCAGTTCCACCTCCGACACCGCCAAAACAACCGCTATGCGGATGTCAGCTAAAGCGGATGTGATTGAATAGAGCTCTTAGTCCAGGGAATGACATCAGAGTAGGAGACTGCTTTGTAGATGAGAGTGAGGGGGTGAGAGTCTAGTTCTACACAATCAAATGCTTTTCATGGTTTGTTTTTGAGCAAGAAGCCTTTCACAAAATGGCTTCTCTGTTATATTCCTTGTAAACCTAAATTAAACATTTAACTAAGCAACTAACAGGCAGTGTGTTACACTCGCTTTATGTGCGTCCAAACAGAGCATGTATATTGTGGCTGCAGAAATAAAGGCTCTTTTCCACCATCACTGTATTGGAAGATTAATGTTTTTGAAACGACATACTGTATTTTAGCTTCAGAGAGCTTTGGAAAGCACACATTAAACCAAAGAGACTATCTGTGACGTTTAGTAAAAAGAGAATAATACTTCTAGACAGGCTGTGAGTCTGTTCGTGCCTGTCGTATTTTTGCCATGTCAGTTATGTACTGTTGAATCAATGCAGAAACAGTCTGCTACTAAGTCTAGGCTACTGTATAAATAAATAAATAAATAAATATATAAATATAAATGTATATAAATGATGTGTTTGTGTTTTCTGTCTCCAACACAGAGGAGCCTGTTACACCATCACCCGTCTATGAAAGCCCATGGTATGAGGAGTTTGACTATGGGCATAGTGGTGGACAGAGTATGTACACATACACACACACATTTCTTTTTTTCAAACAATTGATTCCCATTCAAAATCCTATTTTCCCTAACCCCTAAACCCAACCCTAACCTAACACTAACCTTAACCCCTAACCCTAAACTTAACCCTAATTCTAGACTTAACCATAATTGTAACCCTAAACCTAACCCCTAAGCCTAAAATAGCCTTGTGGGGACCGGCGAAATGTCTCCAGATAGGTAGATAGAAAGATAGATAGATAGATAGATAGATAGATAGATAGATAGATAGATAGATAGATAGATAGATAGATAGATAGATAGATAGATAGATAGATAGATAGATAGATAGATAGATAGATAGATAGATAGATAGATAGATAGATAGATAGATACTTTATTGATCCCCGAGGGGAAATTTCTTCGCCAAGCAGCTACGAAAAAACACAGGGCAGGTGCAAAATACATAGTGCGGCTGTATGAAAAAGTATAAAAATTCAAAAGTATGGAGTGCAAAAAGCTATAAAAAGACATTGCATAGTATGGGTGAATGGCTGAATATGTACACTATACATTGTGTGTTAGGTGAAAAAAATGATACAAATATTGCAAGTTGATATAGATAAATAAGGAATATTTGCATGGTTAACTATACTATACAGGTCGCTGGCAGAGAAATTCTTAAATAGCTAAATGTGCGTATGATATAAGTGAGGGTAATAATAGTTTAGTTAATATACATTCTGGTTAAATGAACAGGTAAGTGAATATTTTGCATGGTTAAATTAACTGTACAGGTAAATGTACAGTTAAATGACCAGGTAAGTGAATATTTGCATGGTTACATTAACTGTACAGGTAAATGACAGGAAGAGATACTTAAATAGCTAAATGTGCATTTGATATAATTTAGGGTAATAATAATAATTCCCTTAAAATACAGTCCTTAGTACAGGGTTTAATTACAGATAAATGCACGTATTGCACATTTGATATACTTAAAGCAATGAAAAAAGATACAACTAACAGGATACTAATATGCATTCTTGAGTGAATGACTACGTAAGTTCAGTCCAAGAATTACTTCCAATATTGCACGTGATATGATATAACAACTATACGTATACAGCTATATGTATATACAGTCCTGAATGAATAAGTCCTGAGTGAATGAGTGATTACAGACCAGAATTACTCACGGATGGATGCCTAATTGTTAAACTCGGTCCTAACACCCCAACAGTTCCAGGTCTATGTTGCCGACGGCACGGCACCCCGGTGAGGCATTAAATAGTCTAATAGCCGCCGGCAGGAAGGACTTCCTGTAGCGCTCTCTGGCACACCGTGGTGGGATCAGTCTGTGACTGAAAGTGCTCCTCTGCATCATAACCATGGCATGCAGAGGGTGGGTGACGTTGTCCTTGATGGCCAGCAGTTTGGCCAGGATCCGTCTCTCCGCCACCTCCTCTAGAGGGTCATGGCTAATCCCCAGAACAGAGCTAGCTTTCCTGATCAGCTTATTTACCCAAGAAGCATCACCGGCCTTTATGTTGGCGCCCCAGCACACCACTGCAAAAAAGATGGCACTGGCCACCACAGACTGCTAGAAAGTATGCAGTAGTTTACTGCACACGTTGAAGGACCTGAGT
This sequence comes from Thymallus thymallus, assembly GCA_023634145.1. NCBI lineage: Eukaryota > Metazoa > Chordata > Actinopteri > Salmoniformes > Salmonidae > Thymallus > Thymallus thymallus. Next base: position 2,229,265 of record CM042401.1, on the reverse strand, counting down.
CCTTCAACGTAGAGAGTAGAGTCGGCTCTGGCCCTTTTTGTACAGAGCCCCGGTGTGACCAGTCCATTCCAGCCTGTTGTCTATATGTACTCCCAGGAACTTGTATCCATATGGACAACAGGCTGGAATGGGCTGGCAACACCGGGGCGCTGTACAAAAAGGGCCAGAGCCGACTACTTTCTGAGGAGGCTCAGGTCCTTCAACGTGTGCAGAGTAAACTTGTCTGTATTTTTCTTGTTTTACTATCCTTGTGAAGTAAAACCGAAAACACACAGACACACACACACACACACTCACACACATGCCCTCTGAACTGTAATATTAACCCTAGGCCTTGGCCAAATCTTCAATAGAAGTATGTTTTTCATTTCAATGGGACCCTGCGGTGAAATAAAGATAGACACCATAAAGAACTGGACCTTTACCACAGAGTCAAAAGGAATGGGCCTACACTTCCCCACAAGAATGAAAAAAATAAGTGTATACTGTCAGACTGTTTCAATTACATGGTCTGTTATCTAAGTATGGGTTTTAGCAAGACTTTGGCAGCTGATGTTACAAACTGCCAAGTAAGAAAATACCCCGTCTAACAGTCAGATCAATGACGAAGACTATTAACCCCTTCAAACACTTTGCATGTTTATCATTTGGATATGTGGCAAATGTTAAGAAACACCTGGGCCTGTTCAGGAGGGGGAAACTTTACAGAATGTTTGAACAGAAAGGTATTGTGTATTTTACGATTGATTGTCTGAAAGGAGTGAAATCATGGATGAATTCAAGGGGGAATGAATTTCCTCCCCATTACATGTAACACTATACTGTGTATGTGGGGTGTTTTCAGTGAAAACATTTAGAACGTTGCAGATAGAATAACATATAGCTGTCATGATTTCCTACCACAGCATCAAAACAAGAGGAGGAGGAGGAGAGGAAGAGAGAGACACAAAGGAAAGAAAAGGAGAGAGGTATTGTGCACAGCCTATTTTCCATCTGATGGAAAGTAATCTATCTGTCTTCAGTTGCACATACTTAACATTATACAGTAACGTTTACATTACATTTACATTATGGTCATTAAGCAGACAGTCTTATCCAGAGCAACTTACAGCCAATGCACTCAGAGAAGAAATGCTGGGTCAAAAACAACCCAGCGCTGTGTAAATATTGGATAGAACACACAATGGGTTGTTATGACCCAGCCAACCCATAACCCAACATGCTGGGTTGTTGGGATTACCCAAACATTCATTTAACAATCAGTTGGGTTTTTTATTAATTTTCATTCTGGGTTAACAAGCATTTTTTGCAGTAAATGTGTTTTCAAAAATGTAGTTGCCTTCTCAAAACATAAATACATTCCTCAAAAAACTATATTATGCCGTCGAAATTGCAAATAAATTCATCAAAAGAACACGACTGCCCTGCAAAAACGCAACCATACTTTTATCCAAGTACATTTTGTATTCAATTAATCATTTGCATTTCATTTTTTGCAAGATATGCAAGTTAGGTACTAAGGCAAGAGAATTATCAAAAGTTTTGTAAATGTATTTGAGCATTTGCTCATTGCTTTTCTGCTATAAATACATTTCAACAGAGGTCCAACATTTTCTTGTACGCGATTGAGAAATACTGTAACGTAATCCTTAGGGTAATTTTCAGGAGGCGTGTCTTATTAGAGGCGTGGCTTTCAGATAGTTATTTTTGGACACCCATGAGAGTAAATGTCATTCCTGTTCATCAGGTTAAGTTTGTACACTGCAAATTTATATTAATAACATTATTCTTTACTTATTGTAAATTCCAACATGGGGATTTTCATAGGCTCTTAAGGAACTCATACACTTGTGTAAGCCTCATTAAAGCTACTAAGCTGTCAGTGTTCAACCTTAACAAGTGATAACAATACAACGTTTGCTCTCAGGGTGGCCCAAAATAACTATCTGAAAGCCACGCCCCTATTAAGCCACGCCTCCAGTGTTCTGATCAGACCCACTGGATAATATCTCAATAACCCAGCATCAACACCCCAAACTTGCTCTTTTTAAAGAAAAACAACCCAATTAAGTGACCCAATGTCTGCAACCCAGCATTTTTTGTGTCCATTCAACTAAGGTAGGTAAAACAACCACCCGCATATCACAGTCATTGCAAGTAAAACTTAGTAATACTGCACCGTCAAAGCTCCCAGTCAAGCAGATGAACATATGACCACGTCACTCACAGATTCATAATGTACTGGAGGAATATCAGTCCTTGTTGGTTCATGTTTCCAATTAAAGCGAATGGGGAAAAAAACACAGATTTCAGTCTCTAACTGGGCATTGCAAAAATGTGGCTGTGAAGCTTCAGTATGGTTTCACTTGACGAGGGACAAAAGTTAATTCTCTCTAGAACAGGAAAAATCTCAACTATAGAAATGTGTTGTGAGGGAAAATAGGGAAGGAAAGCCTGGGGTTGAGTGAGAGCGTTAGGTCAGTAACCCAAAGGTTGCTGGTTCAAATCCCTGAGTCGATTAGGAGAAAAATCTGCCGATGTGCCCTTGAGCAAGGCACTTAACCCTAATTGCTTCTGTAAGTCCCTCTGGATGACATAGTCTGCTAAATGTAAATGAATGAATGAACCTGTATTAGTGCATGGAAGACATTTTGTAGCTTTGAGCCGGAGCAGAAAGGGAGAGACGGGGTCACCCATGAGAGGTTACAGAACATGCTGGAAGGAAAGATGGAGGAAAAGAGAGAAACAGAGGAGTAGAGAGTCTAACAGTATGGGAGGGGAGGAGATGAGAGATGTTGAAATCACGAGCTTAGAATGAAGATCTAAACACTCGGGATAAGAACCAACAGCTGTTGACACGTGTTCCATTATGAACTTTACCTCCTGCACAGCAAGGAGGGTAGAACCAGATAAATGCATGATCAGAATCAAACCAGGGACATTTGTCTATAGGAGATTAAACTGAGTATACAAAACATTAAGGACACCTGCTCTGTCCATGACAGACTGACCAGGTGAATCCAGGTGAAATCTATGATCCCTTATTGATGTCACTTGTTAAATCCACTTCAATCAGTGTAGATGAAGGGGAGGAGACAGGTTAAATATGGATTTTTAAGCCTTGAGACAATTGAGACATGGATTGTGTGCCTTTCAGAGGGTGAATGGTCAAGACAACAAATTTAAGTGCCTTTGAACAGTGTATGGTAGTAGGTGCCAGGCACACCGGTTTATGTCAAGAACTGCAACGCTGCTTGGTTTTTCACGCTCAACAGTTTCCTGTGTGTATCAAGAATGGTCCGCCACCCAAAGGACATCCAGCCAACTTGACACAACTGTGGGAAGCATTGAGTCAACATGGGCCAGCATCCCTGTGGAACGTTTTCAACATCTTGTAGAGTGGGATAATCTTTATAAGGTTAACAGTGTCGGACCAAAACCACTCGACTGAAGTCACTGAGATATAAAGCAGATGTGAACTTGCATGCGTGTGCAAGTGTTTATGTGTGTGTGTACATACTCTGTCCACCACTATCTATGATTGCAGTTGTATGTAGAACAAAATCACATTGAATAAAACAAGTTGCCGCTTTCACATCCAGTTAGAGACATTGACACTTTTAGCAGGGTTACCCATAATATGTGACTGGTGGTTATGAAAGTTTGGATACAACAGTGTGCAACCAACGTAGGGAGTATGCTGCGGTCTGTCTTAGATTTACTGAAGAAAAAAATAACAACAATCTGAATTTAATGAAGCATATTCCTGAATTTGGAGAAAAATAATACATCTGGTTTCCTTCCTGTTTGCAATGTGAGGTCCAGGTCCTCTGAGGCATTACTGCATTTGTCCAAACACATACTGTCACGGACCTGGGCGACTAATGACCAAGGCGGACCTGGACGATTAATGACCAAGGCGGACCTGGGCGATTAATGACCAAGGCGGACCTGGGCGATTAATGACCAAGGCGGACCTGGGCGACTAATGACCAAGGCGGACCTGGGCGATTAATGACCAAGGCGGACCTGGGCGATTAATGACCAAGGCGGACCTGGGCGACTAATGACCAAGGCGGACCTGGGCGACTAATGACCAAGGCGGACCTGGGCGATTAATGACCAAGGCGGACCTGGGCGATTAATGACCAAGGCGGACCTGGGCGACTAATGACCAAGGCGGACCTGGGCGATTAATGACCAAGGCGGACCTGGGCGATTAATGACCAAGGCGCAACGTTACTTAAGTCCGATATTTTTTATTTAATGTGAACTTGGAAACACAATAAACATAAAATACAGAACCGCACCGTCAGTGGAGCCCAATACAAACGGCACTCGGCACAAATTAATGAACCACACACAGGTGGGAAAGGAACAACGCATAGCATCTGCCTCTAATTGGGGACCAACACAAAACCTCCTTAGTGTGTTGCTAGACAACCCCTGTCAGGCCCTGACCATTACACCCATAGAGAAAAGCTAGGCTTCCCTATGGGCAGAGCCTGACACATACACACACACACACACACACACACACGCACGCACACACACACACACACACACACACACACACACACACACACACACACACACACACACACACGCACACACACACACACACAGACACACACACACACACACACACAGACAGACAATCCATTACTGGAATTGTTCTTAGTGATTGACATTGGTACTGTTTAACAGAGAGTGCTCAGCGAAGGAGGGAGCAGGAAGAGAAAGCCAAGAAGAGACCATTTAAGGAGGCCAAAAGTAAGTAACCTGCTACCATCCAATGATACAATACTTACATTTATTTGAGATAATTGGTTAGCAAGACTTTTAGCAAGAGCTTAAGAGGTTTTCCATTGTGGTTTGAAGTTTTTGTGTGTGTGACTGAGATGTTTTCCTCTGGTGGCAGAGTGTCCTCCCCTGGGTATGGAGTCCCACAGGATAGAATCAGAGCAGCTGCTGGCCTCCTCCGTCTCTCACTACCGCTACAACCAAGGCAGGGCACGACTCAACATACAGGTAACCCTAACTCTAACCCTCACACACTAACACTAACCCTCCCACACTAACCTAAACCTTCACATACTAAACCTAACACACTGACCCTAACCCTCACACACTAACCTTAACCTTCACATACTAAACCTAACACACTGACCCTAACCCTCACACACTAACCTTAACCTTCACATACTAAACCTAACACACTGACCCTAACCCTCACACACTAACCTTAACCTTCACATACTAAACCTAACACACTGACCCTAACCCTCACACACTAACATTAACCTTCACACACTAACCCTCACACACTAACACTAACCCTCCCACACTAACCTTAACCTTCACATACTAACCCTCACACACTAACCCTAACCCTCACACATTGACTAACCATAAGTCTTAGTACTGTTCCAGCCAACACAATCATGACTCAACATGCAGGTAAACTCCTCACACTAATTCAAACCCTAACGGTAAGCCCCCTTACCCTCATCTCCAACGCTGTATGGTTTCCATGGTTTCCAGGCTTCGGATGATGAGGAGGACATGCGTGGAGGGGCGTGGTGTCCTAACCCAGAGGACAATATTCACTGGTTTGAGATGGACGCTCGCAGAGCAACAGAGTTTACTGGGATCATAACACAGGGACGTGTAATGTGTAAGGGGTGTAGTGAGATACCGCGTCTTATTTTGGTAATGTCTAGGGGTGTAGTGAGATACTGAGTCTTATTTTGGTAATGTCTAGGGGTGTAGTGAGATACTGAGTCTTATTTTGGTAATGTGTAGGGGTGTAGTGAGATACTGAGTCTTATTTTGGTAATGTGTAGGGGTGTAGTGAGATACTGAGTCTTATTTTGGTAATGTGTAAGGGGTGTAGTGAGATACTGAGTCTTATTTTGGTAATGTCTAGGGGTGTAGTGAGATACTGAGTCTTATTTTGGTCATGTGTAAGGGGTGTAGTGAGATACCGTGTCTTATTTTGGTAATGTGTAGGGGTGTAGTGAGATACCATGTCTTATTTTGGTAATGTGTAGGGGTGTAGTGAGATACCGTGTCTTATTTTGGTAATGTGTAGGGGTGTAGTGAGATACCGCGTCTTATTTTGGTAATGTGTAGGGGTGTAGTGAGATACTGTGTCTTATTTTGGTAATGTGTAGGGGTGTAGTGAGATACCGCGTCTTATTTTGGTAATGTGTAGGGGTGTAGTGAGATACCGCGTCTTATTTTGAATGCTAGACAGTGAACAAAAGTATTTAATATTGTATACTTTAGACCCTCAAACTCAACTCTGGACCTCAAAGCCAGTTCCACTGTTTTTTTCATTGTTCCCCTCTAATCAGGGACTGATCTAGACCTGGGACACCAGGTGCGTGCAATTAATTATCGGGTAGAACAGAAAACCAGCAGGCTCCGGACCTCGTAGGGTTGAATACCCCTGCTGTAGATGAATAAAAACACCTCAGTTTTATGTCATTGGTGTTACCACCTTGAAAATCACTCATATTAAGTAATTCAACATATTAAGTAATTCACCATATTAAGTAATTCACCATATTAAGTAATTCACCATATTAAGTAATTCACCATATTAAGTAATTCACCATATTAAGTAATTCACCATATTAAGTAATTTTTTTACCGTAATTGAAGAAGGAAATACATACTGTATTTATACTTTACTCTTCCAGGGTGCAAATCTGTTTTCTTCTATTAAGGAAAAGTAAAATATATTTGTTAAGTTCAAGCAAATCCTAAGATGTTTGGTTTTAACACATTGATATTACAGCAGTAAATATGCAGTCCTGCTTGGTTCTCTCTATAACATCCTGTCCCATTGCTACCACAGGGTTCCGAGCTGAGTGGTTGGACCACAGGCCACTGGACAGAGGACGGCCATGACATCTTCCAGAACTTCCCTGACCTGAACAGTGTTTTGTGGGAGGCCGAGGACAAGGGCATGGTGCCCAAACTGACCCCCAATCACCATGTCAAGATCCCTGCAGACCAAGAGGGGGATGACAGGGTGTGTGGACGAAGGAGGTGGAGGGAGGGAGAGGGGAGGGAGGGAGGGGAGGCAGGGAGGGGGGAGGGAGGGAGAGGGGAGGGAGGGAGGGGAGGGAGGGAGAGGGGAGGGGAGGGAGGGAGAGGGGAGGGAGGGGAGAAAGAAGAGGGGATGAAGACGAGGGGAGAAACAGGAGGGAAGGCAATGTAGATGGTGTGAAGAGCAGAGACAGTACAAGCAGTTCCATTTCTCTGTCTATCAACTCAACAAGATGGCTGCCGTTTGTTCATCTTGTCCTGCAGATAGCTGTGGAGACTCAAGCCATTATCTCGTGGATGGAGAGCCACCCATTCATACTGGGGGCCAACTTCCAGGGGGGGGAGAGGCTCGTGGCGTATCCCTACGACAATTACCGCCTAACCAAGACCGCCGGCGCCAGCACCAGAGAGGGAGAGAGAGAGAGGGCACAGAGCCGCAAGAAAAGACAGTACGAGGCGCTTCCTCTCTCTTTCTCTCTTTTTCACCCAGTCTCTCTCGCTCTCTTTCTCTTCCTGCATTTTTTCTCTCTCTCTGTCTCTCTTCCTGAACTCTTGCTCTCTTTCTCTCTTTCTGCACTCTTGCTATTTTTGGCAGAGTAATAACGACATGAAACCAAATAAACTATCAACCAAATCTAAATCATTCTTCTAGGTACGAGGAGGAGTTTGACATGACGGCGTGGGGGAGGGGCTACGACCGCGAGGAGCCGGAGGAAGATGATAGGAACAGGGGATACCAGCAGCCAGAAGAGGACCCGTGGAACAGGGGATACCAGCAGCCAGAAGAGGACCCGTGGAACAGGGGATACCAGCAGCCAGAAGAGGACCCGTGGAACAGGGGATACCAGCAGCCGGAGGAGGAGTGGGGGGGACATCGCTATGGCCACAGGGAAGAGGAAGAAGAGGATGACAGAGGGAGAGGGGGAGGGGGAGGGGGAGGGGGAGGGGGGTACGCAGAGCCTGAGGATGAACCCAGGGCCACAGCAGACGCCTCCTTTTTCAGGTGTGTAGCATGAAGTTCACCACAGATCTAAGATCAGATTACCCTATCTGACTGTGTGTGTGTGTTTGTGTGTTATAGGTGGTTGGCCATCTCTTACGCCTCTACACACCTGTCGATGACACACACTTCCCATGGCTCCTGTCACGGCGATGACATTAATGGAGGTGTTGGAATCATCAATCGCGCCAAGTGGCAGCCTGTCACAGGAAGTAAGGACACAGTCTGTCCGACAACATCCCTTTTTAATTCAATTGTTGTCTGCTGTTCATTGTTCGTTTTTTATGATAGTCAACATGACATACAGTACTCACGCTCTCTGGTGGCTCATCATGTGCATTGTGGGTTCTCATTGCCACCTATCTTTCCCGCCTCCCTCCATCCTCAGGCATGAATGACTTTAGCTACCTGCACACTAACTGTCTGGAGCTGTCAGTGTTCCTGGGCTGTGATAAGTTCCCCCATCAGAGTGAGCTGGTCATTGAGTGGGAGCTGAACAGAGAGGCCATGCTCACCTTCATGGAGCAGGTACACAGAATGACACACATACAGGCACACGTATTACCACACACACAGAGAAACAATTTACAAAGTTGGAGAATATACTAAACACACACACAGTCCTGGACTGTGGCTGTAGAAGCCAAAATGTTATACTGTATATATATATATATATATATATATATATATATACAGTTGAAGTCGGAAGTTTACATACACTTAGGTTGAAGTCATTAAAACTCATTTTTCAACCACTCCACAGATTTCATGTTAACAAACTATAGTTTTGTCAAGTCGGTTAGGACATCTACTTTGTGCATAACACAAGTAATTATTCCAACAATTGTTTACAGACAGATTATTTCACTTATAATTCACTACATCACAATTCCTGTGGGTCAGAAGTTTACATACACTAAGTTGACTGTGCCTTTTAAACAGCTTGGAAAATCAGCAGAGACTTCATAAAAAAAATTGTAGACCTCCACATGTCTGGTTCATCCTTGGGAGCAATTTCAAATGCCTGAAGGTACGTTCATCTGTACAAACATTAGTATGCAAGTATAAACACCATGGGACCACGCAGCCGTCATACCGCTCAGGAAGGAGATGCGTTCTGTCTCCTAGAGATGAACGTACTTTGGTGCGAAAAGTGCAAATCAATCCCAGAACAACAGCAAAGGACCTTGTGAAGATGCTGGAGGAAACAGGTACAAAAGTATCTACATCCACAGTAAAACAAGTCCTATATCGACATAACTTGAAAGGACGTTCAGTAAGGAAGAAGCCACTGCTCCAAAACCACCATAGAAAAGCCAGACTACGGTTTGTAACTGCACATGGGGACAAAGATCGTACTTTTTGGAGAAATGTCCTCTGGTCTGATGAAACAAAAATAGAACTGTTTGGCCATAATGACCATCGTTATGTTTGGAGGAAAAAGGGGGGTTCTTGCAAGCCGAAGAACACCATCCCAACCGTGAAGCACGGGGGTGGCAGCATCATGTTGTGTGGGTGCTTTGCTGCAGGAGGGACTGGTGCACTTCATAAAATAGATGGCATCATGAGGAAGGAAGATTATGTGGATATATTGAAGCAGCAACTCAAGACTTCAGTCAGGAAGTTAAAGCTTGGTCGCAAATGGATCTTCCAAATGGACAATGACCCCAAGCATACTTTCAAACTTGTGGCAAAATGGCTTAAGGACAAAAAAGTCAAGGTATTGGAGCGGCCATCACAAAGCCCTGACCTCAATCCTATAGAAAGTTTGTGGACAGAACTGAAAAGGCGTGTGCGAGCAAGGAAGCCTACAAACCTGACTCAGTGACCCCAGTTCTGTCAGGAGGAATGGGCCAAAATTCACCCAACTTATTGTGGGAAGCTTGATGAAGGCTACCCGAAACGTTTGACCCAAGTTAAACAATTTAAAGGCAATGCTACCAAATACTAATTGAGTGTATGTAAACTTCTGACCCACTGGGAATGTGATGAACAAAATAAAAGCTGAAATAAATCATTCTCTCTACTATTATTCTGACATTTCACATTCTTAAAATAAAGTGGTGATCCTAACTGCCCTAAGACAGGGAATTTTTACTAGGATTAAATGTCAGGAAATGTGAAGAACTGAGTTTAAATGTATTTGGCTAAGCTGTATGTAAACGTCCGACTTCAACTGTGTGTGTGTATATATATATATACTACCGTTCAAAATTTGGGGTCAATTAGAAATGTCCTTGTTTTTCATGAAAACATACATGAAATGAGTTGCAAAATCAATAGGAAATATAGTCAAGATGTTGACAAGGTTATAAATAATGATTTTTTATTGAAATAATGATTGTGTCCTTCAAACTTTGCTTTCGTCAAAGAATCCTCCATTTGCAACAATTACAGCCTTGCAGACCTTTGGCATTCTAGTTGTCAATTTGTTGAGGTAATCTGAAGAGATTTCACCCCATGCTTCCTGAAGCACCTCCCACAAGTTGGATTGGCTTGATGAGCACTTCTTACGTACCATACGGTCAAGCTGCTCCAACAACAGCTCAATAGGTTTAGAGCCAGTTTGCGCTGTTCTGTGAAGGGATTAGTACACAGCGTTGTACGAGATCTTCAGTTTCTTGGCAATTTCTCACATGGAATAGCCTTCATTTCTCAGAACAAGAATAGACTGACGAGTTTCAGAAGAAAGTGCTTTGTTTCTGGCCATTTTGAGCCTGTAATCGAACCCACAAATGCTGATGCTCCAGATACTCAACTAGTCTAAAGAAGGCCAGTTTTATTGCTTCTTTAATCAGCACAACAGTTTTCAGCTGTGCTAACATAATTGTAAAAGGCTTTTCTAATGATCAATTAGCCTTTTAAAATGATAAACTTGGATTATCTAACACAATGTACCATTGGAACACAGGAGTGATGGTTGCTGATAATGGGCCTCTGTAAGCCTATGTATATATTCCATAAAAAATCAGCCGTTTCCAGCTACAATAGTCATTTACAACACTAACAATGTCTACACTGTATTTCTGATCAATTTGATGTTATTTTAATGGATAAAAAATGTGCTTTTCTTTCAAAAACAAGTACATTTCTAAGTGACCCCAAACTTTTGAACGGTAGTGTGTGTAGATATATACAGTATATCTACATAGGCGTACAGAGGCCCATGTTTTTACAACTTGATTGGAGTCCACATGTGGTAAATGTAATTGATTGGACATGATTTGGAAAGGCACACACCTTTTTATATGTTTATATAAGGTCCCAGGTGTTTTGAACGTGACATTAATGCTCAGATGGAGATGGCAGGGTATTCCCTTTGAGCCAGGAACCAAAACTCCTCCATAGCGACCCGTGAATGCGTTGTCTGCAGCATTCGGTCACATGACAGCTCCATCAGCAGTTCGATTTCTCTTACCAGCATGTCAACTGAGCCAGGATCACAGTCAAACGGGTTGGGAAGTAGGTCCACCCCAAAGTGCTCTTCCAAGCGTTGGAGGTGAGCAGTCATTATTTGTGTGGGACACTTACTGAGGCTGTTTTCTGTTATTTTATTTTCATTATCAGTGGCGATTTTAGCATGAAAATCTTGGCGGGGCAAAAAAAAAGACATATGACAAGGATTAAAAAGAATTTGCCAGAAGATTGTCAACTTGATTTATGATGATCAGTAAGTAAGATGTTGACATGATCAGTCCAATCAAAGCTACTGTACATATAACGTGATTTGACTTAATTGTATCTGTGGCCAATGACCTTGCGCCTTCTTGGAAGGGCACTTCTAATGTAATTCTATGTCAGGACCCAAAGGGCTAGAATTTTGGATGTCTACCCTTACTAAGGATTTAGACTTGGCGGTGGCGTCATCTCCCCATGAGTGACAGAACACTGAGCCAATCACTTCACAATGCTCCTATTTTCTGGCTTGCCCCACCACCACAGAAAGCACTGAGCTAGGCTGAAATACCAGCATGTTGGAGCTGCCTTACACAAGAAAACAAAAAAAGAGACCATGTTTGTATGCAGCTTTATTAACTCAATGATATATATTTTTACATTGTTTGCAAACTGATATGTGACATGTATTAATGCCAAAATAACATGCATTTTCTTTTGCTAAAAATGCGGTTCTCAAAACCCTGAATGACGGGTCGCCAATGTTCATTACACAGAAAATCAAGTCTTTTTTTTTTTTTTTTTTTTTTTACATCCGTTGTGAATGACAAAAGTTCCCCTCTCGATGTGAACCACCTAGCCTCGGTGTGAAATAGAACATTGTCATGCTCTGATCCCATATCTCCACATTGTTTTGCTAACAGGCATGCTCGCAGTGGATGTGGTTTGATGTAGTTTACAATCAAAGTTACCTGCTGCAGTATATTTTTGAGTTCTGTGCTCAGCTCTTTTGCCGCCAGTTGCTCTCGGTGCAGCATACAATGTGTCCATATGGCAGAGGAAGTGTTGTGGAAATCAAATTGCAATTATGGAGCTGGTCAATAAACCGAGAGCCCAACTAATAACGTTGGGGCAGAGCTTATATAGCCAAACTTCTTGTGTAAGCATATAACCTGTGATCTTGGTATGTGTACGTCAGTGGCGGTCAGTGCTATTTAAGATGATGGAGAATGATTTTATTTTCATGAACATGGCCTTATTTCTATTACAGCATACAGGAGGACTCTCATTCATACTCCATTCACCCAGTTCAATGTAACAGCTATAGGTTTATGCTACTACTTGATACTCACATTTTCTCTCTACCCGTCATGAGGTTTCTACAACCTAGCCTTTGAATGAAAGTTTACAACATAGGTGCACACAGGTCGAGAAACACATTTGAGGTGACAGACAGTGACATTCAATACTGCCATGCACACTCTTGCCTGCATGTAGTATTGGGTGTAATCATTAGTCCAACAGTAGTTTCTATTGGACAAAATTCAGGTATGTTTTGTTCCGTTTGCTTTCGTTTAAAAGAATACACCCCTGATCACGCGTAAACAGAATTCACTCTCATAACAGCCACATTGTATTCCTTCTCTTCCCTTCGCTTGTGGACTTCAGTGCACAACAAGTTCCAGTATTGGATAGTCATAGCCAGCTAGCTAACATAGCATCCCTCTGTTTAAGCAGGGTATTTCAGTAGGCTAAACTAGCTAGCTGCATTTGCTAGCTAAGTAAGTGAAAAAAAAATATTAAATCTCTCTCTCTTTCTATTTCTCTCTTGCTTCTTCTTCATTTTGGAAGAAATTAATTTGTTCAAAACTGTTCAACTATTGTGTTTCTCTCTCTTTGTGTCAACCACTCACCACATTTTATGCACTGCAGTGTTAGCTAGCTGTAGCTTATGCTTTCAGTAGTAGATTAGTTCTCTGATCCTTTGATTGGGTGGAAAACATGTCAGTTCATGCTGTAAGAGCTCTGATAGGTTGGAGGACGTCCTCCGGAAGTTGTCATAATTACTGAGAACCATGAGCCTCCTAACTGTCCTCCCGCTACACAATGGTGCTACATTATAGAGTGCTGTTCAGGCTACTGTAGACCTTCTTTGCAAAACAGTGTGTTTTAATCAGTTATTTGGTGACGTGATTATATTTACTGTAGTTTTATCTAAAAAGGATACATTTTTATGAAATTCACTGAGGAGGATGGACCTCCCCTTCCTCCTCTGAGGAGCCTGTGTACGTGTGTGGAAAACGAGACGAAGTTGGTTTAAAAGGTACAGACTGACTGTGGATTTGGTCGTCTCATTCTGTAGCAACAGCGGGTTATTCTAGTCCTCTAGTGAGGCGTAAAAACAACAGGAACCACTCTAGACGCAGCTTCCTCTAAAGTCTGTGCATCCCAGATGCCGTTTCATGCTCGGGAATATGTCCTCGTGAATAGCATCCCGCAATATGTATAGCGAACAAAAGTCAATGCATGGGCATCTCGGCCCTCACATCTAACGTTTGGAGAGAATAAGCTGGCGTTTGAGTCGTTCAGTCGGCGTTTACTCTTGATTGCTAGCAATAATAATAATTATTTGTTTAACTATCTGACAGAGTTTCTGTGACTCTGCCTCACCACACATTGTTTTCACCATATCAATTGCGGCCGGTAATATTAAAGTCTATTGAATGATTCAAGTGCAATGGTCAAGTGCGGCCTTTTACCATGATCTAAGGGTGCGTTCTGGTTGAATTTTATCTTTACAATTGTCATAATTTTAATTTAGGTTAACAACATTAAAATGATTTTGAGATACAAAGATTACATTATAATATATATATATATATATATATATATATATATATATATATATATATACATATAAATATTATACATCAGGCGACCCCACATGGGATCGCATCCCCTAGTTTGGGAACAGCTGGTATAAATTATTGTATGGGACAATATACAAACGTCTTTTAGAAAGATAGGTTTATTTTCATTTTGATAAGAGATGAAAATGCTATGAATTGAAGGTTATTTGTTGATGTAAAAATCTAAATTGACTGATTTGAAGGTTGTGTCATTAGATTTAGGGTGCGGTGGGATCACAAGAAATTCTTGAGGAAAAAAATGGGGTCCCAGCTAAAAACAGTTTGTATACCACTACTGTAGAGTGACTGAGCTTTTGATCCCTGGTTATCACCCCACCCAGGTGCATCGTGGGATCAGGGGCGTTGTAAAAGACAATGAGGGGAACTCCATCGCTAATGCCACAGTTTCTGTAGAGGGGGTCAACCATGATGTCTCTACAGGTGGGTACAGTGTCTGGCTTTATGTTAGCCATAACCCATAGCCTACTGCCCTTGGCATTCTGAATTCGGTAAACACATCAGTGTAGCTATGCACTGTCATATTGGTAGATTCATTAAATTATAGGTGAGACCGATAGAGCAGTGTTGGTAACAGCCTGCTGTCCCTTCCCCCTCAACAAACCTGCATGCAGTGGACGTCCAGGAGCCTGCTAGTGCTATCCTTACTGAGTGCAGTCTAAGACCTCTCCTCTCTTCTCCCTCCACAGCTGTAACAGGGGACTACTGGCGCTTGTTGAACCCAGGTGAGTACCGTGTGACAGTGCGGGCAGAAGGCTTCACCCCCCTGACCAAGCTGTGTGTGGTAGGCTACGAGCCAGGGGCAACTACCTGCAGCTTTAACCTGGCCAAGTCCAACTGGGACCGCATCAAACAGGTGGGTACTGCTACACCTACAATTAGAATTAGATTGCCTATTAGCCACTTTAGAGCCAATGAAGCACTATATAAATGCTATCTATTCATCCCCAGATCATGGCCCTGCACGGCAACAAGCCCATACGTCTACTCAGCCACGGCAATGGCGGAACACGACGGAACACAGTCTCTAATGGTAACAGGCGTGTGGTGCATAACAACGGCGGTACCACCATGGATCCTGAGGCGCGTCGCATGCAACAGCGAAAGCTAAGGCTCGCCCGCCTCCGTCGTCTACGACAACAGAAACTGATGAGATCGACAACAACGTTTCCCACAACGACCACGCTGGTTCCCACGACAACAGAGGCGGAGCCCACCACTTCCTGGTATGACTCGTGGTTCATAGGAGAGGGGCAAACTTTGGCGCCGGAAGGTTTCACAGACTCCATCTTGGATTACAACTACAAGTACAAGATCGACGATTACTAAACTAAACGCTAAGTACTTATTCCAATACATTTACCATACATCCTTCCTCCCCACTTCCTTGAAGTAATCAAGGTAGGCAGGGAGGAAGCATGCATTCTAAGGTATTTGAACAGGACCGATGTCATAGGCCTAAGCCCAGGCTGTTAACTCAATTCTTAGAGTAGACAACTAAGTGACCCCTTAAAGGGATGTTTCAGGTTTCCCCAGAATCAGATGAACTCGTAGATACCATTTTTATGTCTCTGTGTCCAGTAGGAAGGAAGTTATGCTAACTAGCGTTAACACAAGGACTGGAAGCATGCTAGCAGATACCCATAGACTTCCAGTCATTGCACTAAAGCTAGTTAGCAATTGTACTAGCACCAGTTAAGAACTTCCTTCAAAATGCACACAGATACATACAAATGGTATCCACAAGTTCATCTGACTCTGGGGAAGTAGATAAAGAGCCTCATTGCCAAAATCCTAAAGTATCCCTTTAAAGAACTGACAGGTAGGGATGGGTTTAAGCTATATGCCTGAAACGCCAATAACTCTGGTAGCCCCCCCCCCCCCCCCACCCATCCATCCATCCATTCTCTCAGATCAGCAATGAAGCCACAAGAAGTATTTAGGTATATCTGCAAAAACTGATCAAAGAACAATGCAGTGTTGTTGAATGCAAAAGCAGTCAGGCACACAAGCTAATGTCAGTGGTCTGTATAACTGCTCGAGTAGGTCTTCTGATACAACGTTTTTAACATACACAAAAATGTCAGTTCAGAGTATAAAAATAGAACCACTGATATCTGGAAAAATGCATTTTACACCAATTCAATTTGAAGAGCTGTGGCAAAGCTTCCCTAGAGAATGTACTTCATAGATCATGTAGATGTGCTGGTTGCAGATTACTAAAGTGTTTTACTATCGCCTCCACACCTGAAGAGTCAAAACAAATAATCAAAGTGTGGATTCATTTACATTATTTTCACACATTGACAGCAAAGACATAATATCGACAGACAGTAACTTCACCAAATGTTTGTTGAAGGTTAAGAGAGAAATCAAGAGAGATTTCCTGAAATGTTCCTCATAATTTAGCTGAGGTAGAGGAAAGTTATATTTTCAATTAATAAAGGCTTGTTTACGTACAGAATTTGTGTTTTGTTCTTCATGTCCACCATACTACACTGAACAAAAAGGTGACCGACCACCTCAATTCGGTCTTATGTAGCAAATTCTGAAATTATGTTTTTTATATTAGATCAAAGTAGACTCAGAGCTAGAAAATGGAACACCATACACTGCAGTTGAGGAACAATGGGAAAGTTATTCTGCTTTGAAAGTTGATCAACTTGTAACCCCACTTTTGAGAAAATTACCCTTGAATGTTTTGGTACACTTACTGGAGAGCTCTTCTTTGTCACATGCACAGGATACAGAAGGTGTAAACGGTACAGTGAAATGGTTACTAACATAGTAGCAATAGCAAAAACAGAAAGTGTCCATATAAAAATGTTGTAATTATTAGATGACGCTTATCCAGACACAATTGTCGAAATTGATGGGTCATGTGAAGAAAATGCTATAACCATCTAGCAGATGTGGATGGGTCACTATTGTCTAGACATTTACACATGTTAATGAAATACAATAGATGACCTTAACCTCCCCCAGACACACCTGGCTAACTTGATGGGTCATGTAATCAATACACCTTATGGAACAGCTGGGACTGTGACGCAACACAAACATAGACACATTTATACACACATGATAACACACGCACTATACACACACACGTACACATGGATTTTGTGTTGTAGATATGTGGTAGTGGAGTATGGGTCTGAGGGCACACACTTGGTGTGTTGTGAAATCTTTTATTTATTTATTTTTACCCCTTTTTCTCCCCAATTGGTAGTTACAGTCTTGTCCCATCGCTGCAACTCCAGTAAGGACTCGGGAGAGGCGAAGGTCGAGAGCCGTGCGTCCTCCGAAACACAACCAAGCCGCACTGCTTCTTAACACAATGCATGCTTAACCCGGAAGCCAGCCGTACCAATGTGTCGGAGGAAACACTGTACACCTGGCGACCGGGCACGCCACAGGGGTCGCTACAGCACGATGGGACAAGGACAACCTGGCCTGCCAAACCCTCCCCTAACCCGGACGACACTGGGCCAATTGTGCATTGCCTCATGGGTTTCCCGGTCGCGGCCAGCTGCGACACAGACAGACCTCAAACCTGCATCTGTAGCAACGCAGCTTGCATTGAGATGCAGTGCCTTAGACCACTGTGCCACTCGGGAGGCCCGTGTTGTGAATTATGTAATTAATGTATTGTAATGTTTTTATAACGGCCTTCATTTTGCTGGACCCCAGGAAGATGAGCTGCTGCCTTGGAGATCCATAATAAATACAATTCAAATACAATACAAATATCTCAATGTTACAGCATTTGTTTACCGAAGACAAGAGGCGACTGACCACCTATTCTAATGAGCTATTTAGCAGGCTCCAAAACCTATGTGTAAGTTTCATCGAATGGAGGAACCCAGCTGCATGAATCTGTGCAACCCTGCTACAGTAAGTTCATCTTTTTTATTTGAAAGATTCTTTCTCTGCCATATGTTTCGACAGCCGTATCACAAGCAATGATTATTGACGTTTCTAAACGTTAAAACACAGCGTTGGGATTGTAGTTCATATGAGGTAGTTGTCTGCGACGCTAATGGCTGAAAACTGTAGGGAGAAGGCAGAATGCCTCTAGAGTATGAGAGCTAGGGCTTGCCTATAGCAACACAATTATTGGACACGATAGCCTAGCGTTGGTTTAAATAGCTATTAACTAGTAATGTTGTGTTTGATACCGGAGCTCCGAGGTAAACATCGAAATCGCTAAGTAGCTAACTTCGAAGCAGTGTGCCGATGCATGTATCACTTTATCAGAAGTACATCAAGGACATAGGAAGCTTTGTTTGATCAAATGCTCTTTTAAACCGCGTGCATCAAAATGTGAGATCCCACTGATTTCAACCTGGTTCTGGATCCCCCCAGCGGACCAGGAACCACAGGTCTGAGGAGAGAAACATGAAAAGTGGTAGAGATGTTATCATAGGGTGGGGGCATGTGGAGGGTGACTGAGATGTCATTAACTTTCCGGAGGACCTTAAACGGCCCCACATACCGGGGGCTTAACTTACTGCAGGGCAGGAGGAGAGCCACATTCTGTGCCCCGGCGGTAGTCAGGAGCCTCGGTCCGCCGTCTGTCAGCCTGCCTCTTCTGGTGGGCTACCGCCTCTTCTGGCGGGCTACCATCTCCTTCAGGCGGACCTGATTGGCGTACCATATTTCCTCGGCTGACTGGAACCAGTCCTCCACAGCAGGCACATCACTGGGCTCGGTCCCCGTCCAGGGGCACAATCGCGGTTACCGACCCAGGACGGCCTGGAAGGGTGTTAAACCGGTAGAGGATTGAGATAGTTAGTTCTGGGCGTACTCCGCCCAGGGGAGAAAGCGTGACCACTCACCTGGCCTGTCTAGGCAATAGCTACGCAGGAACCTTCCCAGCTCTTGGTTAGTGCTTTGACCCAAAGCCTGGACAGGAACACCCTCCAGACCCGATAGGTGTCCTCCGGAACTCCATACATCTGAAAGACCTGTTGGAACAAGACCTCAGCACGTAGGTCTTCCCAGGGTGGCACGTCGATGGTGGTGGGTCCCTTCTTCCTGCCCGCACAATCTCCTCATCCACATCCCACGACACACTCTGGCGGCAGGATGGGTACCTTGGGAACCTCTTCTGCCCCCCGGTTGTGCATTCGGGAGAGTGTGTCGGCCCTGGTGTTTTTTGGTGCCTGGACGGTAAGTTAGAGTGAATCGGAACCGGGTGAAGAACATTGTCCACTTGGCTTGACGGGGGTTAAGGTGTCGAGCAGCCCTGATGTATTTCAGGTTGCGATGATCCGTCAGGCGCCCTCCGCCAGTAGCTCTCTGTCACCCACGCTGTAGTTCCTCTCCGCAGCTTATTCGAAAAGTAAGTGCAGGGGTGCAGTCTGGGAGGATTCCCCTCTTGCTGGGAGAGGACCGCCCCCACACCTACCTGGGACGCGTCGACCTCCTCGGCGAAAGGTAGCATCGAATCCAGATGACGTGGCAGGGGTGCTTTGGAGAACCTGCCTCTCAAATCCTTGAAGACCTACGCGTCTGGGTCCATTGGAGGCACTGAGGATTGCCTTTCAGCAACGACTTGAGTGGCGAGGCGATGGAGCTGAATCCTTGGATGAACTGGCGGTTAAAGTTGGCAAACCCAAGGAAATGTTGGAGCTCCTTAATGGTTTTGGGAATCAAATCAAATGTATTTATAAAGCCCTTTTTACATCAGCCGATGTCACAAAGTGCTATACAGAAACCCAGCCTAAAACCCCAAACAGCAAGCAATGCAGATGTAGAAGCACGGTGGCTAGGAAAAACTCCCTAGAAAGGCAAAACCTAGGAAGAAACCTGGAGAGGAACCAGGCTCTGAGGGGTGGCCTCTTCTGGCTGTGCCGGGTGGAGATTATAACAATTCATGGCCATTAAGGCCAGTTCTTTCTCCAAGATGTTCAATCGTTCATAGATGACCAGCAGGGTCAAAAAATAATCTTAGTAGTTGTAGAGGTTGCAACAGGTAAATACATCAGGAGTGAATGTCACTTGGCTTTTCATAGCCAGGCATTTAGATGCGGTAGAGAGCACAGGTACCCCTGGTGTGTTCATCAATGGACCCCCTGCAGTTTGCATACCAGCGCAAAATCGGGGTGGATGATGCAATCATCTACCTTCTGCAGAGGGCCTACTCTCACCTGGACAACGCAGGTTGCACTGTGAGGGTCATGTTTTTTGACTTCTCCAGTGCCTTCAATACCATTCAGCCCCTGCTACTGGGTGAGAAGATGAGGAGGATGAAAGTGGAAGCACCCTTAGTCTCCTGGGTCACGGACTACCTGACCGGTAGGCCACAATTTGTGCGACTACAGAGCTGTGTGTCAGAACGGGCTGTTAGCAACACAGGGGCCCCCCAGGGTACGGTCCTGTCCCCCTTCCTGTTCACCCTCCTCTACACCTCAGACTTCAGATATAACTCTGAGACATGCCACCTACAGAAGTTCTCGGATGACTCTGCTATTGTAGGGTGCATCAGGGGTGGGCAGGAGGAGGAGTACAGGAGCACAATCAGTGACTTTGTGTTGTGGTGTGAGCAGAACCACCTTCAGCTCAACATCAGCAAAACTAAGGAGATGGTGGTGGACTTCAGGAGAACCAAGGCACAACTGACTGCAGTCCCTATAAAGGGGACGGATGTGGAAATGGTTGAGTCATACAAGTTCCTGGGTGTCCATATGGACAACAGACTGGAATGGGCTGGTAACACCGGGGCCCTGTACAAAAAGGGCCAGAGCCGACTCTACTTTCTGAGGAGGCTCAGGTCCTTTAACGTGTGCAGTAAACTACTGCATACCTTCTACCAGTCTGTGGTGGCCAGTGCCATCTTTTTTGCAGTGGTGTGCTGGGGAGCAAACATCAAAGCCGGTGATGCTTCTCGGGTAAATAAGCTGATCAGGAAGGCTAGCTCTGTCCTGGGGATGAGCCTTGACACTCTAGAGGAGGTGGCGGAGAGACGGATCCTGGCCAAACTGCTGGCCATCATGGACAACGTCACCCACCCTCTGCACACTATGGTTATGACGCAGAGGAGCACTTTCAGTCACAGACTGATCCCACCACGGTGTGCCAGAGAGCGCTACAGGAGGTCCTTCCTGCCGGCGGCTATGAGACTATATAATGCCTCACCGGGGTGCCGTGCCGTCGGCAACATAGATCTGGAACTGTTGGGGTGCTAGGACCTAGTTTAACAATTATGCATCCATCCGTGAGTAACTCTGGTCCGTCAGCACTCATCCACTCAGGACCTATTTATTCATACAGGTCTGTATATACATACTCATGTACAGTTGTTATATTATATCACATGCAATATTGTAAGTAATTATTGGACGTAGGCATTCACTCAGGAATGCATATTAGTATCCTGCCAGTTGCACCTTTTCTCATTGCTTTTAGTATATCGAATGTGCAATAAGTGCAGTTGTCTGTAATTAAACCCTGCGCACTAAGGACTGTATTTTAAGGGAATTACTATTATTACCCCAAATGATATCATACACACATTTAGCTATTAAAGTATCTCTTCCTGTCATTTACCTGTACAGTTTGTGTAAACATGCAAGTATTCACTTATCTGTAAATATAACTGTATACCTAACTGTACAGCTAATTTAACTAATTTAACCATGCAAACTTTTCACTTACCTGTTCATTTACCCAGTCTGTCTATTAAGTAAACTATTATTACCCTCGCTCATATCATACGCATTTTTAGCTACTGAAGTATTTCTCTGCCATCGACCTGTATAGTATAGTTAACCATCCAACATCCACCAATGTATAGTGTACATATTCAGCCAACCACTCATACTATGCAATGTCCTTTTATAGCTTTTTTTTTGCACTCCAGATATCTTGTATTTCTATACTTTTTCATACTGCCGCTCTATGTATCATGTACCGTGTATCTGTCTTTTGTGTACTTTTCGTTGTGGCATTTTGCACCTGCCCTGTGTTTTGTTGTAGCTGCTTGACAATGAAATTTCCCCCCCGGGGGAGCAATAAAGTACCTATCTATCTATCTATCTATCTACGGTGCGATAGAGTGCAGGTGCGGTAGAGAGAGCGAGAGAGAGAGATGAAAACAGCAGGTCTGGGACAAGGTGGCACGTCCAATGAACAGGTCAGGGTTCCATAACCACAGGCAGAAGAGTTGAAACCGGTGCAGCAGCACGACCAGGTGGACTGGGAACAGCTAGGAGTCATCAGGGCAGGTGGTCCTGAAGCATGGTCATAAGGCTCAGGTCCTCCAGGAGGGGAGGTAGAGTGGAAGAGAGAGAGAATTAGGGAGCATACTTAAATTCACACAAGACACCGGATAATAACTCCCCGGCACATAGACTATTGCAGCATAGATACTGGAGGCAGGGGGGGTAGAGAGGCTAGCACGGGAGTAATATGATCAAATCTTTTGGTTCTAGTCAAGATTCTAGTAGCCGTGTTTAGCACTAACTGAAGTTTATTTAGGGCTTTATCCGGGTAGCCGGAGAGTAGAGGCCTTGCCCGTTCCCTGCTGGAGGCGTAACAATCGCTCCCTCCGCGGGGTGGTCAAAAACTGCTCGGACCTGGGCGATGAAACAGGGAAAGGACCTCAGTTCCTCAACTCCACTCCCCCACAATGCCGTTACCCAATCAAGAACGCGCCAGGAATGCAGAGAGATCATCATGGTTACCTTCTCTCGGTCAGAGATCGGCTGATCTCCAAAATACAGCTCGCACTCGAGAAGGAAACCACGACAACCGTCCGGATCACCATTGCACCACTCCGGTGCGGCTTTAAATGAAAAGCAAAACAAAGTTTAATCGGCACTCTCAAACATGAGTACAATGACAATAATCCACACACTCACGCTAGGGCTTGGAACATAAATAGGGAGTGCAATAATGTGAAATGGGAACAGGTATGTGTGTGGGTGTGTGGAATCAGAGGAAGTGGGAACAGGTGTGGGAGCTTGGGTGTGGCTGCCATCATCCTCTTGTCTGTGGTTAGTATACCGGCGAGCCGGAGTCCCGGGGCGGGAGGGGCACCGTTGAGGTAGACGGCACAGTCGTTACAAGTATAGGTACTGTACTTTAGCAATGAGCCGTCTATTATATTGCTAATGAGAACAGTATAAAAAAAACTAAAAGATTACTTGGGCATCATATTGTGTTTGCCATAAAGGATAGTCAGCCTGTTTAATAACTTTTTTGCTCTGTCTCCCATTCTACCCTTCTACCCTTCTACCATTCTACCATTCTACCCATTCTACCCATTCTACCATTCTACCATTCTACCCATTCTACCCATTCTACCCTTCCACCCATTCTACCCATTCTACCATTCTACCCATTCTACCCATTCTACCATTCTACCCTTCTACCATTCTACCATTCTATCCTTCTACCCTTCTACCCATTCAACCCATTCTACCATTCTACCATTCTACCCATTCTACCCATTCTACCCATTCTACCCTTCCACCCATTCTACCCATTCTACCCATTCTACCCATTCTACCCATTCTACCATTCTACCGATTCCACCCATTCTACCATTCTACCCATTCTACCCATTCTACCCATTTTACCCATTCTACCCATTCTACCATTCTACCCATTCTACCATTCTACCATTCTACCCATTCTACCCGTTCTACCATTCTACCCATTCTACCCATTCTACCCATTCCACCCATTCTACCATTCTACCCAATCTACCCTTCTACCCATTCTACCCATTCTACCATTCTACTGTTCTACCCATTCTACCATTCTACCATTCTACCATTCTACCCATTCTACCCATTCTACCATTCTACCCATTCTACCCATTCTACCCATTCTACCCTTCCACCCATTCTAAACATTCTACCCTTCTACCCATTCTACCATTCTACCCATTCTACCATTCTACCCTTCTACCCATTCTACCATTCTACCCATTCTACCCATTCTACCCTTCCACCCATTCTACCATTCTACCATTCTACCCATTCTACCCATTCTACCATTCTACCCATTCTACCCATTCTACCCATTCTACCCTTCCACCCATTCTACCATTCTACCCATTCTACCCATTCTACCCTTCCACCCATTCTACCATTCTACCCATTCTACCCATTCTACCATTCTACCCATTCTACCCATTCTACCATTCTACCCATTCTACCATTCTACCCATTCCACCCATTCTACCATTCTACCCATTCTACCCATTCTACCATTCTACCCATTCTACCATTCTACCATTCTACCCATTCTACCCATTCCACCCATTCTACCCTTCTACCCATTCTACCCTTCTACCCATTCTACCCATTCTACCATTCTACCATTCTACCCATTCTACCCATTCTACCCATTCTACCCATTCTAGCCTTCCACCCATTCTACCATTCTTCCCATTCTACCCTTCTACCCATTCTACCCTTCTACCCATTCTACCCATTCTACCCATTCTACCATTCTACCCATTCTACCCATTCTACCCATTCTACCCTTCCACCCATTCTACCATTCTACCCATTCTACCATTCTACCTTTCTACCCATTCTACCCTTCCACCCATTCTACCATTCTACCATTCTACCATTCTACCCATTCTACCCATTCTACCCTTCCACCCATTCTACCATTCTACCCATTCTACCATTCTAACATTCTACCCATTCTACCATTCTACCCATTCTACCATTCTACCATTCTACCCATTCTACCATTCTACCATTCTACCCATTCTACCATTCTACCATTCTACCCATTCTACCATTCTACCCATTCTACCATTCCACCATTCTACCCATTCTACCCATTCTACCCATTCTACCCATTCTACCCGTTCTACCATTCGAACATTCTACCCATTCTACCATTCTACCCATTCTACCCATTCTACCATTCTACCCATTCTACCATTCTACCATTCTACCCATTCTACCCATTCCACCCATTCTACCCTTCTACCCATTCTACCCATTCTACCATTCTACCATTCTACCCATTCTACCCATTCTACCCATTCTACCCATTCTACCCTTCCACCCATTCTACCATTCTACCATTCTACCCATTCTACCATTCTACCTTTCTACCCATTCTACCCTTCCACCCATTCTACCATTCTACCATTCTACCATTCTACCCATTCTACCCATTCTACCCTTCCACCCATTCTACCATTCTACCCATTCTACCATTCTAACATTCTACCCATTCTACCATTCTACCCATTCTACCATTCTACCATTCTACCCATTCTACCATTCTACCATTCTACCCATTCTACCATTCTACCATTCTACCCATTCTACCATTCTACCCATTCTACCATTCCACCATTCTACCCATTCTACCCATTCTACCCATTCTAACATTCTACCATTCTACCCATTCTACCCATTCTACCCATTCTACCATTCCACCATTCTACCCATTCTACCATTCTACCCATTCTACCCATGCTACCCATTCTACCATTCTACCCATTCTACCATTCTACCATTCTACCATTCTACCCATTCTACCATTCTACCCATTCTACCCATTCTACCATTCTACCATTCTACCATTCTACCATTCTACCCATTCTACCATTCTACCCATTCTACCCATTCTACCCATTCTACCATTCTACCATTCTACCATTCTACCATTCTACCATTCTACCCATTCTACCCATTCTACCATTCTACCCATTCTACCCATTCTACCATTCTACCATTCTACCATTCTACCCATTCTACCATTCTACCCATTCTACCATTCTACCCATTCTACCATTCTACCATTCTACCATTCTACCCATTCTACCATTCTACCCATTCTACCATTCTACAATTCTACCCATTCTACCATTCTACCATTCTACCCATTCTACCATTCTACCCATTCTACCCATTCTACCATTCTACCATTCTACCAATTCTACCATTCTACCATTCTACCCATTCTACCATTCTACCCATTCTACCATTCTACCCATTCTACCATTCTACCATTCTACCCATTCTACCATTCTACCCATTCTACCATTCTACCATTCTACCCATTCTACCATTCTACCATTCTACCATTCTACCATTCTACCCATTCTACCATTCTACCCATTCTACCATTCTACCCATTCTACCATTCTACCCATTCTACCATTCTTCCATTCTACCTATTCTACCATTCTACCCATTCTACCATTCTACCATTCTACCCATTCTACCATTCTACCCATTCTACCATTCTACCATTCTACCATTCTACCCATTCTACCATTCTACCCATTCTACCCATTCTACCATTCTACCATTCTACCCATTCTACCATTCTACCCATTCTACCCATTCTACCATT
The DNA here is from genome assembly GCA_023634145.1 of Thymallus thymallus. Classification (NCBI taxonomy): domain Eukaryota; kingdom Metazoa; phylum Chordata; class Actinopteri; order Salmoniformes; family Salmonidae; genus Thymallus; species Thymallus thymallus. The sequence goes on along the minus strand of CM042401.1, from coordinate 2,202,538 downwards.
CTACCCATTCTACCATTCTACCATTCTACCATTCTACCATTCTACCCATTCTACCCATTCTACCCATTCTACCCATTCTACCCATTCTACCATTCTACCATTCTACCATTCTACCATTCTACCCATTCTTCCATTCTACCCATTCTACCCATTCTACCATTCTACCCATTCTACCCATTCTACCATTCTACCCATTCTACCCATTCTACCATTCTACCCATTCTACCATTCTACCATTCTACCCATTCTACCATTCTACCCATTCTACCCATTCTACCCATTCTAACATTCTACCCATTCTACCATTCTACCCATTCTACCCATTCTACCATTCTACCATTCTACCATTCTACCATTCTACCCATTCTACCCATTCTACCATTCTACCATTCTACCCATTCTACCCATTCTACCCATTCTACCCATTCTACCATTCTACCATTCTACCCATTCTACCATTCTACCCATTCTACCCATTCTACCATTCTACCCATTCTACCCATTCCACCCATGTTTGATTTATTATTACATTAATTCACACTTTCAAAGTAAAAAATAAATCACGCTAACACAGCCCACTAATTACCTAAAAACTATGACAGTGTGATTACATAATTGTTACTCGATAATACTTAATAATAGTATTCGCATCGAAAACAAGTAAGTACCAATTGTCACCAAGACGTTACCAAATATTGTTGTGTGTTTGTACATGGGGAGAGTGCCAGATATGGACGCAGTATAAAGACTGTGTGGAGATAGAGCCCCATAAAGAACCAATGTAAGTACACTGTACCCTGCTCAAGGTCAAGCCTGCTGAGGAAAAGCGAGAGCAAGATAGGAGGAAAGCACTATAGACTACAATACCGCCAGATTTCACACATGGGATTTTAACTGAAAACCCTCTATTACATTCTCTAGCCTTCTGGAATTTGTAGTTCAGCACAACACTGGTACAAGTGGAACTTGTTTCAATGAACCCTAAAGAGACCAGACTAAGAGCACTGATTTGTAAAAATGTCCCTTAGTTATTCAATATAGGGGACCACTACTATAAAATACAGCACCTGCTATCAGCAGTGAACTGTCCCTTATATCCACTGTGGAGGCAGAACTATCTCTGACAGATCCCCTCTTGTCTAATCACCCATCTGCATGTTATCACAGAGAGATTGAAGGACCTCTTGGTTCCCCATAGCCTCAGCCATGGAGCAGCATAGGCTGTACCTCACAGATGACCTTGAAGTGTGATAGTGATGGCCAGATATAATCATAGATCTTGTCCTGTTATAATAGCCTGATGGGTTGCTACTGTCCTTTGGTCTAACTGCCCATCTGAGAGGTGAGTGATAAATAAGCCCTGATAAGATCTATGAGAAAGGCTTTAGCTACACTATATATACAAAAGTATGTGGACACCCCTTCAAATTAGTGGATTCTGCTATTTCAGCCACACCCGTTGCTGACAGGTGTATAAAATCGAGCACACAGCCATGCAATCTCCACAGACAAACACTGGCAGTGGAATGGCGTCATAGGATGCCACCTTTCCAACAAGTCAGGTCGTCAAATTTCTACCCTGCTAGAGCTGCACCGATCAACTATAAGTGCTGTTATTGTGAAGTGGAAACATCTACGAGCAACAACTGCTCAGCCGCGAAGTGGTAGGCCACACAAGCTCACAGAACGGGACCGCTGAGTGCTGAAGCACGTAGCGCGTAAATATTGTCTGTCCTCGGTTGCAACACTCACTACCGAGTTCCAAACTGCCCCTGGAAGCAAAGTGAGCACAATAACTGTTCGTCAGCCGCACACAAGCCTAAGATCTCCATGCGCAATGCCAAGCGTCGGCTGGAGTGGTGTAAAGCTCGCCGCCATTGGACTCCGAAGCAGTGGAAACGCGTTCTCTGGTGTGATGAATCACCTTTTCCTATCTGGCAGTCCCACAGATTAATCTGGGTTTGGCGGATGCCAGGAGGGCGTACCTGCCCAAATGCATAGTGCCAACTGTAAAGTTTGGTGGAGGAGTTATAATGGTCTGGGGCTGTTTTTCATGGTTCGGGCTAGGCCCCTTAGTTCCAGTGAAGGGAAATCTTAACGCTACAGCATACAATGACATTCTTGGTTCTTCCTGCCGGCGGCTATTAGACTATTTAATGCCTCACCGGGGTGCCGTGCCGTCAGCAACACAGACCTGGAACTGTTGGGGTGTTAGGACCTTGTTTAACAATTATGCATCCATCCGTGAGTAACTCTGGTCCGTAATCACTCATTCACTCAGGACTTATTTATTTATTCAGGACTGTATATACATACTCATGTACAGTTGTTATATCATATCACATGCAATATTGTAAGTAATTCTTGGACTGAACTTACGTAGTCATTCACTCAGGAATGCATATTAGTATCCTGTCAGTTGTATCTTTTTTCATTGCTTTTAGTATATCGCATGTGCAATATGTGCAGTTATCTGTAATTTTATTATTTTTTTATTTAACCTTTATTTTACTAGGCAAGTCAGTTAAGAACAAATTCTTATTTACAATGACGGCCTAGGAACAGTGGGTTAACTGCCTTGTTCAGGGGTAGAACGACAGATTTTTACCTTGTCAGCTCTGGGATTCGATCTCGCAACCTTTCAGTTACAGGCCCAACACTCTAACCACTAGGCTACCTGCCGCCCCGAGGGTACCGGTTTTAAAAAAACTAATGGAAGTATGAAGGTAGTTTTGTGCCTACCCAAAAAAAAGGTTAAATATGTTTTTTTTTTTTAGGACAGACACTTCAAAACCTAGTTACGTATTCTTTGACGGTACTTTTTGCCATTTATGAATGTTATTCAATGCGTTTCTCTGGGCTTTAAAATACAAAATCAATATTTTATCAAATAATTTGTATATATATAATGTTCTAAATCAAATATCCAAAGGGTGGTATGACCATCTTAAAACAATTCCATATGTCAGCTGAGCACCCCCCCTCCCCCAACGTCAATGTCAATGTGTTATATAATAGCCTATCCACATAATGACTACCCACTGGGCACACACTGGTTGAATCTACTTTGTTTCCACGTCATTCCAATGAAATTATGTTGAACCAATGTGGAATAGTTGTTGAATTGACATCTGTGCACAGTGGGTAATCGGCCTAAATTAATTCTTACTGTGTGATATCAGAGGGACCCAAACACAACTCTAAACGAATCTCTGATAACACTTGAAGCTCGCATCGATCCAGAAGTATTTACATTCAGTTAAACAAACACACATGCTCAGGGGATGGACATTAGCCTGTAAATTATAACAACTATCTCTCTTCCACTCTCTCTCTCTCCTGTAACTCCTTTCTGCCCACACTCCACCCCTTTCTCCTTCTCGGGTTCTCTCTCGCTGTCTCCTTCTCAAGTCCTCCTTGTTTATAGACACAAATACGAGTGCAATGCCAGGGTTGTGGGTTCGATTCCAACGGGGGGACCAGTACGAAAAAAGTATGAACATGTATGCAGTCGCTCTGGATACATTACTAAAATGTAAAACAAACCTTGAATTAATGGGGTAAAGCTGGAATAGTGTTATAAGGGTGGTGTCGGTATGTCTGTTATTTTAACGATCCTTTGTTTTTGCTTTCCCAGTTTCTCTGTGTCCCTGGCAACATTCCACCATCCTCATCCTCCCTGGTTAATGATCAGATGAATGTATCTTTCCTCATTCTGATTGGTGTTCGCTGCATCAGGCCAGATAAGCCAGGTGGCATCACACCACTGGTACTAGTCGCCTGTTCTACCCCTGGCTCTCACACCCGGGACTGACAGACAGAGAGAGAGAGAGAGAAGGACTAACACAGAGGACTCTCTCACTATCTCACCCCTTCTAATTGATTTCCTTTTTATCCTTTTGTTATTTATTCAAGTGATCTTATTGAGATTAAAACTCTCTTTTCAAAGGGCAGGGGAGACCTGCCGTAATACGACAGCAACTAAATTGGAGTTCCAGGCTCTTTCTTACCTGTGAGGTGCTGTGGAATAGTAGCATGGGCAGACCCACTATGAGCTGTGCCACTGTCCTGCTCACACTCTTGGCCTGTCTGGTAAGTTCTTCTGTTTCCCCCTGATGGCTGTTACCCAGTGGTGGAGATGGAACCCCCTGGAACTGGGTCTCAGGAGGCCATTTTGTTGTTGATGGGAATTCCATTTCCACCCCTAGTGTTACAGGGTGTGGTAGTTAAACAATTTGTGTGTCTACGTTGCCATTCAACACTAACAGAATCACAATAACTAAGAATTCAGTACTTGAATTAGACTACATTTATTTTAACATAATAATAGACTTAAAAGAAAGTGTAAATGTGATTTCTGTGTTTATATGAATGAATGTTTAGTTGTATGTAATATTATACAATTCATTGTAAAAATAGAGGAACTGTAGTTTTTAAGGTGAGGGACTGTAGTTTCTAATGTGTTGTTTTAGGATATCTAAAACAGAGATGCCTGGCACTTGACTGTATTGATGAATGGACTAATTGAGGGAGTGAAGATATTCTTTCACTACAAATGTATTGCCACCTTTACTAAAAAAGCCAAAATGTCAGACAAGGCAGTGATTTATGTTGAATGCAGAAACAGTCAGGTACTCGGAAAAAGTAAACTGATCTACATTTTTCTTTTCCATATGTTGAAAACTGTACATACTAACACTATCTGTGCTGGTGATTAAGCCTTGAACATACAGTAATGAATCTACACCCTTTTATTGTCGTTACGCACAAAGAGCAAAGAGCAAGGTAAAAAAAACAACCTGACATTGCAGATTATATTGTATCCTTAATCTCATTGATAACAAGTTTCAGGAAGGCAAATACAGAATATCTGTAGGCCGGAACTGTCTATCAGTTGAAAAATAGATAGTTGAACGTAGAAGAGTATCCCAACCAGGAGGATGAAAAATATTATGGTTACATGACCACTATCTCCCCTCAGCCTTACTAACTCTGTCCATTCACTTACTCTGTCCGTCTACGTATGTAGGATCTTAATTTGAGCCAGTTTGCTCCAGCAGGAAATAATTCTGCAGCAACAGGAAATGTGAATTGTTATATGGATTATAGTTAATGGACATTTTTGTAGGGGTTGATAAATGTTTTGTTAAGTCTAAGTGGTAATGACAAGCCTTTTTAGAACTCAAATACACTACACGTTTGCACAGCAACAAAATAGTGATCAAATTAAGATCCTACATCTGTATGTCTCCCCAGGTTGTCTCAGAGGCCCGTCATGAGCCAGGATACTGTGCCTTCTACGATGAGTGTGGTAGAAACCCAACGGTGGAGGGATCCCTCATTCCCCCCATAGTCCCCTGCCTCAACTACAGCCGCGCTCGAGTCCTTGTGGGGAACCACTACCAACAACTCAAAAAAGTCAGTGGTTCTGGGTGGTTCTGTCTGTTTGCGAGAGAGAGAGAGAGAGAGAGGAGAGAGAGAGAGAGAGAGAGAGAGAGAGAGAGATGTCCAGTTCCAGGTAAGTGACCATAATGCTGATATGATTCTAGGTGTGCCCCATGCTGGACCGTGGAGAGGGCAATACCACTGCCTGCTGCTCTGTAAAGCAGATAAAGTCCCTGGAAATGAGCCTGATGCTGTCCAAGGTAGTGCTCATCCGCTGCCCCTCCTGTGCTGACAACTTTGCCCACCTCCACTGCATCAACACCTGCAGCCCTAACCAGACCACATCCATTAACGTGACACGCACCGCGAACATCACCAACTTGGGGATAGTCAAAGAGGCAGTGGTGGGTTACCAGGCCTACTTGTCCACCTCGTTTGCCGACAAATCCTTTGAGTCCTGCAAGAACGTGAGGATTCCCGCCACGGGGGGATTTGCCATCGATACCATGTGTGGACGCTACGGCTCAGCACTGTGTACGGCTCAGTACTGGTACGACTTCCAGGGAGATTCCAGTAACGGCCTGGCCCCACTGGACATCGACTTCAGGCTGATTCCAGAAGGGGTCACCGAGGGGATACCCGATGGGGTAGTGCCTTACGCTGGAAGGGCGCTGGGGTGTAATGAGATGACCCCAACAGGGTCAGAGCCTTGCTCCTGCCAGGACTGCCAGGCCTCGTGCCCAGTCATGCCCTCTCCCCCACCCCCCGCAGGACCCTTCACCATCGGGGGGATGGACGGCTACCTGGTGCTGTGTGTGATCTTCCTCTGTGTTCTCATTCTAGCCTTCCTGCTCTTTGTGCTCTCCACCTACCTACTGAGGAAGGAAGAGTGCAAGGACTCTGAGAAAGAGAAAGGAAAGGGGAAAGGGATGGATAAGAATGGGAACAATGTGAGTGAGAGGCTGATTGAACCGTGGGAGGTGACGTGTACAGACAAGAACAGCCTGGCTACTCAGGAGTTCCTGGGCTCTGTGTTCCAGGCATGGGGCACCCTCATCGCCTCACACCCCCTCAAGGTGCTGCTAGTGTCGGCAGTGGTCATTGCTGCCTTCGCCACAGGACTCATGCACATCGAGCTGACCACTGACCCGGTCCAGCTGTGGTCCGCCCCAAACAGCCGTGCCCGTATGGAGAAGGACTTCCACGACAAGTACTTTGACCCATTCTTTAGAACCAACCAGCTGATCCTGACAGCGCCGGGCCGAACTGGTCACTTCTACAGCTCGTTGCTGTTGGGGGATCATAACTTCAGTGGAATCATTGCCAAAGACCTGATCCTGGAACTTCTAGAGCTGCAGAAAAAGATTCAGGTAGGGTAGGCAGTGGCACTATAATTGGTATTACCGAAATATCATGAAAATTGTGTTAGTAGTAGTTCTACCATTTAACATACATAGACAACATGTGGTTATTTACATATTGTATTAATTTTCAATTATTGTGATAATCAGAAATCACTGAAGTATTGCAATACTAAACTCCATTATTGTTCCAACTCTATCTGCAGAACATTACGTTCTGGTCGAATGATCTGAACCGTACGGCAAGTCTGAAGGATGTGTGCTTTGCACCTCTCAACCCCTCCAACGCCTCCCTGACCGACTGTGCTGTCAACAGCCTGCCCCAGTACTTCCAGAACAGTGTGGACAACCTCAACGCTAAAATCAACATGACGAAGCTGGGAGTGACCAAGGAGGTGGACTGGAGAGACCACTTCATCTACTGCGTCAAGTAAGTCTGATTTGTGATGTCCCTCCCTTTCTATCAGTGAAAACACAATCAGATTCTAGAACTCTTTTTGCATATCCATTATCACTGTTCAAATATGTTTCATCATTGACAGTAAGGCAGCTGAATTAAACATGATCTTGTATTCTCCATTCCCTCTTAGCTCTCCCCTGTCGTTCAAAGACATTACCGACCTGAAGTTGAGCTGCATGGCTGATTATGGAGCGCCAGTCTTCCCCTTCCTGGCAGTAGGAGGATATGAGAGTAAGTCTTCATGTTTTTTTAATTTTTATAATAATACTTTAATAATCCATAGATGGCATTCTTCTTTTGCTCTGCTACCAATCCCCCAGAACAGACGCAAACATGAATCAAATAGCTTGATGACACTTCGTACAGTGGCTTGCGAAAGTATTCACCCCCCCTTGGCATTTTGACTATTTTGTTGCCTTACAACCTGGAATTACAAAGGATATTTGGGGGGATTTAGTATCATTTGATTTACACAACATGCCTGACACTTAGAAGATGCTAAATATTTTTAATTGTGAAACAAACAAGAAATAAAACAAAAAAACAGAAAACTTGAGCGTGCATAACTATTCTCCCACCCCGGTCAGGGCTTTGACTCGGCCATTCCAAGACATTTAAATGTTTCCCCTTAAACCACTTGAGTGTTGCTTTAGCAGTATGCTTAGGGTCATTGTCCTGCTGGAAGTCTCAAATCTCAGAAAGACTGAAACTATTTTCCCTCAAGAATTTCCCTGTATTTAGCGCCATCTATCATTCCTTCAATTCTGATAAATTTCCCAGTCCCTGCCGATGAAAAACATCCCCGGGGTGATGAGAGGTGTTGGGTTTGTGCCAGACACAGTGTTTTCCTTGATGGCCAAAAAGCTAAATTTTTGTCTCGTCTGACCAGAGTACCTTCTTCCATATGTTTGGAGAGTCTAGTCTCCCTCACGTCTTTTGGCGAACACCAAACGTGTTTGCTTATTTTTTTCTTCAAGCAGTGACCAGTCTTCCGTTTTTTTATTTTTTATTATGGCCAGTAATCCGTAAAGCCCAGCTCTGTGGAGTGGGTTATCTTTGGTCTCTCTGTTGCCTCTCTGATTAACTAACGCCCTCCTTGCCTGGTTGGTCCGTGAGTTTTGGTGGGCGGTCCTCTCTTGGCAGTTTAGTTGTGGTGGTGCCATATTCCTTCCATTTTTTAATAATGGATTCAATGGTGCTCCGTGGGATGTTTGTTTTATAACCCAACCCTGATCTCTACTTCTCCACAACTTTGACCCTGACCTGTTTGGAGAGGTCCTTGGTCTTCATGGTCCCGCTTGCTTGGTGGTGCCGCAGAATCTGGGGCCTTTCAGAACAGGTGTATATATACTAAGATCATGTGACATATAATGTGACACTTAGATTGCACACAGGTGGACTTTATTTAAGTAATTATGTGAGACTTCTGAAGGTAAATGGTTGCACCAGATCTTATTTAGGCGGTGAATACATATGCACACACCGCTTTTCTGTTTAGTATTTTTTTTGAATTTTTTGAAACAAGTTATTTCATTTTTTGTATTTCCATTACATGAAATCCAAATAAAAATAAATGTCAATTACAGGTTGTAATGCAACAAAATAGGAAAAACGCCAAGGGGGATGAATACTTTTGCAAGGTACTATAGACTAGATGACTAGTGGTTCTCTGTAGCTCAGTTGGTAGAGAATGGCACAGCTTTGGAGCTTGCAACGCCAGTATAGTAGGTTTGATTCCCGCGACGACCCATATGTAAAATGTATTCATGCATGAGTCACTTTGATAGATAGATAGATAGATAGGTACTTTATTGATCCCCCGGGGGGGAAATTTCATTATCAAGCAGCTACAACAAAAACACAGGGCAGGTGCAAAATGCCACAACGAAAGTACACAAAAGACAGATACACGGTACATGATACATAGAGCGGCAGTATGAAAAAGTATAGAAATACAGGATATCTGGAGTGCAAAAAAAAGCTATAAAAGGACATTGCGTAGTATGAGTGGTTGGCTGAATATGTACACTATACATTGGTGGATGTTGGATGGTTAATATACTATACAGGTTGATGGCAGAGAAATACTTCAGTAGCTAATGCGTATGATATGAGCGAGGGTAATAATAGTTTACTTAATAGACAGAATGGGTAAATGAATGGGTAAATGAACAATTTTGCATGGTTAAATTAGCTGTACAGTTAGGTATACAGTTATATTTACAGATAAGTGAATACTTGCATGTTTACACAAACTGTACAGGTAAATGACAGGAAGAGATACTATAATAGCTAAATGTGTGTATGATATTATTGGGCTAATAATAATAGTAATTCCCTTAAAATACAGTCCTTAGTGCGCAGGGTTTAATTACAGACAACTGCACTTATTGCACATTTGATATACTAAAAGCAATGAGAAAAGGTGCAACTGGCAGGATACTAATATGCATTCCTGAGTGAATGCCTAGGTCCAATAATTACTTACAATATTGCATGTGATATAATATAACAACTGTACATGGGTATGTATATACAGACCTGTATGAATAAGTAGGTCCTGAGTGGATGAGTGCTGACGGAACAGAGTTACTCACGGATGGATGCATAATTGTTAAACTAGGTCCTAGCACCCCAACAGTTCCAGATCTATGTTGCCGACGGCACGGCACCCCGGTGAGGCATTATATAGTCTCATAGCCGCCGGCAGGAAGGACCTCCTGTGGCGCTCTCTGGCACACCGTGGTGGGATCAGTCTGTGACTGAAAGAGCTCCTCTGCGTCATAACCATAGCGTGCAGAGGGTGGGTGACGTTGTCCATGATGGCCAGCAGTTTGGCCAGGATCCGTCTCTCCGCCACCTCCTCTAGAGTGTCAAGGCTCATCCCCAGGACAGAGCTAGCCTTCCTGATCAGCTTATTTACCCGAGAAGCATCACCGGCTTTGATGTTTGCTCCCCAGCACACCACTGCAAAAAAGATGGCACTGGCCACCACAGACTGGTAGAAGGTATGCAGTAGTTTACTGCACACGTTGAAGGACCTGAGCCTCCTCAGAAAGTAGAGTCGGCTCTGGCCCTTTTTGTACAGGGCCCCGGTGTTACCAGCCCATTCCAGTCTGTTGTCCATATGGACCCCCAAGAACTTGTATGACTCAACCATTTCCACATCCATCCCCTTTATAGGGACTGCAGTCAGTTGTGCCTTGGTTCTCCTGAAGTCCACCACCATCTCCTTAGTTTTGCTGATGTTGAGCTGAAGGTGGTTCTGCTCACACCACAACACAAAGTCACTGATTGTGCTCCTGTACTCCTCCTCCTGCCCACCCCTGATGCACCCTACAATAGCAGAGTCATCCGAGAACTTCTGTAGGTGGCATGTTTCAGAGTTATATCTGAAGTCTGAGGTGTAGAGGGTGAACAGGAAGGGGGACAGGACCGTACCCTGGGGGGCCCCTGTGTTGCTAACTGCCCGTTCTGACACACAGCTCTGTAGTCGCACAAATTGTGGCCTACCGGTCAGGTAGTCCGTGACCCAGGAGACTAAGGGTGCTTCCACTTTCATCCTCCTCATCTTCTCACCCAGTAGCAGGGGCTGAATGGTATTGAAGGCACTGGAGAAGTCAAAAAACATGACCCTCACAGTGCAACCTGCGTTGTCCAGGTGAGAGTAGGCCCTCTGCAGAAGGTAGATGATTGCATCATCCACCCCGATGTTGCGCTGGTATGCAAACTGCAGGGGGTCCATTGATGAACACACCAGGGGTCTGAGGTGAGCGAGGACTAACCTTTCCAGGGTCTTCATGATGTGGGATGTTAGCGCTACAGGTCTGAAGTCATTCAGGACAGTGGGGTGTGCCTTCTTGGGCACTGGGACGAGGCAGGATGTTTTCCACAGCACAGGGACCCTTTCTAGGCTCAGGCTAAGGTTGAAAAGACGCTGGAGTATTCCACACAGTTGGTCAGCACAGACCCTCAGCACCCTTGGGCTGATGCCATCAGGGCCCGCCGCTTTCCACTGGTGTAGTCTCTCCAGCTCTCTCTTCACTTGGTTGGTGGTGAAAGCCAGCCCAGGTAGGGAGGTGGGGGGAAGGGGGGTGTTGAGGATCAGTCCAGGGGGGGCAGGGGCGGAGGTGGGGTCACTGATTGTCTCAACAGAGGTGCTGTGAGCAAAGTGGGGGTGGGATAGCCGTGAGGGTGTGTGGTCTGGGGAGCTGGAGGGGAGGTGGACAGGGCCAGTATCGAACCTGTTAAAAAATTGGTTCAGCTCATTGGCTCTGTCCTGGGTCCCCTCCGTCTGCCCACTGTTCGACTTTTTGAAGCCAGTGATATTTCTCATACCCTTCCACACCTCTCTCACCTGGCTCTGCCTCAGCTTGTCCTCCATCTTCTCCTTATACACTCTCTTCCCCTCAGCAATCCGCAACTTCAGCTCCCTCTGGATAACTTCAGCTCCCTCTGGATAACTTCAGATCCCTTTGGATAAAGTAATCTGCTAAATGGTATTTATTAATATATATTAGAGGAATCCTGTGTATTAACCCAGCTTTCATTATCTCCCCTCTCTCAGATGAGGGCTACACTACAGCAGAAGCCCTCATCCTCACATTCTCCCTCAATAACTACCCACGAGACAACGTTAAGTTCAAGGTGGCCCTAGAGTGGGAGCAGAGGTTCCTGGACATTGTCCAAGAGTACCAGAAGAGTCCAGGCAACCCGTTCACCTTTGCATACATGGCTGAGGTACGTATGTATGCACACAGACAGGGATAGCTCCCATACAGACAGTCTACTTTTTACCTACTATTTACCTGGAAGACATTATATGGTCATAATATTCAATATCTCTCTCTCTCTCCCATCTCTCCTCCCTCTCTGAATCCCTCTATTTCTCTCTCTGTAGAGGTCTCTGGAGGATGAGATTAACAGGACGACAGTGGAGGACATCCCCATCTTCATGATCAGCTATGCTGTTATCTTTGTGTACATCGCTGTGGCTCTGGGGGAGTACACCTCCTTCAGTCGGATCCTGGTGAGACCACTCACTGAAATACAACGTGGCAACGGCTGAAATACAACGTGGCAACGGCTGAAATACAACGTGGCAACGGCTGAAATACAACGTGGCAACGGCCATTTGAATTTCAACTGCTGCCATTTTAGTATTTTTGCAACACACACAGAAAACACTTGGCCATAAGCAGAAAGAAAAATCAATAAGATAGATAGATAGATAGATAGATAGATAGATAGATAGATAGATAGATAGATAGATAGATAGATAGATAGATAGATAGATAGATAGATAGATAGATAGATAGATAGATAGATAGATAGATAGATAGATAGATAGATAGATAGATAGATAGATAGATAGATAGATAGATAGATAGATAGATAGATAGATAGATAGATAGATAGATAGATAGATACTTTATTGATCCCAGAGGGGGACATTTCTTTGTCAAGCAGCTACAACAAAACACAGGGCAGGTGCAAAATGCCAGAACGAAAGTACACAAAAGACAGATACATGATGCATAGAGCAAGATAGTGCCTATCCTTTGTATTATATATATAAATAAATTAGGAAATGACTGTGTAGATACAGTATGGCCAGATGCAGACAGTCATATTCCTACTTAGCCTTTTGGAGGGCTAAATGGAACAAAAATGGAATGCTCCGTAATGTTAGAAACTGTAATGCTAGTTTGTAAAATACTGTAGATGAAACACTGTACTGTATATGACTAGGGTGGACTAAAATGTATTCCTATGCCATACATGAAACTGTATTAAACTGTAGATCCTGATCTATGTGGTGTTCCTACAGGTGGACTCGAAGTTCCTGGTAGGTCTGGGTGGTATCCTGGTGGTGGGCTGCTCTGTCTTGGCCTCCATGGGTTTCTACGCCTGGATCGGTATCCCCTCCTCTCTGGTCGTCCTCCAGGTAGTCCCCTTCCTGGTGCTGGCCGTAGGAGCTGACAACATCTTTATCTTCGTCCTGGAGTACCAGGTTGGTGTTTAAACCTGGTTATCACTCTGCTGGGCATGGCCCACAGTCTCATAATCCCACTCATGCTGCTCAGCTACTTTGGTGAGTGCGTGCGTGTGTGGATGCGTGTCTCTAAGATGCTTGACTGTTTTTGAATTTCACAACGTTTGTTAGTTCCCTTGGTTCACTCATAATGTTATTCATCAGGTGTTAGTATTCTCTCTCTATAGTAATGGTAACTCTCTCTCTCTCTCTGAGAGGGACGCACGGAGGCCAGACGAGAAGAGGGAGGAGCAGATTGGACGTGTCCTTGGAAATGTAGCTCCCAGCATGCTCCTGTGCTCTCTCTCCGAGTCTGTCTGCTTCTTCCTGGGTGAGCTCCCATTGGTGCACTCTAGAACATAGAAACAGAACACACAGAAAAGACACCGGTATTTCATGTCAGAGAGATGCTACTTTTCTTATTGACTCCTCTGAACCTGCAGTAATTCATCAGGTGTGCAAATAAGTAGTCTCGTCCACCAGCCGACTCTCTGTCAAACCTATGTGGTAGCAACGAGGCTAGGTACAAGGTTAGCAACAGTGCATTCTTTCACCATTCACCGTCAATGGCAATGACAATAGTGGTCTATAGATCCCAGGCTGTAGCCTACATTTCATCCATTTACACCGTATGTTAATGACTAACTCCTCCTGTTCCTCACCTCTGTCTCCCAGGCGCTCTGAGCACCATGCCTGCTGTCAAGTCCTTTGCTTTGTACGCTGCACTGGCTGTGCTCATGGACTTCGTTCTGCAGATGACGGCCTTCGTGGCGTTGCTGTCCCTGGATGCCAGACGGCAGGACGGGAACCGCTGCGAGCTGGCCTGCTGCGTCACCGTCAAGACCCCGGCCCCTCCCAAACCCAACGAGGGTTTCCTTCTGCCCGTCATGAGGAAATACTATACCCCCGCCCTCCTCCACCCAGTCACCAGGGTCATAGTGGTAAACAAACTATTGTTTTTTTACCTTTTACACATTGATGTTCTCTCTAGTTAGCTCAGTTGGCTGGTTGTGGTTCTGGTTGAAGTCCTCCTCCTCTCTCCCTCTGCCAGATGGTTGTATTCATCTTCATGTTCATCTCCTCCATCTACCTGATGTTCTATGTGACGGTGGGCCTGGATCAGGAGCTGGCTATGCCCCATGTGAGTGACACCTGGACTACTGCTTGAATGCATCTCCCATGACACTTAATTCATGAATAACATATAACAACATGCAGTATGAAGGATATAAAGAAAGACCAAACAGTACATGTGCATCCTTGTACTGGTCACATGACACCTTCATCCTCTGTCTCAGGGTTCCTACATGTTGGAGTATTTCAAGTACCTGTATGCATACTTTGAGGTGGGCGTCCCAACCTATTTTGTCACGACAAAGGGGTTTAACTTCAACAGCATAGCGGGTATGAATGCAACCTGCTCCAGTGTGGGCTGTGACCCCTTCTCTCTCACTCAGAAGATCCAGTACGCCACTGAATACCCCGACCTGTGAGTAGTCATTTGAACTTGGATTGGATAAAAATAATAATAATAATTACATTTATAAAGCTAGTTATTTTCACCTGGTCTCAAAGCACGTTATATTGGGCGGGGGTAAACTGGCTTGTATACACTAAGTGTTCAAAACATTAAAAACACATGTCACTTCAATCAGTGTAGATGAAGGGGAGGAGACAGGTTACAAATTATTTTTAAGCCTTGAGACAATTGAGACGTGGATTGTGTGTGTTTTCCATTCAGAGGGTGAATGGTCAAGACAAATGTAAGTGCCTTTGAACGGGGTATGGTAGTAGGTGCCAGGCGCACTGGTTTGTGTCAAGAACTGCAATGCTGCTGTATTTTTACACTCAACCGTTTCCTCTATGTATCAAGAATGGTTCACCACCCACACTCTTAGAAATAAAACTGTCCCCATAGAAAAACCCTTTGAAGAACCCATTTTGGTTCCAGATAGAACCTTTTGGTTCCAGGTAGAACCCTATTGGGTTCAATTTAGAACCTTTTCTCCATAGATCCCAAAAAGGTTATACATAGATCCCAAAAGACTTCTACCTGGAACCAAAAAGTGTTCTACCTGGAACCAAAAAGTGTTGTCCTATGGGGACAGCTGAGGAACCCTTTTTTCTAAGAGTGCAAAGGACATCCAGACAACTTGATACAACTGGGGGGGGGGGGGGGGTCCAGGCTACTTCCTTCTGTTTCCAGTCTGTCTCTCTGACTCCTCCCTCACCCTTTTCCCCACTACACTCAACCTTGAAATTACTGATATCCACACGGCAACCTCACACACAGCTAACACTTAATGATCGACCCAGTTACATAAACCACATTCAAGATTAGATCAAGGACAAGATGTTTGAGAGGATCAAATCTGATGAGCAAGTTATTTATTCTTAGTCCAGGGTTAGGATTAAGGTCAATGTTAGGGGAAAGGGTTAAGGTTAGGGTTAGTGGTTAAAATGTCTGTCCTTTCTTGCGTAGAGATAAGGTCTCAGGGCTGCTGGTATCACCACCTCATTAATACATATCAGCAGCTGATATTGGAAAAGTAGAATGTAATATTCCGAGGCCAAAGCTCGGCTGGCTCTGGGTGTTTGTGTGAACGTGAATGAAAGTGAAATAAAATAAGGGGTAGTTCTTAACGATGTCCCAACTCATTGATATGATTAACAGATCTTACCTGGCTATCCCAGCAAACTCGTGGGTGGACGACTTCATTGACTGGCTAAACCCTGGATCCAAATGCTGTCGGCTCTATACCTCCGGTCCTAACAATGGGACGTTCTGTCCTGCGAGCGAATGTGAGTAGCAAGTACCTCAGAGACAGACAACCTGAACTGGAAACAAACAGCATTATCCTCTGTTTGTTTTACATGAATAAAACAAAGAAACATTGTGTAGTATCTAACCTGATGTATAATGTGTTCTGTGCATAGTGGACTCCCTATGTAAGGAGAAGTGTTTGAAGAATATCAATAACGGAGTACTGAGGCCCAACACGACGCAATTCGACCAATTCCTACCAGACTTCCTAGGCAACAAGCCCGACCTGCAGTGTCCTAAGGGGTGAGCGTCGCACACACATACACACACACACACACACACACACACACACACACACACACACACACACACACACACACACACACACACACACACACACACACACACACACTCACACTTGTGTAATGCCTGTTTCTCTTCCTAACAGAGGTCTAGGAGCCTATGACAAGGCTGTGATCAGAGATGAGAGTGGAGAAATTATAGGTGAGGAATACTGGATATTATCTATCGTATTTGAACCTATAGACAGACAATAAAGCTACTGAAGTTGAAAGTGACCTGTTTCTCTGTGTTGTTAGCCACCAGGTTCATGGCATACCACACGGCTCTCAGCACCTCCAAGGAGTTCACTGCAGCGCTTAAAATAGCCAGAGAGCTGGCCCACAACATTACCCTCAGCATGAGGGCCATACCTGGTACATCCCCGGATTTTGAGGTCTTCCCCTACACGTATGTTAGTTCAGCGTCCTCTTCCTTTCACCTCTTCTCACATGTCCTCCTTTCCCTTCTGGGAGATAGCATCAGTGCCTCAGACTGTCCTCCTCCTCTCCCTCCAGGGTGACCTATGTGTTCTATGAGCAGTACCTGACCATTGTGTCTGAGGGACTGTTTAACATCTCCCTGTGCCTACTGCCAACCTTCGTGGTGTGCTGTCTTCTGCTGGGCATGGACCTGCGCTCCGGCGCTCTCAACCTCCTCACCATCATCATGATCACCGTGGATACCGTGGGCGTCATGACACTGTGGGGCATCGACTACAACGCCGTGGCTCTTATCAACCTGGTCACGGTATGGGAACATAGCACTACTTGCTTTGGTGTGGGTGCAGCTTGTTGCAACGTGTCTCAACTTCAGCACCAGTTTGAAACCTTATAAATCCTGTTTGTACACATGCTGTAGATAGTGTCCTCTAGTTTAATATCCTGAAATGGGCTATAAGCTCAAAGACAAAGGAAGCCACTGTCCCCACCCAAGCAGCACTTAAGCAAACATGCGTTTTACACACTAACCCTCCCACTTGTCTCTCTCTGGTCTGCAGGCGGTGGGTATCTCTGTGGAGTTTGTATCTCACATGACACGTTCCTTTGCCATGAGCATTCAGCCTACACATGTAGAGAGAGCCAAGGAGGCTACTGCTACAATGGGCAGTGCGGTGAGTTCAAGTGCCAGACCATACCATCACTACACAGCCATTCGATACATAACCATGTTATAATTAATACACTTAATGGACTTTTTTATGCTGAATTTATGTTTGTCCCTGTGCGGTTCTACAGGTGTTTGCTGGCGTTGCCATGACGAACCTGCCTGGCATAGTGGTGTTGGCATTTGCCAAAGCCCAGCTTATCCAGATCTTCTTCTTCCGTTTAAACCTGGTTATCACTTTGCTGGGCATGGCCCACGGTCTCATATTCCTACCCGTGCTGCTCAGCTACTTTGGTGAGAGTGTGTGTGTGTGTGTGTGTGTGTGTGTGTGTGTGTGTGTGTGTGTGTGTGTGTGTGTGTGTGTGTGTGTGTGTGTGTGTGTGTGTGTGTGTGTGTGTGTGTGTGTGTGTGTGTGTGTGTGTGTGTGTGTGTCAACCAACAGATTAGTCACTATATTAAGATTTGAACTCAGACTTTTTTCCGACTAATACCTTTTTCCCAATCCTGTGTGTCTCTCAGGTCCTGGAGTGAATAAAGCAGTGTTGTTTCGGATACAGCAGGCCAAGGCCCAGGAACTGAAGCTGAATAGCAATGCCATGCACATCTATGACAACATCAGCTACGAAGACCAGGAGAGGAGCCCAGACCCAGACACCACCTCCATCACCCCGTACGAACCCCACACCTACCTATGAGAACCTCTAAAAGGTTGAGGTAGAAGACACAATCCCCCCCCATTTCCGAACACCACCACCTAACCAACAAACAAACTGAGTTTAGTCTGTTCCCAGTTCTACATATACCTCCGTAACCATAGGAACCACAAGAGCCGAAGCAAGGACAATGTATGTGGGAAAGTAGGGTCTAATAGAGATTCTATATACTGAGTCACATGTGCAAATCTTTATCTTTGGCACTAGTCGCAATGTCCCCTTATTCAGGAAAGGCAGGACTGAAGGCCGCAACAGACACGACTGTGCAATATCTACTACCAGATTAACTATGTGGAGTGGAGATACATAACCACATACTGAACTGAGGGACCTATTAGTCGTTCAACAGATGAAAGAGACACATTTCTTATAATACTATATATCATGTAGATATGTAGCCTCTCATCTCCATATTCTGCCTTAGTTGGCAGGAGGAACCGGCGCAATGATTTCTCTATTGCTAATTAGAGGCACAAAGTGGTTCCTAGTGAGGAACTAACAAATTCATTGTTTTATACAATTAGAATAGTTTTATGTGTGAGTTAAATGTATGTTTTTTAATTTAAATATTTTGTACCTATGAATTAAATAAGCTAAAAATGTGTTTAATTTACAAAATCTGTTCACCAAGTAAATACACACAAATAAAAAAAATAGATAAGTGATCATGTCTCAATGTAAGCCATGAAATTATTGTTCTTTTCAAATACAATCTATTTTCGGTTGTGGTCCAGTAGGAGTGTACAAATGATAATAGTTATGTTCCGGGTCTCCCTGTCATCCACTCTGAGAACATCCGGCCAGCAGCTGAATCTAGTTGCCTGTACCTTAAGTATAGTTAGAGAAAACACTCCGGTTGTTGATAATAGATTGTCTTCACATTTATTTTCTGTACTGTTTCGATCTTGTAAAAAATTATTGTGAAATGAATATTAAACATGACTGTAAAGTATGTGTGACTTGACTTTGTAGCTGTATTAAACCCAGGAATAGAATGGCATAATGATTTTCATTATTCATAATATATACATTACATAAGCACAGTGGGGCCGATTCCAACCCCAGTTAGGCGCGTGGAAATCAAACGCAATTCCCTTATAACGCACCTTTCTCTTTATGCGTATTCTGACCTTGAACACGAGCATCAGAATAGCATGCTATTCGAATAAATTAAGGCGTGGCGGAGATGTGTCTGCAGATATGACGTATTCTGACCTTGACATAACTTCACCACCTTTACGCGAGAGGAAGCCAACGAACCTGTTCCAAGTGGAACAAGCATCTATAAAAATTAAAAATAATCTATTGAAATAACAACATTCTCCCATGTACTGTAATTTACAACTTGATAAGATCTATTGATAAGAGCTCGGTAAATGAGTAATCTGTTTGGAGAAGATAATTGTACATATAAATATAGTTAGTTAGATATATTTTACCTTATAACCGCTCGAGACAAATGTGAAACTAGTCATATGGCAGCAAACTGAGCATATCAACATATCAATGTTTATAAAATGCTGTGCCATTATGCAGAATTTAAATTGTACAGCCTTTTAACTTGAAGGGATGGACACTCTCGGATGTCTTAATTACCCCTGACTTTTAATTTATGTTAAATATTAGCCACTATTAGTATCGGCCGTCAAGTAGGCCTAATAACCACACATATTTAACTGCCTATTTACTGTTAGTTCCCTTCAATTGGTATAGCCTTTTAATATCATTCCATTGAATTCCATTGTTTTGTTTAACCATCATTTGCTTCCTCTGTAAACGCCGTCACGGACGTGTGGTTTTTGCTGAGGATGATCTGTAACGGCTGAGAACATAAAAACTAGACATTTACAGTGCATTTAGAAAGTATTCAGACCCCTTGACTTTATCCACATTTTGTCACAATACAGCCTTATTCTAAAATGGTTTAAATAGTTTTTTATTTTCCTTTATCAATGTACACACAATGACAAAGCAAAAACAGGTTTTTCGAAAATTTTGCAAATGTATAAAAAAAAGTATTCAGAACCTTTACTAAGTACTTTGTTAAAGCACGTTTGGCAGCGATTACAGCCTCGAGTCCTCTTAGGTATGACGCTACAAGCTTGGCACACCTACACTACCGTTCAAAAGTTTGGGGTAACTTAGAAATGTCCTTGTTTTTTAAAGTTTTGCAAATGTTCTGTCCATTCAAATAACATCAAACTGATCAGAAATACAGAAATATAATACCATCACTCCTGTGTTCCAATGGCACGTTGTGTTAGCTAATCCAAGTTTATCATTTTAAAAGGCTAATTGATCATTAGAAAACCCTTTTGCAATTATGTTAGCAAAGCTGAAAACTGTTGTGCTGATTAAAGAAGCAATAAAACTGGCCTTCTTTAGACTAGTTGAGTATCTGGAGCATCAGCATTTGTGGGTTCGATTACAGGCTCAAAATGGCCAGAAACAATAAACTTTCTTCTGAAACTTGTCAGTCTATTCTTGTTCTGAGAAATTAAGGCTATTCCTTGCGAGAAATTGCCAAGAAACTGAAGATCTCGTACAACGTTGTGTACTACTCCCTTCACAGAACAGCGCAAACTGGCTCTAACCAGAATAGAAAGAGGAGTGGGAGGCCCCGGTGCACATTTGAGCAAGAGGACAAGTACATTAGAGTGTCTAGTTTGAGAAACAGATGCCTCACAAGTCCTCAAAATGGCAGCTTAATTAAATAGTACCCGCCAAACACCAGTCTCAACGTCAACCGTGAAGAGGCGACTCCGGGATGCTGGCCTTCTAGAAAGATTTTAAAAGAAAAAAAAAATATCTTCCTCTGTCCAGTGTCTGTGTTCTTTCGCACTTTATTTTTATTGGCCAGTCTGAGATATGGATTTTTCTTAGCAACTCTGCAAATTTATTTTCTTTCAAAAACAAGGGCATTTCTAAGTGACCCCAAACTTTTGAAAGGTAGTTTATCCCATTCTTTTCTGCAGATCCTCTCAAGCTCTGTCAGGTTGAATGGGCAGCGTTGCCGCGCAGCTATTTTCAGGTCTCTCCAGAGATGTTCGATGGGTTCAAGTCCGGGCTCTGGTTGGGCCACTCAAGGACATTTAGAGACTTGTCCTGAAGCCACTCCTGCGTTGTCTTGGCTGTGTGCTTAGGGTCGTTGTCCTGTTGGAAGGTGAACCTTCGCCACAGTCTGAGGTCCTGAGCGCTCTGGAGCAGGTTTTCATCAAGGATCTCTCTGTACTTTTCTCTGTTGAAATAAAATGTAAACATTATCTTCTTATATAAAAAATAAATGCAAATGTAAAAAACAGACAATATTAAATAAATGAAACAGATACTTAATGGCATGAATTGAACACAGGAACCTGTAACAAGATAACAATAATGGTTCAACAATACAACTATAGATAGATAGATAGATAGATAGATAGATAGATAGATAGATAGATAGATAGATAGATAGATAGATAGATAGATAGATAGATAGATAGATAGATAGATAGATAGATAGATAGATAGATAGATAGATAGATAGATAGATAGATAGGTACTTTATTGATCCCCCGGGGGGGAAATTTCATTGTCAAGCAGCTACAACAAAACACAGGGCAGGTGCAAAATGCCACAACGAAAGTACACAAAAGACAGATACACGGTACATGATACATAGAGCGGCAGTATGAAAAAGTATAGAAATACAGGATATCTGGAGTGCAAAAAAAAGCTATAAAAGGACATTGCATAGTATGAGTGGTTGGCTGAATATGTACACTATACATTGGTGGATGTTGGATGGTTAACTATACTATACAGGTCGATGGCAGAGAAATACTTCAGTAGCTAAAAATGCGTATGATATGAGCGAGGGTAATAATAGTTTACTTAATAGACAGACTGGGTAAATGAACAGGTAAGTGAAAATTTTGCATGGTTAAATTAGCTGTACAGTTAGGTATACAGTTATATTTACAGATAAGTGAATACTTGCATGTTTACACAAACTGTACAGGTAAATGACAGGAAGAGATACTTTAATAGCTAAATGTGTGTATGATATCATTTGGGGTAATAATAGTAATTCCCTTAAAATACAGTCCTTAGTGCGCAGGGTTTAATTACAGACAACTGCACTTATACTAAAAGCAATGAGAAAAGGTGCAACTGGCAGGATACTAATATGCATTCTTGAGTGAATGCCTACGTCCCATAATTACTTACAATATTGCATGTGATATAATATAACAACTGTACATATGTATATACAGACCTGTATGAATAAATAGGTCCTGAGTGGATGAGTGCTGACGGACCAGAGTTACTCACGGATGGATGCATAATTGTTAAACTAGGTCCTAGCACCCCAACAGTTCCAGATCTATGTTGCCGACGGCACGGCACCCCGGTGAGGCATTATACAGTCTCATAGCCGCCGGCAGGAAGGACCTCCTGTAGCGCTCTCTGGCACACCGTGGTGGGATCAGTCTGTGACTGAAAGTGCTCCTCTGCGTCATAACCATAGCGTGCAGAGGGTGGGTGACGTTGTCCATGATGGCCAGCAGTTTGGCCAGGATCCGTCTCTCCGCCACCTCCTCTAGAGTGTCAAGGCTCATCCCCAGGACAGAGCTAGCCTTCCTGATCAGCTTATTTACCCGAGAAGCATCACCGGCTTTGATGTTTGCTCCCCAGCACACCACTGCAAACACAGACTGGTAGAAGGTATGCAGTAGTTTACTGCACACGTTGAAGGACCTGAGCCTCCTCAGAAAGTAGAGTCGGCTCTGGTCCTATTCACATATGGTTAGGACAAGAATGAAACAATTACAAAATAAACACTTTAATTTAGACAAACTTCCTCAAATGTAATACAAACTACCTCAATATTGCACTTTTTCCTTAGAATTTGTGTTTCCGGCCTTTTCTGGAGGCAAAGTCGTTTATGACGTCACTATAAGAGATCTGGCGGCCAATTTTAATATCGCGTTTTTATTACAATCAGAAGCGTTGTTACCACGGGCCCTAATATATGATAGTTACTTAGTTATGAAACACACACACACACCATTAGGCGTATATATATTTTTTTACCAACAATGTGTTGAACTTTACAGTTGAATGAGTTACTTAGACTATAATATTGGTAAAGTAGAGGTCAAATAGAAAGCTATCAGGACCATGGATTGCGCTTTGACACGTTAACGTGAACAGACGATCAATGTGTTGCAGCACAGTGGAATTACGCAGATAATAAAAACACATACTATGAAACAGGTGGTCGGCGGTGACCTGAATAACAACCTATTAAATAGTTAAATAGGGGCTACGGTAGCCCATCAGATACCCCAAATCCTCTTGAAAAAGCACAAGAACTCACCTATTTGAATGGCATTCGACGAGCTTTGCGTTGAGCAAAATCCTCGACAATGTCCTTAATGTTAATCTCCCGGGCTCTGATGCTTCAATGGACAGGATAGTCAGCCATTCAGCGTGGGCTGGAGACTAGTATAAAAGAAACCAAATTAATACAATGTAGGAACCTTTGCTACCTTCTCCTCCTGTACTTTTCGCTCAAGTCTTTTCTTGCTGCCGCTGTTATGTTTGTAAGACATGATTGCTGCTCGCTCAGCTTGCAGATGTGCTCATCTTGTCTTGACCTTCAGATTTGGCGCCTAAACTATCTATAGCTCGTCATGATCAAATAGAGACTTGGCATTGGACAAGATACATATTACCCAGCATTCAATGCATTTCTGTATATGAAAAAAGTACAAAATAAAATAAGAAATTATTCATTTAGTTGAATAGTATTCATAGTTTATGTAGAATAAGCATATTATTTTGCTACAGATAGCTATTTTACCCAAGACAATGAAAACCATGATAGAAAACTGTTTGAGGTTTTGAGGGTATAAATAACAAGTGACAAACTGGAAATTGAACGGTTAACTCGGCATATTTCCTAAGTTGACAATTCTAGCGAAGTCGTATCTTCCCAACTCCGGACCCCACGGGCCCCAGTTCGACTGCACTTCCTGCGCTGTCTATGTTTACGCCTCTGATTACAACTGACATAATATATTTAAAAAATTCAAGATGTCATTTCATGTGCTCTTGGGGGCCCTAAGCAGCCGCTTAGTTCGCTTATGCCTTGGGCCGGCTCTGCCAGAGTATCCTATTTCTCTGGTCTGAGAGTCCTTTAGGTGCCTTTTGTGAAAGTGGGCTGTCACGTGCCTTTTACTGAGGAGTGGCTTCCATAAAGGCCTGATTGGTGGAGTGCTGAAGAGATGGTTGTCCTGGAAGGTTCTCCCATCTCCACAGAGGAACTCTGGATCTCCCTGACTAAGGCCCTTCTCCCCCAATTGCTCAGTTTGACCCGGCACCCGGCGACCAGCTCTAGGAAGAGTCTTGGTGGTTCCAAACGTCTTCCGTTTAAGAATGATGGAGGCCACTGTATTCTTGGGGACCTTCAATGCTGCAGACATGTTTTGGTATCCTTCCCCAGATCTGTGCCTCAACACAATTCTGTCTCAGAGCTCTACGGACAGTTACTTAGACCTCATGGCTTGGTTTTTGCTCTGACATGCACTGTCAACTGTGGGACCTAATATAGACAGGTGTGTGCCTTTCCAAATTATGTCCAATCAATTTCAACTTAATTTACCACAGGTGGACTACAATCAAGTTGTTGAAACATCTCAAGGATGATCAATGGAAACAGGATGCACCTGAGATCAATTTCGAGTCTCATAGCGAAGGGTCTGAATACTTATGTAAATAAGGTATTTCTGTTTTTAATTTTTAATAAATGTGAAGAAAAAAATAAAATATATATTCATTTCTAAAAAACTGTTCACTTTGTCATTACGGGGTATTGTGTGTAGATTGATGAGGACATTTTTTTATTTAATCCATTTTAGAATTAGGCTGTAACGTAACAAAATCTGGAAAAAGTAAAGGGGTCTGAATACTTTCTGAATGGACTGTAAGCTAGTTAAATCGTTATGGGGTGCAGACCAAGCCGTAACAGTTTGAACCCAACCCATGGCACAGTACTTGGCCCTGTCATCACACAGTTCCATGGTTAATGCAGGCTAAAAGACGAGGGTATAGCCTACTATTGTACACTAATCTCCCTGTTATAATTATATGTACACTAATCTTCCAACATTACCATGTGTTGAAGAACTCAATGTGGCAATTTTCTGAATGAATCAAACCACCATTTTCTTTCTTTTGTGCTTAAAGGCTCTCCAAACCAATACTTTTCTAAACCTGAATAATCTACAAGATCTAAGATTCTTTTAATCTACCAAACTGCTGAACCTGAGACGAATATGCATATATTTACATTGGCTTTACATGGCAAATACATAGAAGTGCGTTGGAAAGGCATAAATTGCTGTCTGAATCGGCCCCAAAATGAATGTGACATAACAGCTATAGATGTTATGTAGATATATGACTGTAAAAATAGCTGATGTGTGGTGAGCTTCCTGGCACAGAGGCATCATCCAGGTGGGGTGAGCTTCCTAGCTGATGTGTGGTGAGCTTCCTGGCACAGAGGCATCATCCAGGTGGGGTGAGCTTCCTAGCTGATGTGTGGTGAGCTTCCTGGCACAGAGGCATCATCCAGGTGGGGTGAGCTTCCTAGCTGATGTGTGGTGAGCTTCCTGGCACAGAGGCATCATCCAGGTGGGTGTTACGCAATGAGGTGAGTTCCAATGCTTTAGGATCTGGAAAAGCTCTAATCAGTATTATGTGAAGACTCAATAATTCAGACACTCTATGTCACTCTATCTGCTCCCACTTTACAAAGGCAATACAACGTATAGTGTTACACTCCCATCTAGAGGCTTAAGTATCTGACATTTATTTGACGGAGGTCAGGTTGGGTAAAAGTAAACGGAGTGAAAGTCCACTGTAGTGTGTTAGTCATCTGTTTCTAGTTGACCTGATACATGACTACTAGTGAGTGGTACTTCTACGCCACCATAGTTTTCACTGTGTGTCTCCATGATCTTCAGGTGTGTCTGGACTTCTTTTCCTCTTCCTCCTCTTCACTGACATCTAGAACTTCTGACGTGAGTTGGCGCTGGTCCAGATATCCTAACTTTTGGATGGCTGTATTTTAATTAAATATGAATGCTCTTTGTCAACCTTGTATTTCCAAGTTTCAACAAAAGATAGCAGTTGGAAATTGCAGTGAGCGGACATCCCTATGGACCCAGGTTGGGCACTAACAGTAATACACTAACAGAAGGACACTAACAGTAGGACACTAACAGAAGGACACTAACAGTAATACACTAACAGTAGGACACTAACAGAAGGACACTAACAGAAGGACAATAACAGTAATACACAGTAATACCTAACACTACCTAACAGTAATACCTAACAGTAATACCTAACACTGTAACAATGTATAGTGTACATATTCAGCCATTCACCCATACTATGCAATGTCTTTTTATAGCTTTTTGCACTCCAGACTTCTTGTATTTTTATACTCTTTCATACTGCCGCACTATGTATCGTGTATCTGTCTTTTGTGTATTTTTGTTCTGGCATTTTGCACCTGCCTTGTTTTTTTTCGTAGCTGCATGGCGAATACATTTCCCCTCAGGGATCAATAAAGTAAATTTCTATCTATCTAAAATGCAATTAGTTTATTTAGCTGTGTTTGCTAAGGCTGGGGGAAAGGTGTGACACCACTCGGCCCCCGTAGACTGGAGTTACCCATCCCTGTAATAGAAGAAGGGGGCAAAAATGAATGTACACATTATATAGCTCCCAAAACATTGTTTTACAATGGTGGGGGAGTGCCAAGATGGAGGCATCAGACATCTAATGTAGCCTGTATAATCATTGGAGAACACCGAAAAGCAGGTTTAACAAAAACATTTGAGGAAGTTTTGCAGAGTGGAAATTAAAGAGGACTGTGCTGCGGGCCATGAATGTTTGGCCAAGACAAGAACTGGGCCAAACAAGACCGATTTTCCTGTCTTTTGCAGTATGCATGAACGAAATAGGCTATGAATAATCATAGGCATTTTGTAGACCAATCTATCAACATTTAAATCTATGCAGCTTGTAAGAGACTTGTAGAAGGAAACATGTTTTCAGTAAGTTTATTTTATTTTTTACATTATTTAGGCTATAATTTCCACGTCAATCAAGATGCAACAACTTAACAGCTGAACGAGAAGGTTTTGAAGAAAGCGTGTAGGCTAATACATTTAACATCTCTTTAAAAAAATAAAGTAATGTAAATATTCCTCAGTGGTGTAAAGTACTTAAGTAAAAATACTTTAATCGTACTACTTAAGTAGTTTTTGGGGATATCTGTACTTTACTATTTATATATTTGTACTTTTACTCCACTACATTCCAAAGTACAATAGTGTACTTTTGTATTCCATACATTTTCCCTGCCACCCAAAAGCACTCCATACATTTCGAATGCTTAGCAGTACAGGAAAATGAGAACATCCCTACTTCCTCTGATCTGGTGGACTCACTAAACACAAATGTTTAGTTTGTAAGTTATGTCTGGGTGTTGGCGTATCCATAAACAAGAACATTGTGCCGTCTGGTTTGCTCAATATATAAGGAATGTGAAATGATTTATACTTTTTACACTTAAGTATATTTATGCAATTGCATTTACTTTTGGTACTTACGTATATTTAAAACCAAATACTTTTAGACTCAAGTAGTATATTACTGGGTGACTTTCACTTTTACTTGAGTCATTTATTTGTATTTACTTTTAATCAAGTATGACAATTAGATACTTTTTTCTCCACTGATATTCCTATATTACCTACGTTTTTTATTTGTTTTAATCTTACCTCCGAGGTGTTTTCGTCATGAAAGACAATTTTGGTCTGGTTTTTCACATGCTGTTGTCAGAATGAACGCTCCTCATTGCCGCTGGTCGGTAGGGAACTCACCTGGGGGCTTATTCTCTAGGAACCAAAAGAAACGGGAAGGGACCTGAAATGTGTCCAATATATAAACTCGTTTTCGTTGCAAAAGTTTTGCGTTTGGAGTAAACGGCTTCCGTTGCCAAACGTTTTGTACTAATGATTACACCCTCAATAAACCCTGTCGGCCGCCTCTTCGTTTTTGCTTCTCAGAACATTTTTCATCAGCTGACTTCAGTCTTCAGAGGAAGGGCTGAGTGAGGTGATGAGTGGTAGTGTTTTGTCCTCAGACCGGAGAGAGGGCTAATAGTTTGCAGGGAAATTGTATTGTAGGTATCGGTGTATGCACTTAAAAGTTGGATGAGATCCTCCAACCAAATCCCAAAGAAGAAGACCATCTAAAATGTATCATTACGCATATATTATCCACACTACTATATAGGTTGTTATCTTCCCCATTACTTGATTTGGTTTTATTACTAAATGATAACGTTACATTTCATAAGACAACATGTTACAACACAATGATAAGCAGGAAACAGGTGTTCAAGGTATGTTGCATTTTATCTAGGCAAGATTATAAGTTACGTAAACAGTTTTAGCAAAAGGAATTGTCAAAAGAGATGTTGATACAGTTCCAATGCGTGCTTCCAATTTCAAGAGGTGTGCAAATCAATTACAGTACATATTTCCCCACACGATATTTAAACGGGATAAATAAATTACTAAAAAAGCTGTAGCTTAACTTTTTGAACAGCATCTGTTATAGTATTTAGCACAATGTTGAAAACGTGTACAGAAGTAAATTCCTCTCCTCAGCTCTCATAGAGCAGTGGAGGTGTCATAATACGTAGAACATATAGCGGCATTCACTTTTCCCACAGGTCATTTTAGAAACACTTCAAGTAAGGGCCGTTTCCTGTAGGCTTACCCTGGCGCGACGTTTTGATAACCATGTATCACTCTCTTGGACAAGGTGACTTGTCCATTTTTCGGCTCCATTTACTTTCAGATTCGAAAATGTTAGTTAGCTTCAAAGTAGACATCATGCAATACTACAAACCCTTGCAGGCTCCTGCACGTCATCTCTAGTCGACAGGTATTTTTGTCAATTTAGAACTTGCACAAGACAGTTCACAGAATTATCAATTTATAGTCATTTTGCCAATTTATTCAGTACCAAATGTAGCTATTATTATTAGTTAGTTAATCATGGCATTTGTAGTTCTTTATGATAGCCACATTAGCAGCTAATTAGCATTTCATTTGTGGGGGGTGAATACAGGTGAATGTATTGATAAAAGTCACTTTGTCCTAGAGAGATTTACATGGTTATTAAAACTTTATGCCAGGCTAAGCCTACACTAAACCCAGCCGTTATTTTAAGTGTTTCTAAAATCCCTCATGGGAAAAAAACAATTGGAATTATTTCCTTGTTTGACCGCTAGGTTGTATGGGTATTATGACTCATACTGTGGTACTCTATAAGGCAAAAAAAAAAGAATATCAACCTTGGTTTATGCCTCATTTACATGCTAATGGAAACACTGAAGGTTCTGACTAGCTAACTTATACACGTGCCACGTTCAACCAGTAGCAAGTTGGACATTTTAGAGTTCCGACTAGCACATGAACGTGGCATAATTTGGGGAGTTGGACATCATTAGCATGTACAAGGGTCATAGAAGTATCTTTCATTGGAAACACTGGGGTCAAATGAACGATCCGTTTGCCCCACTCATGAGAAACAGGTTTCAAGACAAAACATTGTAGAGCATATAGTCAACCTACTATTGCACAGAAGTTGTGACAAAGCAATAAGAACAGTTCAAGTCTCAAGACTAATTACGTCTTTGCACAGTCACATAAACACATTTACAAACACACACACAACCAGGTCATACACACAAAATAAAGCAGCAAGATATACTACATCTAAAATATGAAAAGCCTCTCTTCATCTCACTTGTTCAACAACACATCCGCTGGGGTCTGGGAACACAATGACAACCTGAAGCCAAGTCAAATGGGTGTTATAATACTGATCACAAGGAGAGGAGTGATGTGTGTTAGAGACACAAAGCTCAGCCTGTTAAATTAAACAGTGTTTTCATAGAAATGTTTAGGTAGAACACACGCGATTCAGTGTTATGCTGAAAAGGGAATCTAGTCTGTTCTATACATTACATTTCTACCTGCAACATTACAAGCAGTGCTCCCCATGGAATAATAAATGTCAGGTGGTAATTTAATTGTTCTTAGTTTGGCTGGTGTAGGCCATCATTGTAAATAAGAATTTGTAAAGGTTAAATCAAATAAATTATCATTCCATTAAGAGTTTAAATCCAATCCAGATGTAGTATGTTCAAACTGCCAACAGGGGGCAGAGCTGCAGACATAAAACTGCATTAGGACCTAGTGGTGGATCAGAACCGATTGGTGGGTGGGTGGTGGCTAATTCCAGACTAGAAACACAAGAAAATTAAAAATAGCTTTAGAAGGATTACAAAGTTGGGGAGCCCCTTCAATAGGACAGTTTCCTAACACATACATTGGGGATTTCAATCCAACCCATACTTTAATAAGGCTTAGTCTATCAATGACAATCTGTAGACATGACTACACACTGCTCTCTAAGTACAGGATACCCCAGTTAGTTCAACATAAGCTGATACGCTTGTGCTACAATACCAATCAACTTGTGAATTTGAAAAACCTGGGAATGTTTCAAAGTTTTCACATTGAGAATATCAAAACACAACAATATGTAACCTAATCCTGTGTGTTACCTAATGCTGTGGAAATTAGCTTTAAAAACACTCAGAGGATTTGATCATGGAGTTGTCTCAGGCCCAGTTACATATAAACACTTTGCTCACTCAACTCACATTACACAAAATGGAATTACTCCAGGCTACACTGAGGCCCTTTAAATACAGAATTGAACATACCTGAACTACGATTGTGAGTAAACTGTGTAATTTACTGGGCAGAGGAAATAAGATGTCACTACCAGATCTTAATGAGATCACCAGCAGATCCTATGAGTTACTACATTGAGCACAGAGGGAGATTGTCAGGGTTTCTTTAAAAGCCAAGCATAAGATCAAAACTTCCAGAAAGCTGAGATCAAACTCAGATTAAGACTCTTATACAGTCTGAATTCAGGAAACGGTTTAAGAAATTTTGAACAACAAATTATCAAGATACAACAACACGTTATTGATTATTGAACACGTCCTGGCTGGCTATGAACCTTACAATGAAGCAAATAAGTATGACCTTTTTTCCTTAAGAATCCCCACCAGTCCTGCAGCCCCCCCCCCCCCCACCAGTCAGCATGTAGAGAGATCCCACCCCCTCCCCCAGTGGAGGCCATTCTGTCTCCTGGAGGCTGGGGCATGATGGAAGTTGTACAACAAGCAAAAAGGCTAAGAGAGGCAGTCCAAGAGGACAGTCAAGCAACATCACATGACCTTACAGCATGAGTTCTGCTTCCGTGCCTATGGGATAGAAAACACAGACAAAGTGACTGATTAGCGATTACAATATCAATTTTGCACTGAGAAGGCTACCTATGTAATGGAAATAAGTTTTGATAAAGTGTTGCAAATTAAGTTGGGATAAAAGTAGCCAAAGTTTAATCTAAGATGCTGTGATTATTTGAAGTGGAGAGCTCAGTCCACAGTCACTACTCACAGTCTTATAAAAGGCTTTAGACTGGTTCCCCAGATGTTCAGACTTCTGCACCAGATCATCTAGCTTCTCCCCTCTGTCCAACAGAGACTCCATGGTGTTGTGCTGCAGAGACAATCACAGCACAGTCCACTTCATATACAGCATCCGATCAACCACAGGCACTAACAATGTTAGACATGCAGTAGTGCAAGCTTTCTACACAGGGAAAATGCTATGAGCTTATGTAAAGTTTCCCCATTATGTGAGATGTTTTGTTGACTAAAGTGTCTCACCAAAATTATTTTTGTCTCATCTAGCTCAGCCTGCACTTTGGTCATCGCATCTGCCTCTCTGGGGTTCTGAGGAGAAAACACAAATTCTGTCAAACTTTCGCAATCATCCAAAAAGAAACATGAAAGATTCAAAGTATGGTTGGTTATTCAAGTGTTATTTTATTTATCTATTTTGAAAATGTACTTGTACATGCATGTGCAATGTATGTTATGTGTCTATTTTAGAGACAGGACGCCATGTGTACCTGGTATTTGGCCAGGTGGATGTCCAGGGCTTTGTAGTTGATGGTGTCTGGGTTTCCAGATGGCCAGTCTATACTGTCCACTTGCCTGGAGAACTCCTCTAGCACCTGCATGATCAAACATTACATCTATTACATTAAAACATAAAGCCAAAGGGCCTGGTGAGGAGCAATAACTTAGGAAGAAACCTTGAGAGGAACAAGACCAGAGATTAATATTCTTCACTTGTTGCTAAGGAGGTAATGCATCTCTCTGCAGTGTACCCACTTTGTCTAGTAGTGTGAAGGCGACTCTTTGGGGGTACTCGCTGTCTGCTATCACCACTGCACTCAGACTGTCGTTTCTCACATACACATGGCACAGGTACTCTGGAGGGAGGAAAGGGTAGGCATTATAGGTGTGTCCTCAAATAACAAATAAAACAACTCCCATTTGTTTTAGCCCAATGTGTCAGGGCTTAACCTTGTTCTTTGACCGAGGCTCGGCTGCCGTGTGCAGAACGCTCCACAATCAAGGCGCTGGTGAAGGTCATGAACTCTTGGACACTGCCAAAACCAAACACACAGACAATGGTGAAAAGTGTATATATCCTTGTCAATTCTTATCAAGTCTAAACCCATGACAGGTTTAAGATAGGCTATTATTAATGACAGGGGTGTCATCTTCTCCTTCATCTGCACTTATGTACAAGAACTGGACAGGTAAAGTATATGCCTAGTCGGAGTCCATCTCATATTGCTTTCATAAATCCTGTCTTCAGATCACTGAAGATGGAGGGAAGGAACCCCCTTTAGACTACTGAGGTGCACCCCAGCCCAGGTACCAAGAGGAAGACTCACCTGGAGCGCTGGAAGAAGCTGAAGGAGGAGAGGTCGTAGGCGGATTTGAGGAGGTTGGATTTAGTCGCTCCTTTGTGGAGGACGCTGAGGCTGTACAGCTTCATGATGACGCAGAGACAGTCTATGTCGTGACAGGGCTATGAATGTCGTGACCTACAACCAAACTACAACCTAGGCCAAGAGGTCTCAATGCCTACCTGTCAAGAAACGGACACACATTCAAATCACATTAACCATATGTATAGCCACACAAGACACTAGCCTACTGCCTACTACACGCATATTCTACAATCCAAACTATTGCTAAACTAGCTAACGTTACCACGACAAACTAACGTTAATCGACATGTAGCTACAGCTTTCGACATCTCTGTGCTGTTTGTTAGGTAACGTTACCACAATTGTTGTTGTCGGATAAACTATGTGCCAACAACGATGGAGCTATCTCAAATTCCCTTACTTACCAGAGAAGACTGCACTAAACGGTTTGCTAACTGTTGAGAATAAAATACCAACTGAATTATTCCATAATAACTAGCTACCGATGGTTCAGTAAGTTGTCAGTATCACGGCCAGTTGGTTTCTTTCTAGCCACACCAACCATGACACGATCGAAGAAATGTCCCACTGGATAATTGTTCCGGAATGCAACACGGCCTCATCACCATTCTGCGTTCCTACATCCAGGCCAAATAAAGTCAATGTTGTGTTGGATGTAGGCTTACTGTCAGAATTGTTTTTAACGTATATTTGCTGAGCGGTTCTAATACAACAAATAATTAAATACATGGAACACAATGTATATTTTGTTTGTTATAACTGATTTATGCATAGGCCTAGTTTTCACAATTTCAGCCAGCAACAGGTAGGATATTCTTATTTCCTATATTATCTACAATCCCAGCCGCCCAACTATTTTACAGATGAAAATGTAGCCCCTGATCTCAAATCCTAAATGCTGGAATATTGATCCAAATTAAACTTTTTAGCTTCACTGTCCAAATAAATAAGTAAAGGAGTGTATATATATATATAATATATATATACACTATAATATATATATATATATATATATATATATATATATATATATATATATATATATATATATATTATTAGGCTTATTAGGAGTAGACCGTGACCTATAGACTGGGTATAGGCCTTGCCATTTCTGATTTTTCACCAGCCTCATTCTTGTTTTCCTAAGTCATTTTGCTTCATTTAACAATTTCCTCCTGGCCGCTTAACTCAGTGTTAAGTGCTTTCCATACTAGAAGTGTGCAGATAAATTATTGACTCCCTGCGCATTGAAAACGTTGGGCATGGGGACAGTGAAAGAAAGCTATTGTGAGCATCTGTTGACGGGGTGGTTGTGGCAGGATGAGGGGTGTTTTCCCCCCTTTAAGAGGATAGTTTTGGTTGCCATAGATATTGATAAAAAATTGCATCCTAGTTAATGAGATGTAGGCTAAGAGCTTTGGAGGTGTAGGTGATATTGTTTTCTCAAATGGAAAAGCAATTCAACATTTATTTTTGGATAAACATTGAGGTTACTTGGATGGAGATTTTTCGAATGTTACTGCTACATTTGTGGATCTGAGGACCATGGTGAGAAGGACTTGATTTAATCTGAGGTTGAATAGTTTGCTTTTGGCCAGTGAATTTATGTTATCGATGGCCGCAGTGCTTCATGAACCGCAAAAGCGCACGAATGACTTTTCCAGGCATTTGAGTGAACACTTTTAACTGAAAAAGTGCGTGTTTATTTATATAGGCCTATAGTGTGTATTATTTTACAGAATAACTAGCCTAACAGCAGACACTGAGGAACTAGTTGGACACAAATTATTTGTACACTTGTCAAACACATGTTCAATAGGCCTCTATTCACAGATTAAGCAAATTTTCAGTTTAATATTTATCTTCACGGTTTCTGCGTTTTTTATGAAGCTCCTTCAAGACAAACCGCTACTTTTTAACCTGCTCTTGTAGCCCAACTGGACAACACGTTTACTATTCCACAGCAGACAGCATCCATGACCGGCAGGACATGTATGATATGGATCCTCATACGATGGATAAGGTACAATTCTTGTGATAATCTTGTTCAATTTATGGAAGATTCCCTGAAGGGTCCCTTTTAGAAAGTCTCAGAAATCTCACCTCATTCCAGAGCTATGGAAAACCCTACTTTCTAGCAAACAGAGTTTTAGCAGCATAAAAATAAATCACTGCAAAAGTCCATGAAAGCATGAAACAGTGTATCAGATAAGGTGAATATGAAAAATTATTTAGATTTACTTGCCTTCACATTTTCTGCATTCTAAATGTGGCGTTGTACTAGTTCTATTTTTCTTTTACTTTTGAGAGATGACTTACAATATTTTGTTTTTGAGAAGGTGGATGTGTAAACAGTTGTCATGAAGAAAAAGTGGGTGGTTTAGTCAGTGGTCTTATCTGAGGAGTGAGGCAGGTGGATGGAAGCCTTGCTCATCGGGCCATCGCCTCCATCAGGCTATCTCAGCAAACAGCCCAGTAGGAGTGCTCTAACTGGGTTAAATTAGCCATCATAAACAGCCCAGTAGGAGAGCTCTAACTGGGTTAAATTAGCCATCATAAACAGCCCAGTAGGAGAGCTCTAACTGGGTTAAATTAGCCATCATAAACAGCCCAGTAGGAGAGCTCTAACTGGGTTAAATTAGCCATCATAAACAGCCCAGTAGGAGAGCTCTAACTGGGTTAAATTAGCCATCATAAACAGCCCAGTAGGAGAGCTCTAACTGAGTTAAATTAGCCATCATAAACAGCCCAGTAGGAGAGCTCTAACTGGGTTAAATTAGCCATCATAAACAGCCCAGTAGGAGAGCTCTAACTGGGTTAAATTAGCCAGCTATGGAGAAGTACTTGGCACACATTCAAGTTCCATCCTTAAAAGGACGTGCGTGTGTGTGTGTGCGTGTGCGTGTGCGTGTGCGTTACAGTAACACCTATAGCATCATTGCCCAGGGTTATACCGGCAGGTAGAATTAAGGTCATCACCTGTTTTCTGACTTATGTTGCAGATGTGCATGTTAGGGGGGAGGGGCTATTCATGTTTGAATTCATAATACAGGGCAATGATTTATTACACAATATTATGCTGATCAAGAATACAGAAAAAGGAATGTTTGAATGAACTCAATTTCTTACTATTGTGGACACAGGCCGAGTCAGATATCGTCTGTACTTGTGCCAGCCTCCATGGAAGATCTTTGTTCATGCATGAACTACCAATTAACTTAGCTAATTCTGTTTTTTGTCTTTGAGATTCTTCCTGTAAGTGCTAGATAAATTAAAACGTTATTTAAATTAAATCTATTACTAATCTCCTGATAAGGTGAGTTGTAGTTGACACAGTCTGTCAGCCTGATGGTATGGGTTACTGTTGCATGTACTCTGAAACCAGGAGATCAGGTCACTCAGGACATTTTTGGAGCAGTTTTTGACACAGTACCATCGGTCATGTCTAAATTTAAACTGTGATAAGCACAGGAGACCTTTGCCTACAATGCTTCATTATTGATTTTATCGGCCATTCAACTTTGCAGTGCGCTAAATTTAGATGCTTTGACATCTAATACTGATCTAGTTAAACAATGACTAAGACTTTGAATACAGCAATATTACACTCTTTATACCAGTGTCTGATCTGCCTCCCTAATGTGAAGATATCTTACTACTGTAGATACACGTATACAGGCCTGTTATTTTTTAAAATTGTATTTAACCTTTATTTAACTTGGCAAGTCTTATTTATAAAGCCTGTGCTTGTAAGAGGCTTCTGTTGAACCCAATGAAATAGGTCACACTTTTGCCACACTTTCTAAGCAAACACACTAATCTATGAATTTCAACTATTTCTATGTCAATGACCAAGGTCAAATGACCAATGTTACCTGATCTACTAAACAGACAATCCTTCAAGTCAGGTCATTCATGCCATCACATGGATACAGAGTGGAAATTATTGTAGGCTATTGGTACTAGAAGTTCTGTTGAATAGCAACAGAAGTAGTTAGCTGTATGTCTTAGTTTAGATCAACCTTACACTATATGTGATTAGGTTAATTCATTTTTTGCCTGTTTTTGGGTTTGTCATTACACATGTAAATGACTTGGTCACTGCAATACTTTGCTGTTCAAATTGACCTGTGGTGATAATTCATATTCTATAGTGTTGCAAGGCACTGTGCCTTCACAACCCTTCTGTGTTGTTACAAAGTGGGATAAAAAGGGATTTAATTGTAATTTGTTGTAAACGATCTACACAAAATACTCTGTTATGTCAAAGTGGAAGAAAAATGTGAAGATTTGTCAAAAGATATCTAAAAAATAAAACAATAATTTATCTTAATTAGATGAGTATTCAACCGCCTGAGTCAATACATGTTAGAATCCCCTTTGGCAGCGATGACAGCTGTGAGTCTTTCTGGGTAAGTCTCTAGAGCTTTCCACACCTGTATTGTTCAACATTTGCCCATTATTCTTTTCAACAGTTTTCAAGCTCTGTCAAATTGGTTGTTGATAATCGCTAGACAACCATTTTCAGGACTTGCCATAGATTTTCAAGTAGATTAAAGTAAACTCTGTAACAAGGCATTTCAGGAATAAACTCCAGTGTATATTTGGCCTTGTGTTTTAGGTTATTGTCCTGCTGTATTACTAGGGTCATATTGTCTTAGATATTGTAGATATCATCTAACCACATGTCCAGATAGGATGAAGGGTTAGGGGGCGGGCATTGGTGTGGGCTGCCATCTTCTCCGGACAGCCCACTTTACCAGAGCATAAAAACAGTTGAGGTTCTCATTCCACTGCATTTACACACACACACACACACACACACACACACACTCATGCCAGACACACACCTAGATACAAACGGCGAGTGATTTAGAAAGCTAGACAAGATGCTGTGCGTCAGCTCCTACATGGGCCAGATAGGGAAGATGCCGGATAGCCTTAGCTCTGTGCAAGAGACAGTCCTCATGGTAAGACACACATTTCTGAAGAGTCTCCAGTCTAGGTCTGACCCTCTGAATAATCTTGTTTGGGTTGGGTTACTTGATTAGGTTTTAATAAAATAATTTGTACATTATTGTCTTAATAATGTTATAATTATAATTTCTACTCTGCATGAATGCTGTCTGAATGAAGTCCACACACATAGTACTCCATGTGTATCTTGGTGTTGAAATGTATTTCAGAGCAACCATAACACAGAGCATACTGCATAACGCAACTTATTATTATTATTATTATTGGTTTTCAATGTTTTACATTCAAGTACATTCTGTACTCTATTTATTTACTGTACTTTACATTCTGTACTCTATTTATTTACTGTACTTTACATTCTGTACTCTATTTATTTACTGTGCTTTACATTCTGTACTCTATTTATTTACTGTGCTTTACATTCTGTACTCTATTTATTTACTGTGCTTTACATTCTGTACTCTATTTATTTACTGTGCTTTACATTCTGTACTCTATTTATTTACTGTACTTTACATTCTGTACTCTATTTATTTACTGTACTTTACATTCTGTACTCTATTTATTTACTGTGCTTTACATTCTGTACTCTATTTATTTACTGTGCTTTACATTCTGTACTCTATTTATTTACTGTGCTTTACATTCTGTACTCTATTTATTTACTGTGCTTTACATTCTGTACTCTATTTATTTACTGTACTTTACATTCTGTACTCTATTTATTTACTGTGCTTTACATTCTGTACTCTATTTATTTACTGTGCTTTACATTCTGTACTCTATTTATTTACTGTGCTTTACATTCTGTACTCTATTTATTTACTGTGCTTTACATTCTGTACTCTATTTATTTACTGTACTTTACATTCTGTACTCTATTTATTTACTGTACTTTACATTCTGTACTCTATTTATTTACTGTGCTTTACATTCTGTACTCTATTTATTTACTGTACTTTACATTCTGTACTCTATTTATTTACTGTACTTTACATTCTGTACTCTATTTATTTACTGTGCTTTACATTCTGTACTCTATTTATTTACTGTACTTTACATTCTGTACTCTATTTATTTACTGTGCTTTACATTCTGTACTCTATTTATTTACTGTACTTTACATTCTGTACTCTATTTATTTACTGTACTTTACATTCTGTACTCTATTTATTTACTGTGCTTTACATTCTGTACTCTATTTATTTACTGTACTTTACATTCTGTACTCTATTTATTTACTGTACTTTACATTCTGTACTCTATTTATTTACTGTACTTTACATTCTGTACTCTATTTATTTACTGTACTTTACATTCTGTACTCTATTTATTTACTGTACTTTACATTCTGTACTCTATTTATTTATTTACTGTGCTTTACATTCTGTACTCTATTTATTTACTGTAATTTACATTCTGTACTCTATTTATTTACTGTAATTTACATTCTGCGTATTTAAAGTGTCCTTGGACTTGAGAAATGCCCCACTTGAGGTTCCCTTGGGGAAATAATGTTATTCTAGTCTATTGTAAAGGTATTCTATGAATTAATAGTACGATGGTTATTTGTGGGGGGTTGCTCTGACGCTGTTCGTCCCTTCCTCTCCAGGTGGAGCAGATCCTGTCGGAGTTCAGGCTGAAGAAGGAGCAGTTGAAGGAGGTGATGAAGAGGATGATGTGGGAGATGGACCGGGGACTGCGTGTAGAGACGCACCAGGAGGCCAGTGTCAAAATGCTGCCCACCTACGTCTGTTCTACCCCTGAGGGATCAGGTAGAGGCATATACCTAATTTATTCAATGTAAATGCATGATAACAAGGCTATTTGTACTAAATAGGAATTCATGAGATTGATAGCACATGAAAGATCATTACATTGCTTATTAGATTTATTTTATATTCAATTTGTTGTGCTTTTTTAAAATAAGATATGAGATATAATGAGATATAACAACATTCTTATTCCAGAAACCCCTGCTGTGTGTGTTTGTGTGTGTGTGTTTGATCATATATGACACCCTTCTGTGTGTTGCGCTGTGTCAGAGGTGGGTGATTTCCTGGCCCTGGACCTGGGGGGGACTAAC